>VZRQ01000719.1:1277680-1314670 GCA_013397975.1 Machaerirhynchus nigripectus
AAAGGTTCTCTTCATCTACCTCTAGGATCACCTTCATTTCAGGAACAGAGGTCTTCTTTTTTCCTGGGAGTAAGGGTTTTCACTCCATCACTATCTCTTGGTTCAGGCTTCTCAAGTGGATCACAGCTACTTCACTTCATCACTATTTCCCTCTATTCAGGCTTCTCATTGGATCACAGCTACTTCAACATTTACTGATTCCAGCACAGGCATATTTGCTTGTGGCTCCAGTTTGAACGCTCTAGCCCCCATGCTTATCACAAAATTACAAGGGGTTCTCTGATAGTATCATAGTCCTTCACCATAGCTTACAAAAAAATTTCAGCTTTTAGGTTAAAAGCATCTCCTCTGTCTCCTCTCTCTGGGCTTCAGCTCTTTCTTCTTCACTGACTTTGGTGTCACTACCATGGTGACTATTCACGTGCCTTTGCCTTTCCCTTTCCTCTGACCTGGGAGAGGATTGATGTTTGCAGATCTCATCTCTTCTGGGGAACTTACGGTTCAGAAGGGGTTAATCTTACCTGGAGTTTGCAGCTGGAACTTTATCTCTCTGTTGCTCACATGATCTCTGCTGGGCAGTGGCCAGAGGAGCTGTCTGCTGTAAAAGTTCATTTCGGCCACACCAGAGAAGGGGAGGCCATCCCGGCCTGCACGGAGCCGCAGGCCGTAGCCCCAGCCCCCGCTGGGCCGAGATGGAGCAGGGCCGGCCAGGCCCGGCCAGGCCCAGCCCAGCCCAGCCCAGCCCAGCCCACCGG
The DNA here is from genome assembly GCA_013397975.1 of Machaerirhynchus nigripectus. Classification (NCBI taxonomy): domain Eukaryota; kingdom Metazoa; phylum Chordata; class Aves; order Passeriformes; family Dicruridae; genus Machaerirhynchus; species Machaerirhynchus nigripectus. Next base: position 1,278,436 of record VZRQ01000719.1, read on the forward strand.
GCTGAGCGGCCAGAGCCCAGTTACCTGTCCAAGGGCCGGAAGGAAGAGAGAGCTTCCCGGGCTTCCACACGGTTTAAATATGTAGATTTTGAGAAGCGTTATTGGTCTAAACAACTGTCCATCAACTCAGGTTCAAACCACCACAGTGAGGTAGATCTCACAGCTGGTTTCATCCTCTATATTCATTTTTACTCTCAGAAGGATGTTTTCACCTTCTGATGGTTAAGGACATTCTTCTCATTTCCAGTCTAAATACATTCACGGGCAGTTCATATCCATTTTTTCCAAAACCCATGTTCTCTTCCAGTTTAAAATTTGGTCCCATTCCCTTTTCTGACCCAGGAACCTATTTTTAAGAGAGCAATTGCAACCAGTATATACAGCACTAAGCTGTTTTATATATTTTGGCTGGTATATACTGGTACCCTAAGGCTCAGACATGCATATATTCATCTGCCTAATTTTATTCTAGCATGTAGGTCTAGAAAAAATGAAGACACTACTCAGAAACAAATGAAACATAACTTTGCAAGAAAATTGGTTGTGTAATTAGCTGCATCTATGTGTATTCTGCATCTAAAAGGTATGTTCTGCTTTTCAAAAGCATCATAATATGAATTTTCATTTAAGAGAAATAAATATCCTTTGATTTGTCTTCTTTCATTATGAAATTACAGAGCACTATGACAAATTAATACAATCACTTATGTTTAAAAGGTGTCACAAGCATTTCTGAAGCTGAAGTGCTTTTTCACTAATATTGTGTTACGAGTAATACAAAAACAAAACCGAAACCCTTCATCCAGAAAAACCCTTCATCCAGCAAGATGCCAAGACAGCAAAGGATCTGCATCTTTAATGATAGCAGTTCCTTCTTGCTCAGTGTGCAGCACTCTGTCATTTATCGTTGCTATGTATGGATTTTCCATGCAATTTAATAATGAAAAGCTAAGAAAACTTTGGCCAAGTTAACACCCATAGACATGTGCTGTTTTTACCTACGTATGTGTTAGCCCATAGCATTTCTTGAGTGACAGAGCAACAAAAACTTCCCACCAGCTTCACCTACACAGTACCTGGGCACAAGACTGAATTATTATTCTACATTACAATGAATTTCTGGTACAGAAATACCTCTTTCAGATAAAACCACTTTGCTGTTTTTACCTATATGAATTCCTAACTCTGAGTGCACAAGCACAGCCTCAGCCTGTAGTAACTGGCAATATAATGTTTCGGTGCAGAAAATTAGTTTGTCTTGTGCAACCATACTGAGCTCTTTCCTCTTCTAACCTGTGTGCTGGAGCATAAAATGATCTTCAGCAGCTCCACATCAGTTCATTTGATTTCACTCTGTATGTAGGTATAGACAGAAATATTTCTCTTTCTCTCATTGCCCCTCTCTCTCTTTCCCCTGACCCAGGGTTAGGCAGCTGGCTCGTGGGTAAACACCTTGGCTCAGGTGTCAGCCCTGTGAAGCTGCATTCAATGTCCACTGCTGCATGAATACCCTGATCAAACAGTGTCTGAAGTCATCCTCAGGGACTACTCTGGGAGTCACACTCCTTATTTTACCCAAGATCAGAGAACTTACGGGATTTTATTTGTCTGGCACATGTGTAAGTCAGCTTAGGGCTCACTTCCCCTGCACTTCTGTCCAGTGCTTTCAGCAGTGCAACTACCGAGCCAGCCCCTGACCCTCCCCCTGCTAGCAAACCCCTGCATTTCTAGCTCATAAAACAGTCTCTGTATTCCCAAAAAGCTTTTTTTTCTTATTTTCAAGAAGTTTTTGTTAACAGTGACCTGCCTTATCAGAAGGCCTGAGCACTTCCAAAGGATGATTCAGCCAACCAGCCCACCAGCTCTCCCAAAACAGATGACTATCCTGCCAGAGGTGCCCATTTTCCTCCACTGATTAAAAAGAGAGCCTACAGCAACTACTTTAGACTTGAATATATGATTTCTGAATGTCCTAAAGCAGGGACCAAAATGGTTTTTTCAAAAAAAAAAAAGGATTTACAGTGGCAGACTACTTTCAAATCTTTCTAACCAGGAAAGGGTACACAGACAGGGTTAGCTTTACCTGTTTTAAGCTCTAAAATTCGTCCCAGGAGAATGAAGGAGCCTACTTTCAGGATGAGATTAATGATACCAAATTCCTGGCTTGGGATGACTTGATTCATCCTCAAAAGCTGCATCCCTCTCTCATCTCACTGACACCAGCACTCAGATGGTCAGCTGAGATGAGCCATAGCTGGGAGAAGGTGGCCACTCCCTGCACTCCCTGTGCTCCAAGAGGGTTGGAACTGGGGCACCTATGGTCATCTTTTGTTTGTATTTCTCATGTTTAAAGGCTGTGATCTTCTAAATTCTCATAATGTCTTAAACTTCGGGTAGATTTCCATCCCAGTGTGCAGTGACATACTTGCAAAGCTAAATTAGGCATGCACACATCCCTCCTGTGCCTGTTAGGTGATGCGTGCTGATGAGCTATGAAGGTTTTCTCAGGAAGAGATGATGTTCTGCAAACTGTGTTTTCTTCTGTCATTTTTAGATGCTCTGTGGTTTCCCTTCGGGTATTTTCTCATCTGCTTTTGCTGCTGGCATGTTCAGGCAGACTGATGTGTCAGTGAGCATGGCAGAGGGGTACTGCATGAGGAGCTGCATCTGCACAAAGCAACAGCCAGCTCCGGAGAGAAACACTTCCCTACAGACTGGTGTGAAAGAAAAATGTTCCTTTGCCTGCTGTTAAACAAAAATATCACACTGAGTCATCCATAAACCTCTAGGGAAACAAGCAGGACACTGGCTGTTCTCTGGGCTGCAATTAGCAGATGATTTTAATAAACCTCAAGTCACCGAAGCATAGAATGATAGAATATTTTGGATTTAAGGGGACTTTAAAGACCACCTAGTTACAAGCTACCACACTGTGGGCAGGGACATCTTCCACTAGACCAGACTTCTCAGGGCCCCAACCTGGCCTTGAACACTTCCAGGAATGGGCCATCCTCAACTTCTCTGGGTAACCTGGGCCAGTGCCTCACTACACTCAGCATAAAAGATTTCTTCCTTACATTCAATCGAAACCTGCTCTCTGTCAGTTGAAGCCATGTCCTATCAGGATCTGCCCATGTAAAAAGGGATCTGATGATGATGGATCAGGTGGAAGACAGAATCTCTTTCCACAGCATGGACGTTTCTCTGTCTCTGTCTTACACACACACACATGCATTTTGTTATCTTTCTCCATTCTCCAGGTCTTGTTTTTGCACTTTGCTGGTGGCTTCAGTTCAAAGACAATTCACACTTTCTCTGCTTCTGAGTTATTTTTGCTTTACAGCTCAATGACTGCAGGGACCAGACAAGCTTTTCGTGACACTTTACTTTGGAGCTTCATAGAGGGTTGCTTCAAACACAGGAGCTGCAATTTTGTAGCTCATCTGCAAAAGATTACCTCCTCTGGAGAAACAGCGTGGGTGAGTGCCCTGCTTTGAGCTCAGCCTTCTGCATCTGCAGATGGGACCTGCAGGCTGATGTCCTTGGCTACTTGACCCAAAACAGGTCAGATTGACAAAGTTTTACTATTTGACTCACAAATTCTATAACAATCACTCTTGTTAGTGGTGTGCACACCCAGGGTTGTGCTACTTTAATTAAACCAGTGTAATGCTGCATGTTTAAGCAGATACATCTTTCAGTTTAGCACTGAACGATTGACATGACATATCTGGGTCCATAATCAGTTTAACAGAGTCAAAACCATACCACTCGTGTAAAATTTAGAGTAAATATCATAGGCCTTGCTCTCTTCTGCTTTATTCTGGAAGATACATCACAGTAGTCACACCATTAACTTCAGTCACTCTTCTAAGCCTGAGGAGGGAGGGAGGATGGCTCACACATGCTTTGTATCTTGTCTGGTTGAAGTTAAAATTGTTTAAGCAAAACTGGTTTCTGTTTTGATTTCCCAGAACTCATAAAAACAAAGCAGGCAGCTGAGATTGGCATGATGAGTTTGAGAGGCAAATCATCTGGGAATGGTGCTGAACATGAAGAGCAGTTTTGTATTACTGTGATACTCATTTCTTTCTAGAGGATTTGAGATGGAAACCTGAAGAAATCAGCCTGAATTCCTCTCTCTTGGTGCTTGATAGAGGAAAAATTCCTACAGACTAGAAATGGGCGTGAAGAAATTATTGTTTTATTAAGTGTCTGTACACTTGCTGCTTTTGGAATTAGAAAGCATTTTACCTTAAGCGCTCATATGTGCAGAAAAACCACAAGCAGAAAGCCAACATGCCATGTTCTAATACAAAATGAAATATGACCTTTTAAGGAACCTTAAACTTCTGAAGAGCAAATGTTAAATCTATATATAATTCAAAGTATATCAGCTAAATTAGATGCTGGAGTCAAACCTGTCCTGAATAAAAACCATTCTCACATTTGTTTTTTGGCATTTTTTAATTCCCTTTGGTTAACTGAAAGACTTTTGAAATTGTTCTGTTACTAGCCAGTTTAGTGCGTGGGGAAACCTGCTGTCAGAAGCAGAGTGGCTGCCGTGCCCATGCCCACACGTACCTCCAACAGCCAAAGTGCTAAAGGGCTTGATCCAGGCAGGAGTGGGGGTCCCCAGAAGTCAGATGCTTCTAGACCCAGCTCTGGTCCTAGGACTGCCAGGACAGAGTCTGGATTGGGTCATGGATAAAATGCAAGGTGAGATGCTGCAAGGTGATGTTCATTTCCTGGTCCTCACCACCTCTGCTAGTTAGCTGTTTGTTGAAAAGGTAAGTTATTTTAATAAAAATGTAAAATATTGGATACTGCTGCAGGAAGATCCTATAGTTTTCCTTGACCCACAAATTACACTGCTGCAATGTTCTCAGGGAATAAAAATATGGAGTCAAAACCACTTTTATGTTAAAACTCCCGCTCTTATTTTGAAATTAATTTACTTATTTGAAAAGAATTTTTAAAGCAAGTACACAAGTCCAAGTATTGCCTTGGCAGGAAATGTAATATACTTGCATGTGTTTAATAGCACCACTCGTTCAAAGAAAGTCTGATCCAACTGGGTACAGCAAGATAGCATGAACTGAACTAAATTTGGATTTTGAGAGATCTTTTACTGATGTAAAACTAACACCAGGTATCTTCGGCCATGACAGATCTCAGTAAACTCATTAAATCCCTTCCCCTTCACTCCTTCTGGAAAATAATTTCCAGAAAGTTTTCTAACTGTTTAAGAGCATATCAGCTGTTCATGTGCCAGTATTTAAACTCACAGTCAGACATGGCTCAGTTCTCCTATAAGCACCTTGTGGAAAGAAACTGGGGAAAGACCTTGGGCCAGCATGTGGACAAAACACAGGGAGATTGACAAATACAGGGAACAGCAGAGGTGGGAAAATGTGGATGCTTGTATTGCCAAACCACCAGTAAATGAAAATACCAACTTGTTACCTTCCTGATATTTGAAATATAAGCAGGAAATGCACAAAATACTGCCATCTGAAGTGTGTGACATGATAGTTTCTTCTCCTTAGATTCGTCATCTGAACATCAATGCTTACAGTGCAGAAGATCCAAACCACGGTAGGAGTGTTCTTCAGTGCCACATTTGCATGGCCAAGGGCTGTGCTTTAGATGGGGAAACAGTTTGGACAGACACTCACTTGTGTCCATCAAGGCTGGACTGGAAGTATGTAAATTTCTTGCAGGAAAGGCATAGTTAGAGTTTCTCTTTACAAGCTATGTGTTTTGGGAGCAAAAACTGCACAGCAGGCACTGCCTGAGCACAGCCCTTCTTCAAGTCACCATGGTGTGGACACAGCAAGAATCGAAACAACACTTGAGTTACGCAGGCTGAGACCAGAGCAAGACCTGGAGCACTTCCTTCATTTCCAGCCCATGTGTCAGTGGGTTTTCTGTGTTCATCTGTTCCCTCACTGCATAGCAGTGACATCAGGGTTCATTTCTCAAAACATCTGTGCCAGTGCCTGTTTCCTTGCCTTGGTATCCAGATTAACAACAGAATGAGTTCAGAAAAAGCTTCAATTTATTTTAGTAATATAATGTTCACAATATGTATCAAATATATTCCTATGATACAATGAAACTTTATTTCTTAAGAACTGTTTGAAATTTCATGTAAAAACAGAGAGTAAATAAATTCTGCAAATGGAGAAGCGACCTTGAAAAGAAACCCAGGAGTCAAATGCATGTGCCTACAGAGTAAGATGGGGTTTATTTATGCCCCACATCTCAGGGCACTAGTGGGGGGTTTGCCCCTGGACACCAGAGTGTGTATTTAAATGTCGTCATTCCTGACGCTCTGCTACCCTGGGCACACAAAGTCCTCAGTTGTCCTAATTCAGAGAGCAGATTATTCCTCATTTTAAATGTAAACCCAAATGTTTTCTCCTCGCTAATGAGAGGGGAAATGAGAGATGCGGAGCAAGACTTTATTAGCAGCCTTGAGATTCCAACGAGATTTCAGAAAATCATTTTTACAGTGTGAGGTTATTCGCTTCACTGGGCAGAGAAGCCAGTCAGGCAGCTCCAGGCCTGGCTCCCGTGGCTGCTCTGTCTCCCTGTTTGTGCACATGGGGTGCTCACAGGCCAACCAGATCCTGTGAAAAAAGTGTTTGGGAAGGTAGATAGTCATTTCTTATCTGCACCAGTGCTTCTTCTTTTTCTTTTTTCCCTGTACACAATGCTGCTATGGAGTCACTCTCCCCATCACTGTTGGCCATAGACCACCCAAGGTCACATTCTTTATGTTCAGCCAGCGGCTCAATTTCACAGTGAAAACTGTATTTTTTGGACATGATATACATAGCTGGTGGAAGGAAAGCTGTTTTTTACCATTTTTGGATGAAACATGCCTAGAGCTCCTTAAAACTCGGCTGAGGAGCAGGCATGACACCTTCAGAATTCCTTTTTCCACCAGCAACTGTTGGATGTTCTCAGAGAATTCCTCTTTCCATCAGCAATTGTTGGATGCTCTCGGAGGCTGCTGCTTCTCCCTTCCTGAGCCCTTCCTTATCCCACCCGGGCTAACCTGTGGGTGATCAGTTACCTGCACTGCCTGCGTCTGCCCAGGGAACAGCCCTCCCTTCCTCATCCACCTGCCCCCACAGGGCTCAAAAGCAGGGCTGGCAGCAAAGCACCACCCTGCTGTGGTTCCTGCTGCGATGCCCTGGTGAGATGCTGCGGACAGATGTCTGCTGCTTTGCCTGCGGATGTCTCCTGCCTGCTGAGATGAACTGGTGGCATGCCTGCAGCGATGCCTGCGGTGATGCCTGGTGGGGTGTCAGCTCTGATGCACACTGAGGCACCGTGGTGGGATGCCTGCTGGGATGCCTTCTGCATTTAGCCATCTTTCAAGACAAGTGAGACCAAGCATCTAAATATTTGTAATATTTTTTCCTCCACCACGGTGCATGAGCGTGTGTGCTGTGTGTAGATATGCAAATGCATTTAATTTTTTTTTGTTTACAGGCTCTGTCTAGTTCTGGAAGGAACGGTCCCAGGTGGCCCAGGCTACACAGCCATGCTTCCAGCCAGCCCTCTCCAAGGCTCTTAGTCTTCCCTGAACACTAGCAGAGAAAGAGAAGCTACTAGCTTAGATTCTCTCCTGCAAGTACCGGCGATGTTCTTCACAGCCAGCAGCTCTTCACAGGGACACTAACAGCAGGTTCAGACCACAGGCACATTCCACAGTTTTTCAGCAGTTGCAGGCTTTCTGGGAAGACTTTGCAGTGCCTGGCAATGTCCCCCTTCCCCATGCCCACTGCCAGCCTGGACAGAGCATCCTGTCCCATAGCCCAGATGAACTCTGTGATTCACCAGGAGCCTCATAAAGAATGTTGTGCCTTGCTCAGCTGCCCCAAGGCTCCCCTGGGCCCCTTGGACACCAGAAAGGAGCTTCAGCACTGGTAGCACTGCTTCTGCCCACAGAACCTGTGCTGCAGGAGGTGGAGGGGCATTTTGTGCACATGAGCGTGAAACGCCTCAGATGCTGAGGCTGCACAAGCAGTGAAAGGTCACAGCGTCACACACAGAGTGCCTCTGTCTCTGCCGCTGGCTCCACATTCACCTCTGTGGCAACCCTCTTGTTTATTTTCTAGGAAAGTCTTTCTTCTCCAGGATACCTCATTTTTTGATTTTGAATGTTATGAAATACCCAAATGCACACTTCTTCCATGCACGATTTCACAATATATTACCTGTTACGATACCTATTTAATACAGTTTCTTGGCCATTAAGGTTATTATTACACTTCACTCTAAAATTGTACTGGCAGCAATGCAGAACTACTGTGAGAAACTGTGGAATCACGTTTAAGTCAAGTAATACAGATTACTTTAAGAGAAATTCTGCAGTTGTATTTTTCTGTTCCAGGAGGCACATGTATTAGGAATTACCTTTAAAACCTAAGCCTACATGTGTGAAATTGTTCTATATGCAATGTATTCTATTTTTAATGAGCTGTGATAATCCTAAAGCAATAAAAAAAGTTAATATGGATTGCTATGCACCCTTTGCAATGCAACTAATGACTCTGTCAGCAAGTTCCATATTGGAATTTTGATTTGTATCTGTAGTTTTAAAAATAGGAGAAATTCTGTAAAATAGTATAGGCAAGGCAAATTTATTAGATGAAGAAATGCTAAAAATAGTCATGTACAGCTTCATTCAGTTCGGGTTTATGGTCTGGTTTTGAATTTAATATTTTCTCAAAATGCTGAGTGATGGCAGATGCCCTCTGAGCCACATATTCCCCCTTAGCTTGGCTCTCTGCACTGGGCCATATGCAGATGCCAAACATTTGCTCAGGGGGGTGTAAATGTCTCCTTGGCAATCAGGGTGCATGCATGGAACCGAGGGATGCATTTGTCCCAGACCACAGCTGTGACACCTTGGGTCTTGAAACAACAGAGAAAACAAAGGCCACATATCCAGGCACTTACATATATACATTTTCTAATTAGAAGTGAATTTAAGCTCAGGTCTATCTCATGTGCACTTGAAGTAGCTAAGTCCTAGGATCCTGTCCTGGCCTAGTATCCCTATGGAACTACTGCATGTGCTGATCATCACAGAAGATGGGCTCAGTCCTTGTAAGATCTGGTTTCCTTCCAGGAGCTTCCTGGCCTTCTTCACTGTCTAACAGTGTAGCCTACAGCAACCACAGACCTTCACGGTGAATGCAGCCATTTCCTGGGCATGGAAGAAGAAAGACATCCCATGATATAAAACTAGGCAGTCTCTCTCTACATCCGATTTCCTTAAAGAAGTAAGAAACATTAGGACTTGAAAATTTTTGTATATATGTTTTTTGGGGAAAAAACCCGAACTCTCACAGAGCAGGAAAGTGTTGAACCTGCTCAGGCTCCTAGAGTGTGAAAAAAACCCCAAAAGATCTCATACATCCTGTGGTGATGTTTAGCAGTGGGGGAACTTCAACATCCATGGCCATCTCTGGCTGATTTTACTACTAGGATAAAGAACAGAATGGGTGTTGAAGGTATGTGAGTTTATCCACTGTTATATATGATATTTAAGACGTTCTCATCATTGAAGACGATGTCATGCTCTCAGTTTATTAGAAATCCTGGGTGGCCTGGGATGTCTGATTCCTGGTTAGGGCTGTGTTTCTGGATCCCACAACTTCTAGATGAGTCATTTCTCATGAAATTTCTGCTTATCCATCTATGCTTCTCAATACCCATTCACACCTCAGCTGGCAGCACTCTGACAACTGTTAGCTGACTGTATTCCTGGAATCACAGAACCACAGAATACTCTGAGCTGAAAGGGACCCACACGGATCATCAAGTTCAACTCTTAATTGAATGGACCACGCAAGGATTTAACCCACGACCTTGGAGTTATTGACACCATGCTCTGACCAAAGTAACAAAGATTTACAACCACTCAATCACTGTCAAAGGTATTAGCACAAGAAGTTTAATATAAATTTGTGAAGGTGAAACAAAGTTCAGTGGCAAGGTTCACTGTATTACTTACTGTATAGGTGAAGCACACAAAGAATAATCAGTTTAGAATCAATCTAGAATTGTTTACATGGGAATGCACTCTAGTAGCTGATGCAAGTCATGGTGTTGCAGTAATTTCTTCACCAATGTAAGATTCATTCCAAGGGGGGTAGGCAGTAATAGTTGGATTGTAAGAACTGGTGGGTTGCGAGAGGACCACCACACTAGGTAGATTAAAATGTAAATACACTTTTCTAAATAAAAAAAACTCTTGAGAAATGGTGCCTAGGGCTGCAAAGACCAGTGTTACCATGAGGAATTATGCTCAGTGTACTGCTTGTCCTCAGCACATGCTCTTATGATCAAACCATTACCTCATCCTTTTTTCTCATAGAAATGCTGGGCAGTCAATTACTTAACTTTTAAACACATCTAAACTTCTTGATGAAAACTGCTCTTTTGAGTGGAGTACATCTTGAGTGCTGGCTAAACATGTTGAGGACAAAGGATGTGTATTTTCTACTGTGAGCTCACATTAAGTTTGCTTAATTTGAAATAAAGGTTAAGCCTGTGACTGTCAATTAGTTGCAACACCATAAAGCTCGTGTGTGGCTTTCATCAAAAGCGCTTCACATTTTGTGAATTACAGAGAGATGAGTAATGAAATGCTGCATTTTAGTGACTCATTGTCTGTATCTGACAACTGCAAAAAGTGAAGTAGGACTGTCCATATGACCAAGGTATGGGAACTGAGTGTGATTTAAGCTGCTTCTTGATGATGGAAGTATTTACACTCTTACAACAAGACTAACTATTTTGCTGAATCTCTGTCCAAGTGACAAAATAGATCATTGGAAACAAAGCTGTGGTTTTGTGCCTGGCTCTTGAATGCAGCTCTGTGTGCCTTCCCTGGGCTGTACCAGACCAGGGAATGAGGCCAGCACTGCTGCTCAGGTTCACCCATTCAACTACCAGAGCTTGCATCAGGAGGGGCAAGGGGCTCATCTGAATGCACTCTCCTTCAAGGTAGATCATATCTGTCAAATAAATGTATTTGATTTTAATACAGCAGAGGACTGATCATAACCCATGGCAACTTTTTTTCCAAAAATCAGAAATCTTATTAAAATGATTTATTAGTAGTTATTAATGACCTTTCTCCTGAATCTTTGCCTTTGACTTCAGCCACTGGACTTCGCTGTGACTTTATCTGATACACTGCAAACTCCACAATCCAATTTGTTCCTCAAATAAACAGTGACAGGGATCAAAGCTGACTCTAAATCCTCACTTCATTAAGCTAAGTAGATGAGCTCATTAATAAAGGCACAATAAAGGCACTTTTCCCAATACTTCATTAAATCTGTGACTCACCCCTAAACTGTCCCAGTGTTAGATGACTACCGAAACCATCTGCTCAAGAATTACCACAACACTGCCAAATGAGAAGGTGCATTAGCTCATTTACTGGATATTTTCCTGCACATATATATGCCTGCCTGCATTTCCCCTGGTAGCACTGGGCTTTTTCATAATATCAGAGAAAAATTCAGGCAAAAAGGAACCTTGGGAGGTCAACTCCAAGATCTGCCTCAAGTTCTCAGAGCTTCACTCAGATCTTGACAGCCTCCAAGGAGAGAGGCTGCAGAGCCTCTCAGGATGGTGGGGTTATGACCTTGTAGAGAAAAGATTTCTCCTCACGCCCATCCAAACCTCTCATATTTTAGCTTTTGTCCATTGCCTCTCATCTTCTTGCCTTGCACCACGATGCAGAGCCTGATTTGGGCTCCTCTATGCCCTCCCTTCAGGCTCTGGAGGTGCCCTTTGCTCCTTCCCAAAGCCACACAGGACCAGGCAGGACCAAAGCTGCATGCTGTGTAATCAGGCTGACCAGATGAGTCACCACCTCCTGCTTTTCTGCAAGAATTTGGCTGTGGCTGGAGGTAATTTTGGCATCTGCAGGTTATGCTCACTCTTCTTTTACCCACTCCCTGAAGTTTGGGTCAGCTGCAAGTGTTACGGTGAGGGTTTTGCCATCTTCCAGTTCAGTGATGATCTGATCTGTCTGAGGCAGTCCAAGGAGAAATTAAACCTCAGACTGCCCTAATAAGGAAGGCAGACACAGCAATAATAGCGGCAGTGTTAGCAAAGCCTTACCTCATGATGCTGGAATTAGGGTGGGCCACCAAGCCCATTACCCAGCCTTCTGCACTGGTGGGATCTTTACCAGCATCCATCACTAGGAGTGATGTGTACTGTGAAATAACATATTTAAATTTGGAGTGACTTAGTGATAAATTGATTTTGATGAGGTGCTAATGCATGATTACATTTTCTACACTACAATTTTTATAATGCTTCATGACACTTCCTGCACCTTGTACAATCCCTGGGTGCTGATAGAGGCTCTGAAGGAAATAATTTGGTTTATGGCTGTAACTGAGGCAGGAATCTTGCCAGTACTGGAGTTGGCCCCTGACATGCCCATGCACAGAAGTCAAACCAAATGGGCAGATCTCAATAATGAGGCTGATACTCACAGTGATGGGTCAGTTCAAATCAAAGGTGTGACCCAGTTATACTGGTGGTCGGACTTCTACAGTGCTGACAAACCTTTTTGAAATAATTAATATGGGGGAAAAAACAGTAAAGAAAGACACTTTCCCTGCTGATGTGTCAACAACATTGGGGCAAACTTTTCCTATTACTAATACACTTATAAAAAGTGCAGTATTGTCTAAATAATTGTCTAATTGTCTAACTAAACCACCTGCTTACTTTTGAAGATCAAGAAACATTTTAATGTGGGCCTAATCCACCCTTAAATGACCAATTAGAAAAGGAGATAAAATTTACTTCTGCTCTGTTGGTGAACAGAAAGAGCTAATTAGTTTTACAGTATTCTCTCGTGTCAGCTACTACACATAGTAAAGAAAGACCCCACACATGCAGATGCCTTTGTGTTTATTATTTATTATTTATTATAATTAAATTTTGTTGTAAATCTCACAGAACCCATATCCTTCCCCAGGAGACATGGAGGTGGTGATGCAGTGCTCTGCTTCCACACACCTCCCTATGGCAAGGTTCTTCCACTGTTTTAAACACATACAGTTTTTCTCATGAAATGGGAAGAATTTATGAATTCTGACTGATCTGGTTACCCTGAAAATTTCTTTTTCATACAAGATGACAGCTGGAAAATAAGATCCATGTAGCACAGCTGAAGATATCTGCCTAAATGGACTGTGCTGAATAAACTGGTGACAGCTCCAGACCAAATCTTGTCAGGATCAAACAAGCTGAAAGCACTGGAGGGGAGACCTCTGTGGTGGCAGTGCTTCCAGACCAGGAAGAAAATGTGGCATGCTCACTCTTACCCTTTTCTGGGGGGGAATTAAAGCAAATGTACTTCATTAGAGGTGCAGCAGGACATAGTGTCCCTGTAGCTGCTGACCCTGCACCTACTGCACTTCCATCCTGCTCCCTCCTCAGCCTCTTCACATCTACCCTAAAAAACAAAGAAATTACTTTCCTCTGCACAAATATGCCTTATATAGCTTTCAGTCAGCTACTCTAAAACCAGTCACAGCCCAGCCATGGGAGCAAACCTCCGGTGCAGGCTGCAGGGCAGAACATAGCCCCTCTCCCTTGCAGTCATGCTGGTACCAGTATCCAAAACAACTGCTCTTAAGGTTTCTGATCTCTGCACTGTCAACACTCACTTCCCTCTCCGACTCTTCTCCCTAAGGGTCAGAAGTCAGGCTGCATTTTCTTCAAGTGCAAAACAAACGGGTGCCTGAGTAAACAAAAGGCAGTAAACAAAACCCCAGATGTGCCTCAAATTCGAGTGAGGTTGCCTTGCCCCAGGAATGCCACCCTGGGCTCAGGCACTTGTAATCTGAATAAAACCATGTGCAGTAAACACATCCAGCCATGCACTAACTTTGCAAATACCAGTTCGCTGCTCATCTTCCAAGATGAGGGCCAGTCACCTGTGTGATACCACACCTACCAAATATTATTTTCAGAAAACTCCCAGTTTTGTGGTTGGGTTGTTTGAGGTTTTTCAGGTTTTGGGGTTTTTTTTGGTAAAAGCTGAATTTTTGAGGTAACTAGTTCAATTGCTTCTAAAATGAGTCTATAAAGGATGCTGCAGTAATATGTACATGCTGTAGCATGCTCAGAAACAGCTTCTTCAGGTGGCAGCAGTCACTTTGGCCACTGTGACCCCGGAAAATGACTCTCTGCAGACATACATGCCTTGTTCAAACGTGTGTGCTGGAGTGAGTTCAGAAGAGAGAACACTTCTGCTATAAGTACAGGCTGGAAGAGCTGGGGTTGTTCACTCTGGAGAAGAGAAGGCTCTGAGGAGACATTACAGCATCTCCCAGTACCTTAAGGGGGCTTTCAGAAGAGATGCAGAGAGACTTTTCACAAGGATATGCAGTGATAGGACAAATGGAATGGCTTCAAACTGACAGAGCCTAGGTTTAGATTAGATATTAGAAAGAATTTCTTTACCATGAGGGCAGTGAGGCACTGGCACAGGCTGCCCAGAGAAGCTGTGGATGCCTCATTTCTGGAAGTCTTCAAGGCCAGGCTGGATGGGGATTTGAGCAACCTGGTCTAGTGGAAGGTGTCCCTCACCATCGTGCCAGGGGGGTGGGTTGGAACTAGATGATCTTTTACCAGTTCAAACCATTCAGTGATTCTGTGGTCCAAAGCAATTACCCCAAGCAAGCCCAGCTCTATCAGGAGCTGAACCAAGGAAACATGCTGGGTAATGAGCACCAGCAAAGCAGAGAGATGCCAGCACAGCACCTACTGATGCCATTCATTTGCCTCCCCACACTTCCACAACCAGCACAGTTTGTCTTCACAAACAACCTCCTCCAGCAGCAGACAGGGACTGTCATTCCCAAGAGCTCCTGCACCTTGATAAAGAGGCAACCCAGTGTCATTCCCTACAGAACAGCAGCTCAAGCAGCTTCTGCAGCCAAGGAACTTCTATTCACGGAAGCATACACCACAGATACAAACTGTGTAACACTGAATAGCAATCCCCTACATTAAATCAAAGACCATCTTTATTTTTCTTTATGACTGATACAAGGACATAGCTGTCCTTTCTGCAGTAGCAGGGTTTTCTCCCCATGTTTTGAAAGCCCAGATGTGTTATTATAATGAACACTTGATGGGCACTTCCAGACTTTGGAGACACACAGAAATAGACAATTTATGGTGAAAGTTATGTTTGTGAACTTACTCTCTGCTATTCTAAGATTTGTCATCTGTGAGAGCTTGTTCACCCAAACAAATTTGGCACACAAGCTGCAACATCAGACAAGCCTCTCTTTCTGCAGAAGCATTTTATTTGGTATAAAAGACAAGAATGTAAGGGCACACTAACATAATTTAGAAAACAGCTATCAAATAAGCAAACTTTAGTTTTTCAAACAATCTGGTTGTATTTCACACAGTTACTCGATAAAAGCAACCCAGGGCTGGCTGATTAGATTGAGTGGCAGATGCCAACAAGATGTGGCCCCTCCAAAGACCCTCCCAGGATATTGCCTGTTCTGTCGGCTGGTCCCTTCAGAGCGCAGACGGAGCAGCCGGAGGTGGCTGGGAATCACAGTGCTCTAACACCATCTAGGGGACTGAGCCGCGGCTCAGCCCGTGCAGGGGAACGTGCAGCTGGCAGCCCACTGCTAGCTGAGAAGGGCACTGCTTTTGAATAAAAAACACTGCTCCAGCCCCAAACCCCCACTTTCCCTGCTTTTCCCATATAACTCATTTGTCACACAGCTCTTAAACCCTTTTTTACCTGCACTACATCACACTCTTTTTTTTTTTCAGTTTTCATTTAGTATTACCACGTTGTGCTACTCTAGTTTTCATTTTCCCTGCTTGTTGCCCCAAATAAGTACTGATTATATATAAACCTAAGTATGTGCTTTACAAAATCAAATGTTTTATGAAGGATTAGACTGGTTAAACATGATTGAAACAAACGTTATTTTTAAAAAGCCAGTAAACCCATGAATTTGCTACAATAAGAAAAAGCCAAATCAAACCTGACTTTGAAAATGAAACATTCAGCTTCTGTTCACATCAAGATTAGCACTGAGGAGCACAGTGCATCTCCCTCTTCTTCCTGTTCATACTAGACTTTACTAAATGCGTTTGCTGACAAAGTGCTCAGTTTTAGATGCATGGGCACTGTGGGTCCCACTTTCTCTGAAAAAGGTAGAGTTAAAAAATGGTTTGTGTTGGAAGAGGCACTCAGGCCCAGAAGGTGTAATATTTAAGGTGTTTACAAAGCAAGTAAGTAATAATTTTTTATATTTTCTCTTATCATACACACATGCAAGATTGCATGCTTATTTATCTTCCTCAGCAGGGTTAGAAGCTCCTAGATTTTGTGACAGCACCACCAGGTGCTCCTGCTTTCCTATGAAATTCTTTCAGGCTGTAAAACCGAGCAAGTAGCAGGCACTCTGAAGCCAGTTTTGGGTCTATCATTATGTAGTATTGATACAATTGCAGCCTCCTTGGCAAACCTTAGGCTATTGAGGTTTGTGTCTGCTTTCCCTTCAGTTCTACTACAGAAGTCAGTTTGAAATGAAAAAAAATGGTTTAAGACATTGTTGGTAGTAATATCTTACTTCTTATTGATTCATGGTAACAGTATCTTCCCTGGTGATGCATAAGAAAATCTAGGAAGCCTGAAGTGAGAATAAAAAAATTATTTTTCCACTATCAATATGTGATACCTTATGGAAATTACAAAGACAGCAAAAATAAGGGAAAAAATAAAAAATTAACTCTAACCCCACAATTAAATATGTAAATTGACACCGAGTTAACATTCAGGGGTCTTCTGAAGGACTGTGGAAACAAAACTCAGCATCAAGAACCAACTGCACTGAAAGCAAACACAAAGAGCCCTGCAAATCTCCATCACAGGAGGCAGACGCCTGTAGAACACCTATTTTCAGCATTGTTAGAACATAACAGAGAATTGGGGCTGAACTGAAGAGTGCAACACAGAACCCAAATTCCCACTGACAGGCATTGTAACAAGCACACACCATTACGGATCTTTCGTAGCTTCCAACATAATGGGCTTGCTGCAACGGGACAGCATCGTCTGAGTGAAAATATTGCTTTGCATTTCAGCATCATCCTACGGCCAGTCTCTCACGTAGCAGCAGATTACATCCACCAGTGCCCCTCAGGAAGCGCAATGCCATAATCCCTTGAGTAGGGATTAGGAGAGGCGCGGAGGGGCCATCCCATCCAAACAGCTCCCGCTGGAAAGTCAGCAGCAGAACACAGCCTGGCCAGCTTCCACACATGATCCCATTGCACCCCACTGTGATTTGTAGAGGAATCTCCCTGCAAAGATCTAACCCAAAATGTCCTGCAGGTAAGTGCTGATGGAGCATTGGGCCCTGCCTTTTCCCTCTGCACCATACCAGTGTGAGAAAACAACCATAGTCTTTCTAAAGATTACCACATAATTTGAGCAGATTCAAAACCCGTTACAAGAGACAAACAAAACTATGTCTGCAGTGATCGGAACACAGCAAGCATCTGCTCTTAAGGAGCAAAGAGGCTGCTAATGGGCTAACATATCAGGGTGCCTGATGAACTTGGGAGGTGCTTGTTGTTTGCCAGGGGAAGGTGGGTGACACACAGGGGATCAGTCACCTTGATGCTGTGTGTCTGAGGAATCCTGGTATTTCATTCTGATTCTGAGCAATGCTAGGAGACAGCCAAGATGACAAGCAGTTGTGAATGTAAAATAAAAAAAAATTAAATTTGTATTTAACATCTGTATTTTAAAAATACAAATAATATGTGCTCAAAAAAATTAGAAAGCTTTTTCTACTACTTTTTAAACAGGATTTTGCCCTCAATAGACTTACTAAAACTTTGAACCAAAAAAACTGCAAATTCTCCCTACAACTATCTTGTCAGGAAGGAATTGAAGCATGGAAAGAAAATTGGGTTGTCAAAAACCAGACACCTCAAAATACTCTCTTGACAGAGGAAAACTCCCACACATGTTCTGAGCACCCTCTCAGAGGTAATGACTACCTATAACCAGAGATTAGAATTCTGCACAAGAATGCTTTTGTGTTTTCAAGAGCTGATTGAGTCACTTATGAGTCACTAACAGCAAAAACAGTGAGTCTGCCTCCTTCCAGTGCTCAGCCACTGTCCAAACTCCATCCCACAAATGCAGGAAAGTGCAATAAAAAAGTCTTTATTCTACCCAGTTTATGATCTCTGCCATCTGACACTGTCTTCCTGGTATTTATTTCTCAGTCCTGAACCCTACAGTGAGCCTTTCTCCCCCTCTCTGCCATTGGGAAACTCCTCCCTCCTGAAGCATGGAAAAAGTGCACAGGGAAAATGGAAATAAGGAGAAAAACCTCAAATTATTCCTTTTTTAATGGGTGCAGTGGGATTGATGAAGTTCAGATACAGCTAGTATTGCTGTCTTCTGTTTCTCCTCGGTTTGCAAAATGAATAGCAAGTCTGAAGGTTCGTTATAGTTAATTGTTTTTTATTTGCCCAGCAGAGTACTCAGCATTGGAATGCAAAATTAATCTTACTAAACTTGTCCCAGTCGGCTCAATGACTAGTATGACATTAAAATATATTAATTCTATTTTCAAAAATGCAAAAGACAAATTAATTTGCAAAACCGCAAAGTTTTATGAAATAATATACAATAATGAATTACTTTATAAACAAAAGTAAATTATTTTACAAAACAAAAAGTCTTCCGTTTTTATACACATTGAAATTAATTTATTTATGGTTCTCTTTGCCTAAAGCTCATTAATACCAATACCTTTGGTCAGAAAATGCTCTGTTTCACCAATCCTGGTAGAGATTTAATAACAGCATTATTATCTCTACTATGACAATATAGGAAAAACAGCAGAGAACAAGAGAGAGAACAAAAGCGATGTTCCCTGCCCTAACGAACTTACAATGGTGTTTTACCATTCCTTTGCTTAGGCAAAGCGGGGCAGCAGGTTGCACGTTCCCATTCTGGAGCCAGGTTTGATGCTCCCCTGCGGCCAGAGCAGGTGGAAGCGCCTTTCTGAGGCTGCAGGCCGCGAGCAGTCCGCGGTTCAGCGCGCCTGCAGACGCTGCTAATCCATCTGTGCAACCACGAACAACAACCGGCCACATCTGCGCTGTGCCATGCCCAGCCTCCCGCCGGCACCGCCCCAGCACGCTGCTCCTCGTGTTTTCCCCCGGGTGAGCTCCTCCAGGCCGCAGCCTTGCCGTGGCCTCAGCTGCCTCACGCCACCTCTGACCAGGCCCGTCGCGCAGAGGACTCTGGTGCTGCAGACACCTCGCCCCTGGGCGCAGGGAAACAAGCCCTCCAACCAACTCCAGCTTACCTCAGCACAGGTGTCTAACACAGGCCAGAAGAAGAGAGTTTGAAAAGCACCGTTTCTTCTGCTGGGGGTGGGAAGGCTTGCTGCTGGCAAGGTGATGGGCAGGGAGAGCCACGGTGCCCACACACCACCCACAGCACACAAGAGATGCCAAACCACCCACCCCAGCAAGCCATGACTCTGGAGATGTTTGTGTGGGGTACTTCATCATCTACAATTTTTTTATAACCTCCAGATCGTGTTTATTATATAAAATCAATTAGTTTTGTGTTTAGTTTTGGCATAACAGATCTGATGTCTGATTTACAAACAGATTTTTCTATCCAAAATGTGAAACTAAATTAAGGAGGGGTAGTACAACAAAAATGGTTACAAAAGATATCTGCATATGAGATGGTCATTTAAGACTCCTTTTACAGTCACTGGGCAGAAACAGTCCATGATTCATCTCATCCTAAATATAACTGGCTAGAGAGGCATGGATAAATGTTGCTAAAAGATGAGAAATAACCATTCTTCATATACATTTTTGTGCAGCACAGAAAAAACACAGTATTCATTGTATATTCAATATAGTAATGTTTTTCAACAGTTACAAGAAAAACAAATCTTCCCCAAATTAATACAGCAATTTTCTTCTCTTTTTTCTTTTTCTTCTTCTTTTTTTTTTTTTTTTTTTGCAATTAGAAGAATGTAGAGTGGGCATTTTCATAATGTCAGTGTAGAAAAGTAGAACTAATTAGGACTGTCATTTCTATGTATTTACACCATCCTAATTCATATTGTTCGCGCTTTATCTATCTGGATCTGGTTTCTGTTGTAGCAGGGAGAAGTGGGGGAGCAGAGCTGGCTCTGCTGTCGCCTTCTGCCAATTCACGTGAGCGTGAATTCCATCTCCCACCCAGACTCCCACACTCTAGCTGGAGATACAGGACACCAAAGAAGAAATGAGCAAGAAAACCATCAAAGCCCAGCTTTACCTTGCTCTTCACTGAGAGCTTTAATGCTCCAAAGGCAAGACAGCGTAAAAGCAGCGTCATGACAGAGGCAACAAAGCAGATATTTAATACACAACACTTCAGCTAAACCAGCAAGCTCAAAGAGGGGAAATCAATAGCAAGAGGAAAGAGGTTAAAAACTCCTCCCCTGCCTGTCCTCAGCTGCACACAGACATTAATTACTACTTGCAGCTTGGCAGAGCTGTTGCACTCTCTCTTCTGCACTTGCAAAAGCCTGTTGAACCCAATGCCCTTACCCAGTCCTACCTAGTCCTTGTACCCAGGACAACACGTGCTTCTTTATGAGAGGCAATTTCAGCACCCTGCCACCTGCAGCCTGGTGACTCTCCCTCCACAGGGTTCTACAGATACACCTGTAGGCACACAGGACACCAGACTGGATCACAGGAATTTGTAGCATCATTGTGCTACAGGAAACCTCAGATCCCATACTCTGTACTGATGGCACGCAGCTTAGGAGATGGAGTTTGAGCTGTTTTCTACTGAATCTGAAATACCTGAAATCTGAGATCTCTGAGCCATCTTGGAAGAGTTATGGCAGAGAACGTGCTCCTTTCACAGCTCTGGCAGGTGATAGTGGAGTGGATTTTGCAATCTGACATTGGAAGTCAGTTCCTCACCTCTCAAAACCAAAATGACTCAAATCTTGTAATGTCCAGAGCCTGCTGTCATGCTCATCTCAGTTGCTGGGCTTTTAAGGACAACTGAACAAGCTGAGCTCTCATGAAAGGCTGCTGTAATTTTTTTTTTTCTTATTTTAGGTTTCAGGAAGTCTGTATGGCTTCTTTTTTGACACATGCAATCCTAATGCTGTTAACAGAGGTCAAACAGAGGCAGTCCTACATGAATCCTTCACTCTTTTTATAACTCTTAATGCACACAGATAACAGAGGGCTTCAAAGTACAAGATATCAGCTTGGTTTCAGTTGGGATAAATTTTCTTTCTGGTAGCTGGTACAGTGCTATGTTTTGGATTTAGGACGAGAATAATGTTAAGAATAATGTTGAGAACACACTGATGTTTTACTTGTTGCTAAGTAGTGCTTACTCTAAGTCAAGGACTTCCCAGCTGCTCACACCACCCTGACAACGAGGAGGCTGGGGGTGCACAAGAAGATGGGAGGGGATACAGCCAGGACAGCTGACCCCAACTGGCCAAAGGGACATTCCATACCATATGGCATAATGCTGAATAATAAAACTGGGGAAGTTGGCCAGGAGAGACCAGTCACTGCTCGGGGACTGGCTGGGCATCATTCAATGAGTAATGACCGACTCCAGTGTGCATAATTGGTTTTGCATATTCTTTTCTCACTATTATTATTATTATCATTATTATTATTATTACTATTACTATTATTATTATTTTCCCTTTCTTTTCTGTCCTATTAAACTATCTTTACCTCAACCCGCTAGTTTTATCTTTTTTCCAAATGGCTGGGAGCTGCCTGTCCAGTTAAATCACAGCACAGCTACACTGCCAGGGAACTGTTAAGCAAGTGAAGTGCATTTATCAATATACACAGCAGAGAGAAGACGTATCTTTTGAGTTTTAACGGAGACCCTTCTTTTTGCAAGAGCATGCACACTCCAGCTGTCCTCACTGGTGACACTGTGACAATAGGAGGAAAAACAAAGGAAATGGATAATTCTGTGTATTTCTCCATGTATTTCTACATTCTATTTAGAGTAAAGCAGTCATGCAGTTAACTGCAAGTATGGTTGTCTCCATTTAGCACTTTAATTACACCAAAATATTGGTGGCTAGATGAAGATTTGTCAAAGAAAAGGCCCCAGGTGACAAACCTTTTGATCTCAGTCTCTTTGCGTATGTTCTAAGGAAAACAGGTTGTCAATAAACAGTGATCTGATTATTTGCTCCTTGTCTGACCAAGGAAGGGCAGTGGAACAAAGGATTCAGTGTTCAGGTGAGTCCTGGCCTCAGGTGAGAGCCACCTGGCAATGCCTCAGCAAGGACTGAAATAGCCTAACTAATTTCTGGAAAGGAACCAGATGCAAAAGCGACAATTATATCCATGTACCCGACTGATGGGAATCAGCTGCCACATGTAATATAAGTACATAACAAAACAGAAGCACTGTGGTAGCCTGCCCTGCTCCTGGAGAAGGAGGACTGCTCAGTGTACCCAGGCATTTTTCCAGCCAGGACTTTTTCTGTGTAGGCTTTGTCTCAGTTATCTGTGCTTATCTTACCTTAGGACTGGATCACAGCAACAGAAGGCAATACATAGCCAAGACAGAAAATTGCTCTCAGGCCATGGTATGAAAACTTGCTCAACTGAGATCTAGGTTGGTTTCCAGACTTTTCTTAAGGTGACCCCATGGGCCTGAATTTCACTTTCATAATTGAATTACACCTGTGTCCTTGACCCCTCTGTCCTAGGACACACTGAACCACTTCAAGTCACAGATAAAACCCAAAATACTAATTTTTATTCAAAACATCCAGAATGGTCTTTGGGACCTGGAGGGCTACCAAAGAGCCTGTAAGTCTTTTTGCTCAATGCTGTCTTATTTAAAATTGGTAGCAGCTTTTGAACTAGAAGCCCACCCTCTCTTTAAAAGGACATTGCCTGCAGTGAGCTCTGTTAGCTGGTATATGTATTACTCTTCAGGGCACTTTTATCTCCAAAGCTGGGCTGACGAGCAAGGAAAATTGTTCTTTGCTTGGTAGGTCATGTTTCTTCTGTTCACTTTAGCCCATTGTTTTGAGGTTCTGCTCTGGATACCATGCATGTGAGAGCAAACTAATTTTTTATTAGCCTTTGAAGAGAATAGGGAACACCACCTTCAAAGATGAAGAAAATCATCTCATTTTGCCCAAAATATATAGTGGCCTGGCCAAGGATGGATGTTGGTGGCTGCCACCATCACTGCTGCTGTTTGCTCCAAGAGACAACAGCCCATTGTTCTGACACAGCACCTCCTCTTCCCCATGGGCCCCGAGATTGTACACACTTTGCTGTGTGCAGACATAAACACATCCCCCATTGCCAGTGTGTGTCCCCAGAGGGGCAAATGAAATGTAGCACATGATGGGTAGAGCATCAGGTCACTGAAGATCACGGTGTGTCCCTTGAAAATCAAAACACAACAAGACACGACCATCTGACACCTCTCCTTTATATTAAAGAAGTGTGTCGAAGTGGTGAAGAATAGAAACCTCTGTTTTGCTCTGGGGCTGTGGGCTTCTCTGGAACTTTGATACGCAACCCCTGAGGTCATGCTCATTGCAAACAAAGGCACACAATGCACTATTGCTTCCTGCAGACCCTGTTCTGTTTGCACTGTAGCTTGTGAGAGTGCAAAGATCAAAGAGATGCAAAACACCAGGGGTATACAAACTTATTATTACACTAACGCAATGCAAACAGTGCACGCGGAAAGAACAGTTTGACCTTATTTCACTTTCTTCTGCCTTCAGAATAAACATCACATCAGCGTGGTCACTCTGGTTGGTGTTGGAGCAGTCCTTTTGTTGTGTCTCCTGTGATAATTTCTGCGGCCATGTAGGCAAATACAGCACTTACACATAGAAGGATACACCAAGAAAGCCTCTGGAGAGATTTCCCTTGGGCTTTGGTGGGATATGTGTGAACACCTTTAACTGAACCAGGTCAAGCTTACAGGGAAAGTGCTGGCATGAAGGAGACATTCCCATCTCCAACATGTTACAATGTTCCTCTTAAAGACAATATGCAAAGGATGAGGATGGGAATGGGGGTAGAAATGGGGATGGGAGCGAGAATGCTCTGCATTCTCAGAGCAGAAGTGACAACTCCAACTAGAGCCTCAGCTTAGCAAAGGTGAAAGTGACTTGTCCCACAGAGGTCACAGATCCAGGGTGCTTTAATACAGCAATCTTCTCATCTTATTGACTGCCATGCACTCCTTTAGTCTCTGGTGGTATCTTCATACCACTGTGGTAGCTTTTTTGTTTATAGATCTCAAAGTACTTTATTAACAGGGGAAAATACCTCGCAATCCCCCTCGGAAATAAGGATAATATTAGGTGCATTTACAAACAGAGGGATCCTTTGCTGCTTACTGTAGTCAAAGTGAGGTGGAAATGAGAACAAGGAATGGTTTGGGCAGGTCCTGTCTTACTCCACTGAGGTGTTCCTAGGGCGAAGGATCAGGCTGTCCCAAACATACCAGCATTCCACCACCATTAATTACTACCATCCCTGAGCTCAGGTAAGAACTGATCATGAGCTACATCTACCTATTTTGAGCACTGTTTTGCATGAAGGACAGCTGTAAGCACACACATGGAGACTCACCTCCACAATTCACATGCTGCATCACCAAATGAAAGAGGAGGTAAATGCAGGAGAAGGTATCATCCTAGAAACTAGCACTGCTATCTCCAGGAAAGTCAGGCTAAAAGGACTTCCAATGAATTAGGAGTATGAAAGACTTCAGAAAAGGATAAAATCTACTTGTGCCTCCTGGACTATCTCTTACAGAAGACATAGAATCTTAAAATATCTAGAATATTGTCCTAAGAGCAAAGGTCAGGAAAGATTCCATGTCTGGTCACAGGACTTAGGACCCCTCAGATATGTCTCTCTTGTTTTATGTCAGATTTTGTGGAGGCTGAAACAAAGATAAATTTTTGTGACATTTTCACTAAAACCAGACCTTCCTTTAACTTAATTATAATGCTGATTTTTCATCATATAAACCAAGTAACCTGAGATGTAAGTGAAATTATTTTCTTTAAAGAATGCAGAAGTACCTGTAAAATCAGATGACTGACAACTCTCTGGTAAAACCAGACAAGTGAGATGCCACAGAAACAAATTGACACTTTCCCTTTGATGCAGAAGCAGCTTTTCAGAAGGCTGAATATAGAAGGCTTTAATGTGCTGGAAACATCATGAGAAACAAGAGGCACTACGTGGTCAGACCCTTCAATGAGAACAGTGTTCCCTTGCAGTGGTACCTTTTTGTTCTCCTATGCACCTGTCAGACACCAAGGCCACATTCCTTCAGCACTGACGTGTGCACAGGTATATCTCAATTGAGAGTCCAAGAGAGGATTTCAGTATTCCTGAGAACACCCTGGTGAATGCAGTAGGGATGCACAGAAACAGGACTCAACGCAGATGCTTCTAATCTAAATACAGAATCCCACAGATGTACAAATCAGGTTTAATTTTAGTATCAAGTGATATGCCCAAGTCGTTCTGGGTCCAAACCTTAATGGTACAACAGTCTGCTTTGCCTGTAGGATCTCTGATGGTGAAGCACCTTGCAACAAACACACAGTTGTAAACATAAAAATTACATCCACGTTACTCTTTCATATCACACTTCAAAGTGAAGTCCGTAGTTAAGCCATAAGGAATCCACATATGCACCAATACGACACATCAGAGCTGAAAATAAATAAGCACTGGTTAGGACCTCCGGTTTTATCTGAAGAGCAGCAAAAAAATGAGCAAGTGATAAAATTTGTTGACCACCTCTGACTTGTATTCTGTCAAACCAATCCTGAATTAGCATATGGGCTCTCATCCAGTCTATCTTGAAGCTGAAAGGGTCAGATTCAGACTGCTATGTGGAAGTGACAATAGACTCACTCTAAGCCAAAACAACAGGTTCCCAGTCCCACAGTTGCCTTTTATTTATGTAACTTCAGATAAACCATTTGAAAATACCCGCTTCATTCTTAAGGTTTAACCTAAGGGTTATAAAGAGACAGTTGCATCTGAACTGATGAAATCTGTTCTATTTCTTTGCTCGTTTGCACATATTTTTGTGGCAGCATTGAGGCTGCTAGACCATGCCAGATATGCAAAACCAGCAGAGCATAGTACACCAGTGCAGTAAGTGTACTGTCCCAGCATGATTTAAAACATTGATCCCAATCTAGACCAAGAGAAATTGATATGACATAAAGAAACTTATCTATTTTTAAAAGTCTTGCTCCAGTTGCTGGCTTCATAGCATATACTGTAGTCTAGACTGATAAGAGGCAGAAATTTGCATAAGAGCTGATGACACTTTATATACTCCAAAACCACTTGCTAAATCCACAGGATAAATGGATGTTGATGGAACAATACAAGCAGCATGTGGCTGAACCAGAGTTTTTTGGCAGCCTGCACATACTCCAGTAGTTAACATCAGGGGGGGAAAAAAAGCAGACTACTTCCTCTTTGGCCAGTGTAACACTGCCTTCTTAAAGTAGCATTGCAAAATCAAGGAAGTTATTAATGAGGAGACACACAGGATATGGCCTAGATAAGAGTCTTTCTGAAGTATCTCATGCCTCATAAAGGGGGTATCTAAAGATACCCGGGTATTTTGTGGGTTTGGCTTGTGGGCCTGATTGAGGATACGGGGCCAAGATTTGATCTGCTGTTGTACTCATGGCTTTTCTGTGCAGAGCCAGCATAGCCACAAGTAACACTGCTCAACTGTTTAGACAACCCACGAGGTGCAGGGCCATAGGGAGACGTGGAGGAGCTGAACAGTACGGTCACATCTGCCTCTGAATCCCCCAGGCAGAGGTGAGCATGGGATCTGAGATGCCAGCACTCACACACAGAGCTCACTGTCCCCTCCGGGCCCTACACATCTGCCAGAGGAAAGCAGATGGCCTCAAGGGCAGGTTAAAACAGTCCAGATCCCCTTGCAGTTCAGTGGGATGAACCAGGTAAACAAGCTATGGCACAAGATGAGGGAGTGCTCTGAGGCAGTCAAGGATCAAACCTGAATTTGTGGAGAAGCAGCTGTTCAGAAAATTACAAATGGAGATTTTTCCATCCCCATTTCTACCACTATCATGAGGAAAATTACAGGGCAAATAGAGAGAATTTCTTCAATTTGGCTTTTAGAGACATTTATCTTCTAGAAACTTTTATGTTCTTTGGGTATAACTAGCTTTAGTTAAAGCAAGATTGTGTATCATTCAGTTCTTCATTTCACTTTCCTTCTCTGCCCACCCACAGTCCCCAGCCTGACTACCCACAATCCCAAAAGGTCACCAAAATAGAAAACCACGTACATACCTGTTGTTTCATGATGCTACTTTTCTGTTAAGTATCAAAACCCACCAGACCAGGTTAACCTGCCCAAGCAGCTGAGCTGGCCAGCAGTCCATCAAGAGGGAAATGAGAGCAAGATGTGGAAGCTGATCCACAGAAGAAATGTAAGTGCACAAGGAGACACATCAACCACTAGAGCGAAAGGAACAAATCAAGCATTTCAAACTGAAAAAGCCTATTCAGATGCCGAAATAGCATGTCTAGCTGTCCCCACAGCCAGCAGACACTGTTTAAAGAGTCCATAGCTCAGCCAGCTGGAGAGGTTGGACAGATGTTGAGAGCTTGTCAAGTTCTAAGACCACTGGTTATAAAAAAAGGTTGGCTAAAACCACTTCTGCCCTTGAGGCAATGTTGGAAATAAGATTTCTCCCACAGTATGTCACAAGTCAGTAACCAGTGCAAGGAATGCAGCCTATGCCTCTATGCCTCATGCACTTACAAGAGGGGTGAGATTCATTCTTCTGCTGAAACACTGGAGTTGTACCTTAACTTGTTCCTCAGTGCCCTGACGGTCCCACTGATGATACTCGACCCAGCTGAAAGGATCATGTATCTTGCTTCCACGCTCAGGGTGAAATTAGTCCCAGATTTGAAATCCAAGAGGAACCCTTCCCTAGCCCCTGTCCTGGTCAGGTCACTGGGGCTGCCGGTCAGCCTCACAGGCTGTTGTGAACTTTCCAATTAACATATTTCTTTTACAGCCTTGGTGATGTCCTTGCTTTCTTCTGCTCTCTCCAGGCTGCTTACACGGGAAAAAGCTTATGGGGCCTTTCTGGCTTGTTTCTGCAGCTTTTAGCCATGGGAACATCCTCAGACTAGGGCCAAGTCTGTGCCTGTGACCAAAAGGGTCTGCTTTTGTGTTCTGTTGTGAAGTTCCTTGCATTTCTCAAATGCTTTAGGAAATGGGGTTCAAAGTACTTCAATAACTTTAAAAAAACCCCACCTCTTTGGTGACATTTTTTTATCTTCTCCGTCTCCCACACGGAGTCAAGCCCAGGTCGGCTACTCATTCATACTACCTGCAGTGATGGTGCCTTGTGGCTGCTCCAGAATGCCCTAAGCCAGTAGTCAGAAGCAACCAAAGATGCTCCAAGATGCCTTCAGCATCAGCCCATATACCGCATGGGCTGTGCGGACCAGAATCCTCCCATCACGATGTCCCACCTGTCCCAGTGCTGCCACCCACTAGAGAGCAGGCCCGGGTTACATCCCCAAAGCCCCACACAACATTGCTGCAAGGGCTGGGGAAGAATTTGTCAGCAACATGAATGGGGTGAAAAGATGATTTTGGGGTGTGCATTGGCCTTTGAACCACTCCTCACAAAACAGTTGTTAACGGTATCCCACCCTTGCTTCTCAGTGATCTGGAGCCCACCATGAAGCAGAGCTATTATAAGAACATGGGTCTTCCTCTCTCCTTGACTCTGAGCAGGAGACCAGATTTCATCTTCTCTGTATCAGTAGTCCCATAAATAATTCTTTACTAAAAACTCAACAACTCCTGTGGATTAATCTTCACTTTAATAAATGCCTTAGCAGTAGCAACAAAAATTACTCAACTGTGAAGACAGCACAGAAGAAATTCCTCACCACAGACACTGTAACAGAAAGTGTGGTGAACCTGTTTTTTATCATTAAGGATTTGCATTAATATGCTCTATCAGAGCCTGAACTCAGGACAAATTCTGCTCTAATTAACCCAACAATTTTTTTTTCACAGCACAGACATACTGAAGGGAGTGTCTGTGTTCATAGTCCATCTCTATGATTCCATGATTCTGAGATAATATATCAGTGGGACTATTTGGGGATACATGATACGATAATCTTCACCACTAACAGAAAACTTACAGCAGAAAGTCTCAGCCTTAAAAACTGATGTTTCAGACCAGGCTGGGGGTCTCCAACAAGACACTGCCGTAAAACATGCTTCTCTGTTTTGTATTCAGCCTCTACTGCTTACTTGCACTTAACCCAGGACTCTTGCAAAATACAACCAAAATTCTCAGCAAACATCCACATATTAACTTACCTCTTCTTAGCTCTCCTTCTCTAAAGTGAGAAGCCATTAAAGCCTCAGGTCTGTGCACATTTGAGGAGCAACATGTGAATAACAGAGAAGGGAAACCAGCAATAAGGCAAGCGAAACATATACTTGGGATTGGAAGGGGAATGAAAATGTTCAGAGCTCTGCCTTGATTTCAGGAGGCCATTCCTATTCTAAGTAGATGTAAGCATGAGCACCAGCATGACTCTGAACCTATGTTTTCTGGTTTCAATTTGGGCTAGACTCAGCAGTTCCGAGAACATTCTCTGTTCCCAGTTAACAATTTAAAATGTCTATCCATGCTTTCCCACAATTGCATGCATTTTTTTTTTAATTTCCATATCATCTTTCCATTTTGAATCCAACTTTGCTGTATCCAGTACTTGCTGTATTTCATGCAGTCTTGTTGTGCTTGCTTCAAATAAATCAATCATCTTTCTACTACACAAAGTTATTTGGCAGCACTACAAATGCACCAAAACATATTCACAATCCCATAATCTATGCTTTCTATTTGCAATTATCTTTCTGCCTTCTGCTCAAAAGCAAGATGGCCAATTTGCAGTCATAGGCATTCATGCGATCAGGATCTCGGAGCCATAGTAGGCCACAACTTGGGCATTCCTAGTGCTCTGTGTTTTCCTGGACTGAGCTTCTCATAATCCAAAATATCTACAGCATCTTTTACATCAACA
Organism: Machaerirhynchus nigripectus; assembly: GCA_013397975.1. NCBI lineage: Eukaryota > Metazoa > Chordata > Aves > Passeriformes > Dicruridae > Machaerirhynchus > Machaerirhynchus nigripectus. The sequence goes on from VZRQ01000719.1 coordinate 1,308,715, forward strand.
GCAAATTCAAGGATGCAAATGCAGAATTTTCTTCCATAACGCATACAGCCAACCTGTGGGCTGATTAACTTCAAAATAAGTTTTGATAAATAGAGAAAAATTCAAGTTCCAAATTTGGGACCATTTTTCATAGTTATTAAAAGAATATTTTTAAAATATTGAGCATTTCTGAAATCAAGTCCAGTTTTAACTCTGTGGCAAAAATTAAACCCATGCAATTGCAAGGACCTAAAATAATTGAAGGAATTCAGAAAAGTATGTACTCCTTTAGAGAAAATTTTTCAGTTAAAAGGAGGTCCTAGCTTCTCAATGCTTCCTGAACACACTGAGCACCTTACCGCCAGCAGTGAGAAATCCCTGCAGCTCTCAAAGCACTCCTGAAAAACAGGCTTCAGCTTTTTCATCTCGGATAATCTTCGGGGTGAGACTCTCAAGAACAGCTGCCATTGTGTCAAAATTACGCTTAAGTATTTCGCTCAAGACCATAAAAAAAAAAAAAATCAGCAGAATGCAAAGAACACAGAAATTCTGGCCTTGGGTATTGTTTTTAAAACGACCACACAGAAGAAAATACATAATTATGCAAATCACTTAACTAAGTTGGTTACATAAACCAAGCTGGTTACAGGCAAGTTATTCAAATAATGACTTTTTTTTTACTTATTGAAAACAGGCTGTTATACTTGGATCCTGAGTTATCTTTAGTTAAACACCACTTAAATCCACATTAAGTCACTGTGTTCTCGTCGTCAACAGATTTTAGATTGAGTCAGCTCTGTGTGCCCTACAAAGGGTTATTTACTCTCTTAAAACTAACACCATTTTATATGACCGTTGGATAGAGAGCTGTGTGAATTTAATCAGGCATAACTCACTTAAAGAGTCACCAAAGAAGCTTGAACAAATGGTACCCAATATTTGTCAGAAAAATATTTACACCAGTTTCCCCAACCCAGTGTTCAGTGCCATCTGGAAAATGAGCAAAAAACCATTTCCCCCCCTCAGGCAGGAAGGACTAAGCAAGCAGTCAGTTTAAGCTGTATTTACAAAAGTTAAATGTGATCATGATACCACACCAATTTCCTTAGGGGGAAAAGCAAGGACTGTAGCTCTCACCCCATCCTGGCTGGGCAGGAATTTTCAGAAATGCTTTCTCAGTACTGTGCACCAAACTGCTCAAGGATGAGTAAAGAGAGAGGTAAGCCATCACTTGTGCAGCAATCAGCATTAACACAAGCTTAGGGAAAAGAGCTTTTGGCCCTTTGCCTTTTGCTGTTCAGCTGAAGACAACGATGAACAAACATGAAAAAAGCTGTAGCTAAAAAGGTATATGTAGCACTACATGCTGAATATCAAAATAAACATAGTCTCATTTTGAAGATTAAGGGGGGCAAAAAGAATCCAACCACATTCAAATTCTCTGTAGGTCAAGAGAAAGTTTGTCTTTTGATTTTGTTTGAAATGACATTTTTCCAACACCCAACTTCAATAAATGCACCTTTTCATATAGAAAATAACTCAGCACAGACTCTCCTATGAAAATATTTTTCTCCTGGCAGAACCAGGTTTCATGCCTCACCTCAGATGGTCTGACTACTTTGAGAACAATCAGCCACTTTTATTTGTTAAACAAACACGAAAAGACATTCATTCTCTTTAAAAAGCAGTTTTCTACAGCCTTCATAACAGGCGACAGAATAAAAACTAGGGTTGCTTTGCACTACTTCCTTCAATTTTATTGAGTGTCAATCTATATAATTAATATAAAGTTACTTCACTCTATAAAGATCAAGACACCTTATAGTATAAAACTCCCTGAGATACAATACGCAATTTGAGGGATCACATAATTCTCTATTCCATTTCTATCATAATCAAAAAGTAATCGTAATTCTTCTCCTTATAAAACCCAGAAAACAATGATCTTCCTTTCTCTCCCTCCACCCCAATATTTTAAGGCATGGAATAAAAACTTTTTCAAAATGTGTTCAAGGAAACTTCTCTACTTAAAATAGAAAATAACTTTCCCCAATTTTTACAACTGGGTTGTATACATCATCTGCAAGGCCTTGTGGAGTCTGGTACCCAATGTACAAACCAATTTGCTCAGGCAAACTTTATCTTTGAAAGGGAGCTCTACAAAGTGCACTACAAAAGCTGGTCCTTTGTCTGTAACAGTACACTATTAGCTCATGGTGTGGATGAGCCAAAACCCAGAGATTTATAGAGATACTGTAACACTGACTTCAGCAGCTGTAGGCCTGGGCTGTGTTTCCTCCGAAATGGAAAGCGACATGTTTGCAACACCCATGTAAGAATGATAAAATTAGAAAAGGCTTCTCTTCGCCCAGTGCAAGTGCTCTGCAAAAATTACTACAAATCTGCAGTTTTCCCCATGCAGTTCTTGAAAATCCTTAATGCACAATTTACAAATACTGTGTAATCCTGATCACTTTACACAAATATGATACTTTAATTGCTTTGCAGCTCTTTTCTGAATTTTACAAAAATATTTCATCAAAGATTTCAACTCTTTTTTTTCAGAGAGGCTGAGAAAAAGAATTAGTGTTTGTGATCTGTAGAAATTCCCATGCTCCTGTAGCCTGATCTTCTGCCTCTGGCATTACTAATAATTACACAGAAGAACTGTGTGCCTGGAAACTTTCATAAAATGCTAAAAAATTAGGAGGACTGAAAAAAATGCACTAGTTTCAGCAGACTGGTAAAAAGTAGTGCAATCTTAAATATTATTTCATCACTTTTAAGATCCAGCTTTTGTATACAGTTATGTGAACTGTGATAAAAACTGAACAGAAAAAAGACATTATAAATTCAAAGGGAGAGAGAGAACCTATCATCCCAACATTTAGGTATTACTGTTAATGCTATACCTAAATTAGAGTTCTGAAAATATCAAACCAGTGTTACGGGAATAGTAACCACTGGTAAAGAAACATGACCATGCCACGAAGAACACGCTTTTACTTTAAACAATCACTTTATACCTCTTGAAGCAAAAGTGCAGCATTAGGAACCATCCCTACTACGCCCCACACTGCATAGATTGTTTTCGCTCCCTTCCCAGTAAATATTCTACAGCAACTCTGGCACTGACAACAGAAAGGTTCATCAAGTACTTTCAGCCATCCCTCCTTGTACAAAAGCAGAAGGGAATAATTGCAGAAGCCTGCAAGATCTGAACTGGTAAAACTATGCAAATTATTAATGAACTTCATTATTATTCTTTTTTTTTTCCAATAATCCTTGGTTCCATGCTTACCTAATCATGGGGAACATCTAACTAGAAATAAATCACAGTAGATTGCCAGCTCATACATTTTAAAAGCACTCATCCAACATCCCATACTGCTTAAATCAAATCTAATCCTTTCCTAACCTAAATATCACTCACAAATGGCAGTGAAGTCGCTTGTTCTGATGCCCATCTTTTATTTGCAAGCGACTTTTTTCTTTTCCCACCTGTTCTGTGCCCATGATTTTATTCTGAATGAAGTCTCTGAGTAACTACGTGGATTATCCAGCTCCTTAAAAAGAAGCGAATGAATACCTTATTCATTTGGGCAGGTCTCTTGTAGGTTGTCATTTTTTTTGCCACCAAACTTCATAGCTGCAAAAGACAGGAAGGCTCAGCTTGGCAAGGATATGTAATTGGAACTGAAGTTTCTTTCTGGCTTTCGCTGAGCAAGATTACATGTAACCAAAAAGTAATAAAAAATCGACTACTAGGATGGCTCCAGCAAAATGTGGGAGTCTAAAAGGGAATAACTACTGTAAATGTTCCTGACAGGCACTGAGCTAAGGAAGTTCTACCTTAAGAACCTATTTATTGATTAAAAAACTGAGCCAGAAAAAGATCTCAAAACCAAAGGAAAATAGTAAATCCTTCCCTTTTCATATTCTTTCCTCACACAATCTGTATGTTACCAACAGTGTAGATCTGATTCTCTACAGTAATTTTCTTTTTGAATGGGAGTGATTTGGGAGTTTTGGGGGTTTTTTTGGTAATTATTATTTTACGAACAACAGAACAGCATTCTGAGTAGTCTGTCCCCCAGAATTTTAAAAAATGCATGCCATAAACCAAAACAGTTGCTGCACAACAGCACTGTCTGCTGATAATTGAGAAATAAGTTAGTCTTTCTGTATATATATTCAATACAGTAATAAAACCCCTGCCATTCTGAGTTTTTCCCTGCATTTTCCTGTATGGCAATAATTTTGCAGAGAAAACCATGCAGATATGTGTAAACATTTTCTAATTCCTGAATAAAGGGAGGGTGGAAGTCTTCCAACTGTTTTCCCTACAGTCTGTCTTTTCCTGTACTTAAAGTTCTATTCTACTTTCACACAGGATAAACATGCCTATGGTTTCAGCAGGTAGTAGAAGAAATACTGTACATCATGTGAGCTGTTTGTCCACTCAGATTCAGTTCCCTCCGTACGCTTTTTCCTAAATGGAACAATTATTTGGTTCAAAGCATTATTAGTGGGCTGCTGCAATTTCAAGCATCGCTAAAAGGTGCTACTGTATCATAACATTCTTACATTCAACACTTGCGGCTCAGAATTCGTCTGTAAATAGCTTTCACACACATAAAAATCAGTTAAAAACATTCATTTTTGTCTTAGTATTACAGAAAACCAACACTGATCATGTATCCTCTGCGAGCAGAGGGAAGTTCCACGGTCCAGGAAGTTGTCATAGCCACCAAAATTGGTTTCAGCTGTACGGCTGAAGAACTTGGCATCGGATATTTATGTTGAGCTGTGCAGAACTTTAAAAGTTCTGTAACTGTACAACGTTTGGAAATTTAACTTTGCTCTTTAGGAATCATATAGGCATAACGTCTCTTTGTACTTTCATAATTTTTTCTTTAATAAAAATCTTCCTTTTGTAGGCTTTTCACAGCTTGTTTTCCTGTACCTGTATGCTTCTCTCACTGATACCAGTCTTCTGTGGCTAATGCCGACTACCTCGGCTACTGATCTCTGTGAGACCCATCCTTCCCTACACCTTGACGCTGGCCCGGGCTGTCCAGGCAAGCTTCACCCTCCAGGAACATCAGCTTTCAAACCAGTTGGCCAGATTTCGAACAGTCTTGATTTGATTCCCAGCTGCCCTAACAGCCTCGCAGACCTTGCAAAAATGCTCATCCCAGAACGAGGTGACGTGGACATCGTACTTCTTCCTCCAGGCAAAGTACCGCCTGTAGATGGGTTTGTTTTTATCGAGGAATTTCAGGTAGGTGGCCAGCAGCCGGGGGCTGGGGAAGTCGTCAACGTGGATGAAGGAGTCGGCGGGGATGAAGCGCTCGTAGTTGGCCCTGCGGGGTCCGAGGACAACGGGCACGGCGCTGGCGGAGAAAGCGTTTCTCCAGAGCTTTTCGGTGATGTAGTCGGTGTGCTGGGAGTTCTCGAAAGCCAGGTAGAACTTGTAGGCTGAGACAGTCTCCACCAGACCACCCTCGGCCAGCGCCAGCCCCCGCGCCCCGTACACGTCGATGGGCAGGTGCTCCTTCAGCTGGCGGTAGTAGCGCACCCGGGCGTGCTCCTCGTTCCAGTTGCTAATGACCCAGGCCACCAGCCGCGTCTTGCGGGGCAGGACGAAGGGCCGGGGCGCCGGCGGAACGTAGAGGTACCCGTAGGGCACGAACACGTCGGAGTCGTGGCGGTAAGACATGGTCCAGTTGAAGAGCCCGGCCAGACCCCGCAGGCCGGGCGAGTGCGACGGCGACTCGAAGTTCATCCACACCCAGCGCTGGCGCGGGGGCCGCGGCGGGGACCCGCGGGGCAGCCCCTCGGCGCCGTGCCGCGCCAGGTCGCGGTGGTGGAACAGCACCGCCTGCGCCTCGCCGAACAGGCTGCGGTCGGCGCTGAGGCGGCAGCCGCTGATGTTGTAGCGCCGCCGGCAGTCGGGCAAGCGTCGCGGGCGGCC
>VZRQ01000719.1:1314839-1326962 GCA_013397975.1 Machaerirhynchus nigripectus
CGTCCTCACGGCCCGGATGCCGCCCCCCACCCCTGGTGCCGCCCCCTCCCCGGTGCCGCCTTGCCCCGCCTGCCGCGGCCGCTGCCGCTCCGCCCTCGGGGAGAGCAGTGCCCGGGTTCCCGGCGGGGTTTGGCGGCTTTGCCCCTCCCCCGTGCGGCAACACCGCCACGGCAGCCGGGGAGGTGCAGGTGACGGCGGCTCCGGGCTGCTTGGTTGCTCATGTCCGACTGGGGCCGCAGAGGGAATTTGTGTCTCTGCATTCGGGAGGGACCGCCTGTGAGAGCCCAGGCCCCAGCACTCACGGAAAGGGTTGTGGGGACGCTCACAGGGGGTCTCGGGGCGCCCGCACCCTGGCACCTCTGGTGGGTTGACCCTGGCTTGGTGTCGGGTGTTTATCACGGCCGATATGTCACTGCTTTCATCAGCAAGGCAGAGGAGAGAAAATGTAACGAAAGGCTCTCTGGTCGACATAAGGACAGGGAGAGAGAATTCACCAATTACCATCACGGGCAAAACAAAACCGATTTGGTGAAATTAATTTATTGCCAATCAAATCAGAGTAGGGTGATGGGAAATTAAACCAAAACTGGAAAACACCTTCTTCCCACCCCTCCCCTCTTCCTAGGTTCAACTTCTCTCAAAATTTCTCTGCCTCCGCTCCAACGGCGGCACAGGAAGGTGGGGAATGGGGGCTGTGGTTAGTTCATCACATGCTGTCTCTGCTGCTCCTTCCTCCTCAGGGGAAGGATTCCTCACACCTTTCCCCTGCTCTAGTGTGGATCCTCCCTCGGGAGACAGTCCTTTGAACTTCTCCAACGTCAGTCTTCCTCAGGGCCTGCAGTTCTTCACAAACTGCTGCAGCGTGGGTCCCTTCTGTGGGGTGCAGTTCTTCAGGAACAGGCTGCTCCAGGGTGGGTGCCCAGTGGGGTCACAAGTCCTGCCAGCAAACCTGCCCCAGCGTGGGCTTCTCTCTCCACGGGGCCACAGATCCTGCCAGGAGCCTGCTCAGCAGCAGAGCCTCTTATGGGCATCCACCTGCTCTGGCCTGAGGTCCTCCATGGGCTCCAGGGCAACATTCTGTCTCACCATGGTCTGCACCACAGGCTGCAGGGGAATCTCTGCTCCAACCCCTGCAGCACCTCCGCCCCTTTCTTCTGCACTAACCTTGGTGTCCGCACTCACATATTCTCATTCCTCTCTTCTCTGGATGCGATTGCTTCTGTGCAGTAACTTTTTCCTTCTTAAATATGTTATTCCAGAGATGCTATTGCAATCACTGATGGGCTCAGCCTTGGCCAGCAGTGAGTCCATCTTGGAGCCAGCTGGCATTGGCTCCATTAGACATGGGGGGAACTTTGTAGCACCTTCTCAGAGAAGCCACCCCTGTCACCCCATCACTACCAGAACCTTGCCACACAAACCCCGTACATGAGCACGCATAGGAGCACAGGGCAGAGGGCCATGTGGGAGGAGAGCTCTGCCGTACACATCACAAAGGCTGGCACAGTCTCGGGTCTCCCTGCCCTATTGCCCATGAGAAAGCAGGACTGCTCTGCAGCTTCCCATGTGCATTTTCGTTTATTTCTTCCAGTCCACACCTGAAACAGTCAGAGGTTTTAAACTCTGGCAAAAGGGTCTTCCCACACCAGCTGAACTATGATTTATATGCTGTATCCTGTGGTCTCACAGGGAAGTACTTTGGAAGATGCAGGCGATTTTTTTTTTTTTAACAGATGTCATTTAGAGAGTGAGGTTGAGAGTAGGTTTGAATAAGTGACTTATTTAAGAAAAAAAAAAAGAAGTGACAGCTGCTACAGTAGCTTTGAATTCCTCTCAAATTCAATCAGTTTCAAGCACCTCTAGGAGGATTAACCATTTGGAAAATGAAAGGAAAATAAATTTTAAAAGAGGATTATTTTTACTCCTTTACAGCTTTCTTAGAATCGTACATATTTACTTTATAATCTCACGGTTATTTAAAAACTACAAAACCTTATGGTTACCAGAAAATTATTTTTTCCAGCTCTGCTTCACAGAGTTGCTGTGAAAAAGTACATCACACAGGCTTGAAACTTTTTTCCTAAGTAATTTGCTCCAGTGAACTGAGAGATTCTTGACTCACACAGTTCTAACAGTGTTTGTACAGAACTGGACAAGTTTCCAGCTCTGACATCGCACATGCTTATATCCAACAGCTGGAGAACCAACGTCCTCTCATATATATCTACTGAAGGCAGCAGAATTACACCAGGCATAAATTCTCACTGACTGGATTTCAGCACAGATTTTACATGCCACATACGTCAAGGTGCTATGACTTGACTCTATATTGGTAAGAAAAGTGATTCAGGCCTGTTTACTCAAAAAAAATAAAGCACAGTTGTGTGTGAGGGTGGTATTAGGTTAGTAATTAAGTCATGTACATCCATAAACCTATTGTACTTAGTCCTTCCATACTATGTACATAGTACTTTCATAGTAGTTCCATAGTCCATGCTGCAAGCACTCATAAAATATAAGAAATGCCAGCAGCTGTGGTTGGAGTTGGTATCTGGCTGCCTGTGCTTCAACAAACAGAGCTGGTTGGAAGGTCTCTCCAGGGAGCAGTAGTCCACCCTAGTGGATGAGGTGAATCATTGCTGGCACTAGCGCCTATCTTGAAAAATAATGCTGATTTTAGTCACAAAATAGGAATATGGGGAAGTTACTTTACTACAGTAGAAAACTTCAAAAAATTACAGAAATACAATGCTAAGGAAGAGTAAAATCCTGTGAAGCCTGAAGCTGTACGTAGATTCAATCCAGAGCCCACCCAATAAAATGAACACAATCCCTGGTCTGCATTAATTAAGGATTCAAAGTGGTCCAAACCCACAACTGTTAGTTATTTTGTTTATTTAGACATTTTTTTCAGATAATATGAGAAATCTGAGACTTGTTAAAGTGAGTGGGAGAGCTCAACTGACTTCTGTAGAATTCTGATTCACTCAATAAATTTGATCATATCAGCTGCAATGACAGTTCTTATTTTCCTTCAGGAGCGTTCAGCATTGATATGTGACTTCGAAAGAGTCTTTATCTAGTCATGTTTTCATTTCCATTGCTTGAAGATTTGCTGCTAAGCATTCCAAATCCAAAGCCTGACCAGTTACGTTGATGATGTAAGGCCTGATCCTGCCTATGGTAAGTCAACAAAAATGTTGGCATTAATTCAGCATATATTAAATGTTTCAGGACAACTTAAGACGGAAATCTTTATAAGCCAAATAGTGACAAACTTCAAAGACAAAAAAACCCCTACTTCCCTTGTGAGGATTCATAGCAAGGGTTGCCCAGTTACTTTGGATTTTTTGCAGTTGAAACTTCAGTGTGACTTTCATCTGCAATGCAATGGCATCCATAGTAAGACTGTTGTTACATGGAGACAAATCTGTTGAAATATTTAGCATGAAATCAAAACATGGCTTTCTGTATTCCTCAACACATCAGCTAAAGCTGTATGCTTCATCTTAAAAAAGCTGTTACTGAAATCCACGTAAATTGTGGTTGTATATACAACATAGATAATCCAGAATTACAATAATATTTTGTTTATTATGGCAAATAAGAATGTAATCATTGCAAGATGAGAGAACAGTAGCCTAAATTGTTTCTATCAGTAATATTGTCACCTTAATTAATTTTCATGTTACACCTGCCTCTGTGGAAACTAAATATATGTTTACATTTACATGTTGTATGTAGTCCACTAGTTCAAAAATCTTTATGGCATTTATATATAGAGCAAGATGAAATGTATATTTAAGACATATTTTAGCATGTTTACAAATTACAGATCTGACTGTTTTGTTGCTGCTGTCTTCAAACCCTCACAATATGAAAAATAGCAGAAATACATTTTAATTGGATATTCATCATAGTCACTACTGAAAGTAATGATAGATGTGCCTTCATCTACAAGTCTAGCAGCCTCCTAGAAATCTTGGTGTAGTAAATTTAAAAGCCAGATTGCTTTCAAATGTTGCTGTAGAGAGAGGGATATAGGGAGTGACCTCAAGGACCAAAGTTAGAGGTCAGGTGTCCTCAGATCTGTGTGTAGCTGAGATGTTTCTCTCCCCTTTTTAATGTCTCATTTCTTGTCTAGAGAATAAATATCAGCCTGGCAGTAACTCCTATCAGCTTCAGTTTGCCTCATTTCTGCCATAATATACAGCACATCCATGGCACGATCACATCAGCTACTCTGTGCTGGCAGGGTTTTGTCCAGCAGTTTTGTTTCACTCCGACTCCGGAAAAACTCCATGGACATCACTGAGAACTACAACATGATGAAGGTTGAGTAGTGTTGCCAGATGCCTGAAGACCTCCCACAGGGAACACTTCTGGTTTTGTCTACTTTGGAGATAAACCAGCCCAGGAGATAGCCCCGTGGACTGAGGACCACACACACTTCTTGGCACTGTATATGCAACTTGGGAGTGCTTTAACTGCTCTGTGGAAACCACAGCAAGTTCTCATGTTGCTGATAGTCAGGAATTTAAAATAAAATGTTGTGTGTTAGTAATGAAGCTGTTGCAAAATAACAAATATTTTGCTTATTTGAAGGTTGAATATTTGCCATCTCTAGCAGCAGGAAATATTTTTGTCTGGAACTTCCCAACTTGATTCATCCTCTACTCTGACTCACTCTGTTTTGTCACACTTCAGAAATATTTAAGCCTAGAAAAGTCGTTGAAACTATTTGTCAACTGTTTTACAAAGGCAGTTTAAAAGGTACTGCAAGACATGGTTGTGTTTTCAGTCACAGCCATCAACCCAGACATTCTGTCAACTGGGGAAACCTTGTGGAGTTTTTCATCCTAAGAAAATGTGTTCAGCTTCAAAGCATAGCAGGATGCTGTCTGGTACCAAAATGACACTAAGAATGATGCTAAAGTCTCTTCTTCATAAATAGTCCCTGTGGTTTCAATGCAAGTTTTGCCAAGTAAGAACCTAAATTCTCTATCAAAAGGAGTGATGAAAGTTTTGTTCTGTATAAATTGCACGCTTTGTACTTCAGCATGAAGTTTAAATGCCTGTAATTTGATTACCTACTGTTTCATATTTAAGATTACGATCTTTCTGCTTGGAAGTTTAAAATTTGGAAATATGACCAGAGATAAAAGATTCATTTGAAAGTTGATGCCTGAACAGTTTCTGGACAGACAAACTCATGTTTCTGCATATGCAGCAAAGGCAATGTTAAAGTATTCTGCCCAGCTGCAGTTCCACTTGTGACTGTGAGCAATGTTGGATTAAAACCATGTGAAGTTGATATTTCCAGGTCAAGGCACAGGCATGAACAAATGTGCTGTGCACACTGTGAATGAAGGATCCTGTCCAGGACATTCTTCAATCTTCCATTGAAGCACACAGCTTTGTTGCTCACCAGTGTAGCCCAGAGCCAAAATCAGAGCAGAAAATTTTCCTAGCAGTCCCACACAATGCTTTGACACACGTGTAGGCACCAGCAAGCCAGAATTTGGCTCTGGATATTTGTAAGCAGTTATCAGTAATTTCAATCTTCCTTGGGTTTCATCAGCATTGGACTTCATCTTATGCAGCTGCAGTGGCAAGAGACAGTGATGTGCAACCAGCACTCATGCTCTCATTTTACCCAGTGAGCGTCTCCCAGGACAGAGGGCAAGGATTTGTGGTAAAACTTCTCTTTGGACATCTTTGAACATCAGGGATCCAGGTCATATCCCAGTCCAGGAGACAAAACTAGTCCTAATTTAAAGTAAATATCCTAAAGCACATATAATCTAGTTATAGGGCTCTCAATACCAACTGCTTCAATACCTTGACCCCCTCCTGTTGTGCTTCTTTAGTTAATAATGTATATGTAGCCTTGGAAAAATGTGTTTAATCACTGGTACTAATACATGCAATGATGTAATGATATAAGCAATGATAACAATTGTATTTCAAAACAGTAGTGTTGAGTTTGTCAATGAAATAATAAAACAGAAAAAAAAGGAGAGCTGAACAGTTAGACAGTAAAAAGTCACTATGATAAAATGTGAGCACAGTTAAATTACCCAACACCCTACTTAATGAAATATTATAAAGATATTATAAATATCACAGTAATATTAATAATATTAATATTACACAATATTATGTTTAAACTATTTGTTTTATTTTATTCAAATAAAAGAGGAGACATGTAAAAAGGTCACAAACATGAATATATCAGACTAGGTAAGAATTACCCAAGCCTCCTAATTGAGGTAATACATTCAGTAGAAAAGATCTAACAGGCATTTTTCTGTTGTAGAAGGTCACAGAAAAAGGAAGAGGGAGAAAACAAGCACCAAATGCTGCACCAAACCTCACCTAGTGGAGGAATCCAGGACAGAGCCAGGAAGTCTTTTCATTTGGAAAATTTTAAAACATGATTATGAAAGAGAATGAGAAAGCAAGGAGAGGGGAGTAGGAAAAAAATGAAATTAAGCAGAAGCAAGATGCAACAAGCCTAATCAAAGCCTCTGTTTGAAAATTCAGTGCTTTTCAAATATTATTGTTTGATTCATGATCAAATTTGCATCTAAAAAGTGAGAATAGTATTTTCAAAAGGAGCTACTCCTCTGGTGCCTCAGGTACAATATTCAGTGCCGATAAATTTTTTCATTTAGAAGTCAAATGGAAACACTGGAAAGAGTTGGCTTGAAGCCAACTGGGGCTGTTTTGGTTTTGGTTTTTCTTTTTTCTCTTCTCACTTTTTAATGTCAAGAGAAGAGTTCCGGACAACCAAAGAACAATCATCTAATTTAAATCACAGATAATTGTAAAAAACCCCAATGGAAATCAAAGTCCAGTTTCACAAAGTTGTCACTGAGACTTCCTTTTAAAAAATATTTAGTGATTTACAGATACTTCCTGAGGAACTGAGAGCCTCAGAAACAATCTCCACCTCTGAGGCAAGGTTTTGGTAGCAGGGGCATGACTACAGGGGTGGCTTCTGTGAGATGTTCTAGAAGCTTCCCCTGTGTCCAACAGAGCCAGTACCAGCTGGCTCCAAGACAGACCTGCTGCTAACCAAGGCTGCCTCAATTAGCAGTGGTGGTAGTGCCTCTGGGATAACAAATTTCAGAAGGAAAAAGTTACTGCACAGAAGCAATTGCAGCTAGAGAAGAGAGGAGTGAGAATATGTAAGAACAACTCTGCAGACACCAAGGTCAGTGGAGAAGGAGGGGCAGGAGGTGCTCCAGGAGCCAGAGCAGCCAGTGGGGAAGACCGTGGTGAGGCAGCTGTGCCCCTGCAGCACATGGGGGTCCGTGGTGAAACAGCCTCTGGAGGACCCCATTTCTTTTCTGGTTTAATGCAGTACTTAGAAGGATCCACATTTGTTTCATAAGTGGCATGATAACAGAAAGCAAACTAATAATCATTTGGTGTTACCTCACTGTAATAATGGTTTAAGAGTGAAAGTGGCAAGTTATTTCAGGTTCCATGCTGTCTCTGTGGTTCTTTGATACTATGATAGCTATTATATAGAGAGAAGCTTATTTATGTTAAACTTTCACTAAATCAGGCTAGATACCGAATCACAACTCCTGCCTTCTGAAATGCTCAGTTAAATGGATAAACTCAGCCAAAAGGATTATAAGGCATCTCTTCAATTACATTACAATCATCTGCTGGAACTTAGAATCCCTTTGAAAAAGAGAAGACTATGGAAATGTTGACTTTCACAGTTGCACGTTTGTCAGCAAGAACATTTTGTAATCTTTGGATTGTGACATCTTCATCACTGGTGGAAATATGGATCAGATTTGGCTACTGACAACATCAGATTAAAACGTAGCATGAGGATATGAATAAAACAACAAAAAGGAAATAGCTTCATATTCAAGTAGAACTTTATTCAAAATCCTATAAATACAGATCTACATTTCCAAAGGTAGCTAGTTATGCTGATGTTTGATTTGACACATCAAAGCAGGCTCAGGTCTTCACAGCACTGACATTCAGCTATCTGTAAAAAAAACAACATCTGCTCTATGGATGGATGAGACACCACATAGTGAGCCCTCCAAACCACTGGTCACTTTTAGGGAAAGGCAGTAAAAGGAAGAAGCAAAAATGCCTTAAGTAAATTCAGCAGTATGAATATATATTTTTTTCTTTTTCTCTCTTCTATTTATATCTCCTGCATATTTTCCCTTCATTTTTTACAGTTTCTATCTCTGTGTTGCTGAACTGTATTCTCCTCTTTTCTGTTTCCTTCAGGAATTTCTAACCTTCCATATGTCTCCTCTTTCATTCCCCATATCAAGGCTTCTTCCTTTTCCTTTCACTGGTTCCTGTCCTTCTGGCACTAAACACAGTGGGCTCATCTCTCTAGAAATGTCTCTGCCCTTTTGTCCATTTCTATAGCCTGTACCCCACTAGTCTCTCCTTTCTTCCCCAGATCCTTACACAGAAAAGAGTGTGTGAACAGAGATGGTTTGGTGAATATAAGAGCTGAAGCCAGATCGTTCCGAGTTTTTCTCCTATTTTGTATCTTTTCTGCCCCCTCTTCTCTCATGATGCCTGCCTGCCCCCTGCAAAACAGGCAGCATAGCTAGTGAGGAGAGCAACACTTGTCTCTAGCAGCAGTCACTGAGAATGAAGGTACATCCAAATTCCCAAAGGAAAATCAACAGATTTTCAGCACGTCCGTAAATCTGAATAAACTGCTTTGTTTTAAAGATCTTCTTTCTTCATGGTTCTTAACAGGATATGGAGAAGATCATGATCTTTGAAAACTCTGCTTGCCTTCACTAGAAGCCTGAGGTACATGAGCTTTAAAATGATGCCAACTTCTCAAAACTCTGAATCATTCTATAGTTGTTAGGTCTGCTCTATAACTAAAGTGTTCCTACAAGTAGTAACTCCAAAGTAAAGGCAGCGTGGCAGAAGGCTGTACTGGTTAAACACTTCCTCTACCAGTATTAACTTAATCCATGGTGCTCTTGTAACTAAGATGCCACTATCTCCTGATCTCATAAGATGATGATAGCCATGCAGCTTCCTGTATTTTTAAACCACTATCTCCTGAGAACATGGGAAGGAGCTTCATGTAGTGGCAAAATACGCTGAGTTCATACATTCTGCAAACTCATGGCACTAAAAATATTCCTTTTATAAAGCTAGCAAACTCTGTTTCCTAAGGGTTGGAAAAGAGTTAGGTTAGGAGAGAATGTGGGCACACACTATACTAAAATCTATGAAGAACAGGTCTGCTCCACAAAAGCCACACTCCACAGACTGTAAAGAGAGCATTTCCCAGAGCACCAGCTGGCCATTGCAGGCAAATACTAAAATGTCTGAAAGAATACCTAGATCAAGCTCTTTTCAGGTGATGTGCTGGAGGAGTGCTTCTCCAAACTATTGGATTTCTTAAGGTTGGACACTAAGAACAGTAAGGTTCATAATGATCATGAAACCAACACTCACCATCTATCAGTAGGAAACAGGTGATTATTCCACACATTTAAGAAAGGTTTCAGAATATGAAATAAGGTGATTCAGCACAGCAGTCCTGAACAGATTTCTTATGCAAAAATTTCAAAGTCTGTTGCCTACTTACTGAAGGAAGAGATGGGTTAGCTCTGCAGAAAGATGCCCTGCAACTTAAAAATGAGGTATTATACTGAAAGTTTCTTATTATTGACTCTTACTTTTCATTCTTGCATGTCTTGAGTAGAATTGAGGCTGTAAAAGTGAATTGCTTCTGTTCTGTGACACTGGTTTCAGGCTTCTAATGGAGAAATTGTTTTTCACGTTCCAAACTTCTTCCAGAGCCACTGTTAACAATTTGGCAAAAGAATAGCTTTATAGCTGATTACTTCAGCTTGTTCTAGAATTAACAGAATGCTACACCATAATATTCTTCCACAGTTAATGAAAGGAGATTGACGTCTTCAGAGAGCAGTTCAGATAGCTAAAGGTACACCGTGCTCTCTCCTGTTTGTAGAAGCTCTCAGGAACTTCTCAGGCTCCTAACTGAAGCAAGATATAGCTCGTCTATAACATACAAGAAACAGCAGTAATACCAGTGATGCATCCAGCATCCTTTTTTGGTCAAACTGGAATACCAAATGCCCTCATAAAAATATAGAAAACAGCAACACCCACCCCAAAAAAAACCCAAACCAAACCAAACATTAACCAACCAAACAAAAAACCAAAGCCATCGCCACCAGAACAAAATAAAAAGCTAATTTATTTTGTGAAAAGGTTACAATTTACTGGCCATCTAATGTATTTTAAACAATACACTTTAGTAGTCTAAACTGTGTAAATCATCCAACCTGACAACTGCTGTCTATCAGAGACCAGGCCATTTAGTAAGCATCTCTAATTCTCCAAACATCTGAAAAAGGAATCCAGTACTCACTGAATAATCTGTACAGCAGCATCTATCTGTGTTTATCATATTTATCATGTATCATTGTTATGCTATGCCTATAACATTATGCTATACATATAATTTCTGAACTGAGCTTGCTATAGATCCATATTATACAGCCCTGTAATAAATATTTGTGTAGTGTTTCTATATTATCTTTAGTACTTAAAGCCTTTGTAACATACATTTCTTTGGGAGACTCCTCAAAAGTCAAGAGAACATATAAGGTAGCATCCATTTATTCAACCAGACTGAAATATTCCAGACAATTTTGATTCATTGGCAGATGGATGCAGAAAAAATAGTTGTGTTCAGCTCTTAGTAACATTAGGCACATGAGCAGATTGAGCAGACCAGTGTTAATGTGCAATTCGGCTCTGTGCTCAAGACCCCTTTTCAGCCAGGGGTCAGGAAAAGAACAGGCACTTTTAGAGCATAACACATGCAATAACAGGTGTTATTATGTCCAAAGTGCCTTTTTTCCTCTGCTTACTACAAATAGAGGCTACCTAAATAATTCCCTATGAAGCCTAATCACAGTAGTAAGAGTTGTAGGCTCCAATGGTCTTTACATCTGCTGGGTACTGATTACATCACCTAATTTATGTATTTTTGTCTGTGAATCCAACTGTTTTAAATTCATTTGGAGTGAGTTCAGAATTGGGTCTCAATCCTACACAAGAGAAACAGTATTCTAATAACAACAGCACTTCTTTCAAAGAAAATGGTAACTAAACCTCCCTACTGCTTGGCAGTTGTTTCTGTTTTATTAAACAGATAGATCACATAGAACCCATGTTCTCCCTGGTTTCGTAACTTCTGACAAAAAAAAAAAGAGAAAAAAGTAATAAAGACTATATGCAATTCTGCTGTTTCTAAATGTTCTGCATGCTATTATATAAATGTTATGAGTTGGTTTTTTCAAAATAATAACTTTGCTACAGTTCCTCAAAGCAATCACTTGTCCTGACAAACACTTGCTGATAAAGAGGAGTACCTGGAGCTGGATGTTTAACATTGCATTCTTCTTTCTGAAAATGAAGGTGCTCCTCAAGTATTTCTTTAATTCTCCTAGGTAGCTCAACATGCGTACATTTCTGCCCTGTTAGTAAAACATATTACAAAACAACCAGTTATTATAAAGCCCCTGAATGCTGACATACTTTGCTGAATACAATGTCAAGTTGTGCTACTCTGCATCTGTCTTCAATACACTGTGTACCAAATAATTTACAAATATATGACAGTGTTCAGCCTGGCCGTTCTCCCCAGCGTCGAGCAATTCCTCAGGATAGGAGCATGGTACAGGACAGGACCCTGGTGGGTACACCCAGAGGGGGTGTGCTGGTAGCCAAAGCCACCCCAGGGCACTCGGGGAGACAGGCACTGTACCTCCCCACGACAGACATCCCAAGGCAGGGCCGTGGATGGAGAGGCACCCAAGAAGATGTCCTCGCTGCAGGAAGTCTCCAAGGAGCTGAAGAGGGATGCGGACGCCCCCATGGCACCAGGCGATTGCGCTACTCGCAGCCCTGCCGCGGTGCTGGGGGACATCAGTGAGGAGCCGCCGGGAACGGCTCGGCTCCCGCGGGAACACCGCGGCGTGGGCCCGGACTGGGGCAGGGGCGGGCGGGAACGGGGACGCCGTGCTCACGGGGCTGCTCGCCGCAGGCATCGCTGCCCGG
>VZRQ01000726.1:2814-13932 GCA_013397975.1 Machaerirhynchus nigripectus
CCCACCCCTCCCTCCTTCTCAGCTCTACCTTCTCCCCCAGCGGTGCAGGGAGACAGGGAATGGGGTTATGGTCAGTTCATCACACGTTGCTTCTGACGCTGCTCAGAGTCCTTCCCCTGCTCTAGTGTGGGGTCCGTCCCACAGGAGACAGTTCTCCATGAGCTTCTCCAACATGAGTCCATCCCATGGGCTACAGTTCTCCACAAACTGCTGCAACGTGGGTCCCTTTCCACAGGGTGCAGTCCTTCAAGGACAGGCTTCTCCAGCATGGGTCTCCCACAGGGTCACAAGTCCTACCAGGAAACCTGCTCCAGCGTGGACTCCTCTCTCCATGGGTCTGCAGGTCCCTGCCAGGAGCCTGCTCCAGCATGGGTTTCCCACTGGGTCATAGCCGCCTGTTAGGCATCCACCTGCTCCAGTGTGGATCTCCTCCAGGGGCTGCAGGTGGACCTCTGCATTCCCATGGACCTCCGTGGGCTGCAGGGGCACAGCTGCTTCACCATGGTCTTCACCACAGGCTGCAAGGGAATCTCAGCTCCGGTGCCTGGAGCACCTCCTGCCCCTCCTTCTCCACTGACCTTGGTGTCTGCAGAGTTGTTTCTCTCACATATTCTTCCCCCACTCTTTTCAGGCCGCAATTACGACAGCGCAATAACTATTTTTTTCTTCCTAAATATGCTGTCACAGAGGCATTACCACAATTTCTACTTGGCCCAGCCTTGGCCAGCAGCCCATCTGTCCTGGAGCCAGCAGGGATTGGGCTCTGCCAGACATGGAGGAAGCTTCTAGCAGCTCCTCAGAGAAGCCACCCCTGTAGCCCCCCTGCTACCAAAACCTGGTCATGCAAACCCAATACACCTTCTAAAAGCTGATTTATACAAAACAGCAATAGGAGAAAATATTTACCATGTGAGTTTATCTTTTTGACCTAGTAGATGGTTCATATAGGACCTGTAATGGTAAGTTTTCTGACACTTCAGGATCCATTCATGAAGGTATTTTACTATAATAGACTCACTGACTTTCATGTTTATTGGGTGATTTTTCACATAATTTTGTTGTGGTGGTTTGTTTTGATTGCTTATGAAACAGAAGTATATATGTTTTGTTTCTTAAAACCTTTTTGTTTTGATTGCTAGCAAGGGGAAACTGCACACTGCTCTGATGTCCTGACATAAAGAAAGCATTCAAGTCAGCTCAGGCTAAAACTTAGCCAGATGCTGTACCTGGGTCAGTCCTGGTGGGCTACAATATATTACTTCTCACAGGAACTGTGGTTATCTGACTCCAGGGAGAGGAGAAACAAAAGTAAAAGCCTAATTACTGCTTCCAAAAATACTGAATTCTTTCTATACATCAACACATTAACAAACTGTAGGACATAAAATTTTGCTCTCTCGATGAGAACAGAGATACCTTTTTCTATTCTAGTGTCTGCAAAATCATCCTGAAAAATTTTTCTGGACTGTAAAGTGTTTTATATGTCTATGGTCTTGAGATCTAGGAGCTGTGATTGTCACAATGAATGCATATGCATCTATGAGACTTGAATAGAATTGCTGGTAGAAAACTTGGGCCAACAGCATATATCTCAACAAATTCACATAAGTACAAATTATGATTGTTAGTTATGCCATAGTTTATTAAGTTTGCAGTTGATTCTGGTAGTTGTTCCAAATTGCTATCTGACTGTATTTAATTGCACACAAACATGTGGTTTTGCTTTAAAGTGGTACAAATATTTCAAATCTAGCTGGGCATATTTTAAGCAAAGAAGTTGAAGAACATTAAAGCACTGAAATGGGAAAGAAAGCAAAGCACAAAGCTACATATACCTAATTTTTATAGATACTGTCTCTGTTTGAGACAAGTTTAGGAGGAAAAAGCTCTGGAATGAACGTCTCCTCTAAAGAAGACAGGTTTCAGCACTCCCTCCCCCACCGATAAGAAAGGAATTTCTCGGATGAAAGTGAAAAAACCTGGTTTTTTAACAAACAGAGTGCCCACTGGGCACAGGGAAAAAATGAATAATGTTAGATATGGATGCCTGAAAGATAGGCCTGAAATAAATCCCCATAGACCAATGTCTATAGAGCAGGTATTTGTTTATTGCAGCACTGGTGGTGAGGGGGATTACTCCTCCTAACTCACCCACCTTTGTCAAGTGCTGTGTTATATTTATACAGTAAATTTTGCTTAATGTTGCCATGTCATTACAACATCATCACATACGCGCCAGAACTAATTTACATAGCATGATCTCATGGTTATTAGATAATCTTTTTCACTGCATTTGCACTTCCCCAATTCGGGGGTCTTTGATGAAGGCTTCTGAAGTCTTCTTTGCACTTGAACTTTTCAATTTTGTCTTTGGGGCATGTGTAGTTACGGTGCTCCTTGGTCCATCTGGTCTTAACCAGCCTAAATTCTTTGTTTTGTGGCTAATTGGCTTTGCACGTGCCAATTTTTCATTAGTACTACACTTATCTATCTCTGAAACTATACACCTGGTGAGGTTTTTTTCTCTCTTTTTGTCTATTCTGCATTTAAGCAACTAGTTAACCATATACTAGCCATTACATTGTATAAAAGGTTATTCATATCAGTTTATATAGGTATCAAAAGTTATGATTCAGGTTATATAAGTATCAGTTTATATAGGTATAGAAGTTATGATTCAGGCTATATAAGTATAGAAAGCTATGCTTCAGGTTATACTGATATTAGTTTACATGGATATCTTATATCCTAAGCTATATAAGCACCTTGTAACTTTGACCTAAGTTATATAGGCATCAATATTAAACCTCCTCACTGTGGAGAAAGCTGGTGAATTTAGAGTTCCCTCTGTAGCTGGCTCCCGAGGTCCGAGGCTGGGATGCAGGGTCCCCGCTGGTCCACGGTGTCCAATGATCTGGTTCTCAGATCACAGCTAAGCCAAACAGTTCAGAAGAAGCCACAGAAGTCACTGGAGAAATGCTATTGCAGTCTCGGAGAAACTTCTTGCCTCAGCGAAAAAAAAGAAGCTAGCTAAAAGCAGGAATGTACTCTCTCCCGCTGCAAGCAGAGCCGAGCAACACGGCGGAGGTGAGCTCACACCTCGAGGAACTCCCCCCGGCTTCTCTCCCCCCTCTCCTGGACCCAGCTTAAAGCTATGGGACCCATTTCTGGGCATAAAGCAGACGATAGGGGAATACAGTATTATCATTAAATCACCCCAAGACAGGTACAATGGTAACTGATTTGATAAAATGGTTTCAGTTTTCTGAGGCTTTTTTGGTGGTTTTTTTTCTTTGTTTTTTGTTGGTTTTTTTAAAGTGATTTGTAACTTAACCAAATGGTATTACTTAAGCTTTTACTACAGCTGCTGTAGAAATGCATGCACAGCTACTGTTTTGGTAAACAAAGTCTAGTAGCCAGATGGCAATAATATTTAAAAAGTTGAGTGATATGATTTGGGAAGTATCTGACTGTAATATGCTGTGCTTTGCCTAGGTACCTTAAATTTAGTACACTGTAGAAGACACTAAATGTGTTATCACTGCAGTGGCTTCAAAGAACAAATAGACTATTATGTAGAATACAAATAATGCATATTAAAATTGCAGTTGATTCTTTCTGATAGATGATCCAAATTGCTGTCAGACTGTATTTACTTACACTTAACCGGATATGCTCCTGCTTTAAATCAGGATAATGATTCCAAATCTAGTTATGCATATTTTAAACAACTGTTAAATACTATGCTTCAAATAATTTCTGATTTCAGGAAGGCTTAATTTTGCTAATAGGTCCTTTCCTCACCCTTATTCCATTCTATCCTTCTACTTGAAAGCTTAAAACTTGGTACATTTAGCTAGCTGCTGTATGACTGAAGAACTGTTTTTGAGTGAAGAAGGAAAATAGGGTTTTTGCAGGGTACGGATGCCCAGCATACTCTGCTGTTGTTTGAATATTTTTAATCTCTTGAGTAATTGTTTTCCATGGTGCATTAAAATAGTCAGCCCTGTGCAATCCATAATAAAGGAAGAAATGCATATTCCCACACCACATCAGTGATGATGATTTCTATGCATTGTGAGTATAAATAATACTTCATAGTGCTGCAAGCACTAGCAAACTGGTGTTTTGGAAGCTTTTTCTCCACCTTCTGAAGTGTAGTGGTGGTATGGGTCAGTGTTGGGGTGAGTGGGGCTTTTGGAATCCTGAGGAAAACAAAGCAAAACAAACTTCATGAGATGGTTGGAGGCATAGGTACTTGGTGAGATTACAGTCACTTTTTCTCTTCATTACCCTTGAAAGCAGATGAAGCTTCCCTTCTTGCTATTATTTAAGAAAGAGATTTTCTTATCAGAGATCTCCAGGCCAGGAGCTCTGAATCCAAACAAAGTTTGTTCTTTTTATTGTCTTTTTTCTAGCTTAACAGGTAATTAGGAAAAAAAAAAGTTTGGTAGTTTGTTTCAGTAAGTTTTACTTCTGATTTCAATATTAACTCTGAAAGAATAATTACAAGTACTGTTTATTTTGAGCTGGTCAGATTGTAGAAAATCTTAAAAGTAATTACTCCTCTTACCATTTCATTACAGCAATAAAACCTATCAGTGTCCTCAGAAAAAACTTTGTATGTTTGACTACAAAAATTAGTTCATATAAAAATTCCCTGTCCAAATGTGCTTAACAATAAGGTTGCAGAAACAGCTAGATTAAAAAAAAAATTCCCTAAATTTCATGTGAAATAGAAATAATGCTTCTGGATTTTCCAGTGTTCATTTATTTGAAAGGCAGACTGAAAAGATAAAGGTTACTTCTCTTAACATTCTGGACAATTTCTTATTTTCTGTTTAGCTTTTTCCAGAAATCAAGTATTTTCCTGCTTCAGACAACTTTTGTTTTTCATAATTTAGAAGGTTTGGAATTTTTGTTGCCCTTTCATGCAAAAAGCAAACATCCCCTTTCAAAACACAACGTGTGGACTGCAACATCCTTACTCTTAAAAAGAAAATAAGACCTCATTTTCTGGGCCAGTTTTCTCTCTTGCAGGAATACCTTTAAAGTCTATTAAATTTGTAAAACCAGAATGTAACGGTTCTGTTTTCTACTTAATTAATTTTACATAGATGAATAAATTAAAAAAAAAAGAATCTTCTTTTTGGAGAACCTTGATTCTGATTCGTTATTTTGGTATTGACATTTATCTTTATATGGACTACAAGGACGTTGTGTTTGTTAAATATGCTTATGGTGGAAGAAATAGGATTTTGTAGTTTCTTTCCTGGGTTTTTTTGTAAGGGTTTTTTTGTTGTTGTTCTGGATATGGCATGATTCATTTCAGAGAAGGCTCCACTTCCCATCATATGCTTCATAGATTTCAACAGTTTTGACAGTCCTTCCTCACTGATAGTGTCAGCATTGCCTTATCTTGAAAGTTATTGATGTGTTGTTTGAATGGTTTACTGCTTTAAAAAAAGACACTTTGCATAATGTCCTGTTTTCAGCTGGGATAGAGGTAATTTTCTTCTCAGTAACCGGTACAGTGCTGTGTTTTGGATTCAGTGTGAGAATAATGCTGATAACACACTGATGTTTTGGTTGCTGCTGAGCAGTACTTACCCTAAGTCAAGGGCTTTTCAGTGTCTCATGTTCTGCCAGGGAGGAGCTGCACAAGAAACTGGGAGGGAGCACAGCTGAGACAGCTGATCTAAACTGGCCAAAGGGATATTCTATACCATACAGTGTCATTCTCAGTATATAAACTGGGGGGAGTTGGCTGGGAGTTGGCCAATCACTGCTCGGGGACTGGCTGGGCATTGGTCAGCAGGTGGTGAGCAACTGTATTGTGCAACACTTGTTTCTCTTGAGTTTTATTCCTCTCCCTCTCTCCTTTTAATTGCTATTATTGTTATTACAATATCTTATTTTGCTTCAATTATAAAACCTTTCTTATATCAACCCATGAGGTTTCCTTTTTCCACTGGGGGGGGAAGGGGAGGTAAACAAGCAACTGCATAGTACTTAGTTGCCAGTTGGGATTAAACCATTACATATATACCCATAACAGCACAAAATTAAGGTTAAAACATCCTTCTTGTTGCTTTATAGAATGTTAGAATCCGGTTCAACATAGGAAAGACTGACAATTTTTTTGTTGTTCTGATTGCATTCAAACTGTGTGTGTATGTGCACACGTGTGTAATGGTGTGAGGGAAATATGTTGGTCTTTTCTGCAGTGCTTTCTTGGTACAGTCTTCTCAGCATCTGCAGTCTACTCTGATCAGGAATGCATAGCAGGCAGCCACCTATGCATTCCTCTAAGCTGTCAGGCAATGCAGTGATGCTCTGCTTTACAAAATTCTCAGGGCAGTGTTTGGGTTGCTCATCAGAGCAGCCTGCATGTTTGTTGGATGAGCAGAAAGGCCTAGTCCATTGGAGTCTCTTGGTCCTTCAGAATGATAGTTGTCTACTGTGTAAATTTAAAAAGGAAGGATAGGAAACCCTTGGGCATCCTTTCATATCAAGACAGTGGGCTATTTGACTCTGGACTCATAGCAGATAAGAGAAGACTACATTAAGGCTCTGTCTGGACAGCAAGGGTGTCTCTGGTTTTTTGTATTTAGGTCTATTTGAAGTTCGGAACAAGGAAAATGTACCAGTTGGAATTTTGTTCCTAACATCCTAAAGCAGCCTGTAGGGGTACTTCTGTGTTGTCATAGCCCCCAAATCTTCCTAACATCAAAATGATCTGAAACCTAATTCTAGAGCAAATGTCTGCCTGCATAATTCTGAATGTCTAGTTGAGATAAAGCTTGTTTTAGCTAAGTACATTGAAATATCCTTTGCTTTACCCTGCATTTGCCCTTCAACAGAGCAGATTATCACTTGCTCCAAAGGAGATTTAAAGTAGTGTTTCCAGAGGGCATAGCTTTAGTAATGCAGAGTAGATTCATTACCTTTTACTTGGTCTGCTTTGGAAGTATGTAAATAAAGTCAAAATGTGAGCTGTGAACCATACATGCTAGTACTTACTGCCTTCTAGACTAAATGACCAGTCATTTTGTCACTTGGAATAACCATATTCATGTTTTCTGAGTTAGGTATAGGGAGAATTGGTGACACAGTCTTAAGACTGTTTGACATAGGAGCACATTAAAATATTTTCTGAAGGATGTGAAACATCCTGCATACATTGGTCCAACATGTGACTCCAAAAAACCTTTTTTTTCTAGTTTAAAACTCTGTTTTCTTTCCTCTGAAGTCATCTGCTATAGTGAATGAAATTATTAATAACTATGTAGTAGGACTTTATTACTACTTGGTGTCCTCTAGCAGAAAGAATAAAATTTGTTGTAAAGGCCACTGCTGTAATGCAAGTATTCATATTTCCAGTGGCAGGAGTAACCTGAAATAGGTTTTCCACCAGCTGTCCAGATATGATTCCCTTTCTACTTCCTTTCATATCAAAACAATGTAAAACTATAGATTGAGGCATGAAACCCAGGAAATAAACTGTTATTAGTTGCAGACCAGATGCTCGTGACTTTTGGTTACCTCACCTAAAGTCCTGGGGTTTTTGGTCTAGTCTACAAGCTGTTCATTTGGGGTTCTGTCAAAAAGAACACTTGGGAGAAGGCCTAATAAAATGTATGATGTTTTTCAAAGAGAGTAATGCTACTTAAGAGTACATAATATTTGAACAAACAGGCAATGAAAAGCATATAATTCTGTACATTATACAGCAGCATTAAATATACATATTAGTAAGGGAGCAGATGCTGTAGTTCTGAAATTGCCATGTAAAATAGCAGTCTTTCACAGAAAGGTGCTGCCTTATGTTAGACTCCTTCATACATAATAAATACCTCATTTCAGCTCAGTAGTCCATGAGAGACCAGATGGGATCAAGGAGGGGGTAGAGTGTTCTAGCAACCAAAACCAGCAGGATGTGCCAAGACGTGCTTTTAATAAAGCAACATTTCAGAGCTCTTGGGGGTAAATTCATAAAAAGGGATATTCATCTGTTACTTTGTATTCAAATGGACGAATTATTGCTGCAAACAGACAAGCAGGCACATTTCAAGGATGAGACAATAGGTTTTGGTACCTCTTCTGAAGTGGTAATGTATTGTATTTTACTTTTTTTGTGTAACCAAAAGATGAAATAAAAACAAGTGAAAGCATACATGGGAATTGGCACTGAAAAGGTGAGCAATCTTATGGACATCTGTCACAACTCTCATCCAGAGATTCAGATTGCAGAGAAGAAGGATTTCTCTGGAAATAGTTGATAATGTTTGCAGCTCCTCATATCTTTCTCACTCCTTATCAGAGGAGGAAGTGTCCTGTTTGGCCAAGTAAACAGGAAAAACTGGATGTAGGGAATAGTAATCCTTTCTACATAGTCTAATCTACCTTGGTATAGTGAATTAACTATTTAAATCCTTTCTCAACTGATACAAATAACCAAATCATAGAGTGGTCAACCTTCTGGAAGCATGATGCTAGTTAAATGGCTCTTTTCCTTCCCATTTGTCTCAAGAAGATATGGATGGATTGTTGTTTGGGTTTTTTTGGGGGTTTTTTTTTTGTTATTTTGGTTTAAAAAATGGACAATTCTGGTATAGTACCCAGCTGCTGCTAAGTGACAGAGCAGGGGAGATTTGCAGAAAGGGATGAGGATGTTGCAGGGGACAAGACAAAAGGCATTCTTTTTAGATATTTTAAATTTCTTTTGAACCATTTAAAATATAAAGAAAATCAATAGACCTCTATGTAAGGGCCCTGACATATTTCAAATTTATTTTGATGAGAGCTGGGATTTTGACAGTGGTAAAATTTCAAGTTTCAGTTTTCAGTTTACAGATTATTGTTACCATAACAGAGGCTAGATTATACAACTGAACTGTTCTGTTTGTGCCTTTCTTATTGTGATACAGAGAATTACTTCAAATACTAGCAAATCTCTTAATTTGAGTATCTTGGGCAACACCAAAACTACTTTATGTAATCTTGCCTCTTTCTTGCTATTTAAGGGCACTGTGATAAAACAACCTTAGACAGGTGACAACAATATGATGTAATAATCCAGTATGTTGCTGAATTTCATCTTAATCTGATTCAGAAAACAATTTTTAACCATTAGTAATAACATCAACAACTATGGTGAATGATTCTATTTCAACTTTTCTACCAGCAAAGGGCAAACACCCTTTTTATCTTTACGTGCGTCTGTTTGAGTTCACATAAACACCTGATCCTCTGGGTGAGTGTAGAGGGAGTGAAGTCCGTCCTATTATAAGTGAGGACCAGTTTTCGGACCGCTTGATGAAGCTGAATAGGCACAAGGCTATGAGGCCTGATGACATTGTCACAACCTACTCAGTAGGGGCGTGATGTTCGTTATAAATTCTCATCAGGCTGAACAAAGGACACCAGTCCATGTGTCAGGGAACTCCCATGCT
This sequence comes from Machaerirhynchus nigripectus, assembly GCA_013397975.1. Lineage (NCBI taxonomy): Eukaryota > Metazoa > Chordata > Aves > Passeriformes > Dicruridae > Machaerirhynchus > Machaerirhynchus nigripectus. The sequence goes on from VZRQ01000726.1 coordinate 12,270, forward strand.
TTTATTGTATAGTCGCCTTAACTCCGGCAACCAGCCCACTATGTAGACTCAAAAGTATTGGCTAACAAGCTCTATGTCCAGGTGGAGGCTGGTGACGAGTGGTGTCCCTCAGGGCTGTCTTGGGACCGGTGCTCTTTAATATCTTTATCAATGACAGACAGTGAGACCGAGTGCACCCTCAGCAAGTTTGCAGATGACACAAAGCTGAGCAGGGCAGTTGACAGAACAGAAGGACAGGATGCCATCCAGGGGGACATGGACAAGCTCAAGAAGTGGATCCACAAGAACCTCATGAAGTTCAACAAGGCCAAGTGTGAGGTCCTGCACCTGGGTCAGGGCAATCCCAGATATGAGTACAGACTGGGAGAAGAACTCATTGAGAGTGCCCCTGTGGAGAAGGACTTGGGAGTTCTGGTGGATGAAAAGCTGAACATGAACCAACAGTGTGCACTTGCAGCACATAAGGCCAACCGCATCCTGGGCTGCATCAAGAGATGTGGCCAACAGGTCAAGGGAGGTGATTCTCCCCCTTTCCCCTCGTGAGACCCCACCTGAAGTACTGCATCTAGCTCTGGGGTCCTCAGCACAAGAAAGATGTGGACCTGTTAGGGTGGGTCCAGAAGAGGGCCATGAAGATGCTCCAAGGGCTGGAGCACCTCTCCTATGAAGACAGGCTAAGAGAGCTGGGGTTGTTCATCCTAAAAAGAAGGCTCCGAAAGACCTCATTGCAGCCTTCCAGTACTTAAAGGGCACTTATAAAAATGAGGGAGGGACTTTTTATACAGGCAGATAACAGGATAAGGGGGAATGGCTTCAAACTGAAAGAGATTAGGTTTAGATTAGATGTTAGGAAGAAATTCTTTACTGTGAGGGTGGTGAGGCACTGGCACAGGTTGCCCAGAGAAGTTGTGGATGCCCCATCCCTGGAAATGTTCATGGCCAGGTTGGATGGGGCTTTGAGTAACCAGGTCTATTGGAACAAGATGATCTTTAAAGTCCCTTCCAACCCAAGCCATTCTATGCTTCGATAGGTTATGATAAAAGTCAAAAAAGCATAGAAGGGTAGCTTTTCCTTATCACAAAAGGTAGAGCTGTAGATATGAGACCTGCATCAAAAAGATTTTCTATCACTACACTAGTAACATATAGTTTGAGATGAGTAAAATCAACAAACAACCTTGAATCATAATATTAGTCAGCAATGTATTTAGTCTTGGGGGTTTGGTTTCATGTTAATCAGCAATCCTAACCCCTGAGTATTTTAGTAGGGAACCAAAGCTAACAAAATGAAGCCTTAAGCACACTTCCACAATTATAACACCTACCAGCTTATCACAAATGCTAATATTTGTAGTGAAGATAGTTTTGGGCTTCAGCTTCTGATAATCTTAAGTGGCAAGAGAATGCAGAGGTCTGTAAGAGAGAGAGAATTACTTCATTGCATTAAAGCAACATGTTTGGCTCACTGGCAGCTAAAGAGACTAGCTATCCCTGAGGTTGTCTTCCATCTCCTTGATTTCTTATCTGCCTGCAGTGCACTGCAAAAATGAAGTAAATGGTGGTGTTTTTGTTATTGTTTCCTTTTCCTCTGTCGAAGGATAGTTGTTTCTTGGCTTGACAATGAAAATTAGAAGAGTTATACGTTACTAGAAGGGCTACCTTT
>VZRQ01000727.1:7109-25122 GCA_013397975.1 Machaerirhynchus nigripectus
CGGGGTGAATACAGTTTTGTAAGTTTAGCAAATTAGCATAATTGACAAAAATCACCAGTTAGAGACATAGGTGGTGAAGGCAATTTCAACCCTCTCTGAATCCTGCCCCCCACCCTTTAGATGGAAACTAAACTTAGTTTATAAAAATATGTCTTGAAGAGCTGGTCTCAACCTTGGTTCCTAGGGAGAACCAAGATAGGATAGGGGCTTTGGAATGTATTTTGTTTTTCTGCCTACCAGGGCAGGGAAAAGTACTGGGGAAACTAGCTAGAATACAATAATAGGTTGCAGAGCTACAAATATATGTGTAAAGAATATAGAGTATATATATAAAAGGAAAAAGGCAAAAATCAATTAGGCATCATTTCCCCCTTTTTTAGAGACTAAGAAGACTCTACCTTTTCTAGTCTCTACTCCATATTTAACCACACCACTGTATCATACGGCCAACTCTTATTTAAAGAACAACTACAGATACAAGTAGTATGAACAGTTCCTTTTATCCAGGCCCAGTTTGGTAATCATGAGGTGAGAGTGTCAAAGATATATTCCAAGTTGAATGGGCCTTTTGGAAGCTACCCGATTTGAGTTTGCTTTCAAATTTCAACCAAATCCTTAACAATTCTTTCACTTTAATCTACATAGGAACAACAACTAGTGTTAATGATTTTGCAGCTAGTAGGAAATTGAGAGTCACTCTGTTTTGTAAAACTATACCAGACAAATCATTGACTTCTTCCTGTTAGGCCGAAATTGCATCTGAAATTTGCTTTTCAATATGTTCAATAATCCTTACTGTGATCAAATATTATGTTTGGAATTACTGCCCCATGGGCCCAGGCCCTATCTTTATCTAGGGGCAAAACTTACCAGACTTCATTTTCACATATTCAATACCAGCCTGACAAGTTGTTCTTATGAAGAGCTTTTGGATACATTTTGGACTAAAACGACATGCAAATTTTGGGACCAANTGACTTCTTCCTGTTAGGCCGAAATTGCATCTGAAATTTGCTTTTCAATATGTTCAATAATCCTTACTGTGATCAAATATTATGTTTGGAATTACTGCCCCATGGGCCCAGGCCCTATCTTTATCTAGGGGCAAAACTTACCAGACTTCATTTTCACATATTCAATACCAGCCTGACAAGTTGTTCTTATGAAGAGCTTTTGGATACATTTTGGACTAAAAGGACATGCAAATTTTGGGACCAAATCTCAGCCATGGTTACCACCTGTGCATATAACAGGCACAAAAGAACAATTTAAATCACATCATCCTGATTTGTACCAGTCTCTGTTTTCCAGATTTTTCAGGAGCAGAGGTCTCTTAACTTTGGAGCAGTGAATTCAGGGTTCCCTGCCAGCAACTCTGGCTTCAGTGAGGGTAGTCAGGACTTTGAATGGTCCTCTCCACCTAGTGTGCAAGGGTAACTGTCCCACCATTTAACATAGACCCAGTCTCCAGGCTGGAACGGATGGGCAGATGTGTACAGTCCTATCGGTCTTGGCAATGCGATGAATCTCTGGAGCTTCTGCAAAGTGGAAGTTAAAGCTAACCCTAACCCCAAATAATAAAAAAAATCAGCATCAATACAAGTATTTTTTATTTTCATTTTATGTCTCATGGAAGTTACAAGGACTTCTAAATTTTTCTGTTTCTTGCACATACCAGACACCTGGCTTTAACCTGTGTTAATGCTGTTTCCATCTGGCTATTTCTGAAAGCTCCAGAGAAAAGCAGGCAAACAAAGACACCAGGGAAATGAAAGGTGCCTAGCTGTGATGTTTTTCTCGAGTGGTACATTGCTCTGATAATGAACTGTGAAATGTAGCATGTGGATGATAATGAATGTAAAAACATGCATGTGTTTTTATTTGAATGTTGTGTCCCTGAGATGGATTATTAGTATGAGCTCTCTAGTGTAAAAATACTGAAAAGAGAAGGGAAGAGAAATGGAAAGAAGATATTTCTAGCAGGTTTTGCAGTGAACCACATTCCCTTTTGACTATTTTTCCTTCTCAGACTCGGACTTGATAATGTGGCCCTTACCATTAGGGTGGTAATAAACAAACTGCTCTGTTCCTAAAGTTAAATCTGCTTCTTTCCAGCACTGTAAGGGACAATCTGTTTGCATTTCCAGCATGTCTGGTTTATTCCCAGGTGTGGGCTCATGGGGCTCCGCTGACTGGGAGATCAGTCAGGCTCCCTGGTCATGCCATGGCATGCCACGTGTTTCCTGCCCACATCCTGCATCCTGCCCACATCCTGCATGTCTGTCCCTGTGCCAGGAGATAAGTGACTGTGGTTTGGTACATTTTGCTGCTTATGGATAGAAAAGGACAAACTAAAACTTTGTGAATTCCCTTCAATTTCTTGTAGGCACAGACACAACTTGGAGAAGTTTTGTGCTTGACCAGAACAGAAATGGGCCGGGCAAAGGTTTTTCAAAATTGTTAATTTTGCATTTACCTCACTGAGGTTTTTGCAAGAAGTCAGTGATTTCACAAGGCACCAACATTTGTTGTTGGAGTTGCAGCCATGCTGAATATCTGCCCAGCCAGGGGACCAGGGAATATCACTGGGGTTATACCAACTCCCTGCTGTTTTACTTTGGGAACAAAATTTGTTATCTGAAGGCAAGCAGCCCAGGAAGCACTGCTTAAAAGCTTCTGTTTGCTTCTCCCTGTAGTTGCAGGGTCCCAGCTGTCACCTTCCCTGACCTACCATCTGTACATCTCAGACCTCCTGCTTTGTAGCTGACCCTGGCTGTGAGAAGGGGCAAGGCCTCCCAGTGCAGTGCTCAGGGAAGTGGTGCTTGGATCAGTGGTGCTACCAAAACTTAAACGGGTGTTGGGAAGGAGCTCAGTGTTTGGATAAAACAAGGTGATTTGAGATCAGTCTGTGCTTTACAGAAATGCTGGTATGCAAAGCCCTGGCAGGACAGACACAAGGTTTCTCCTGGCTCTTCAGGGACTGGGCACAGTTGCCATTTTTGCTCTCTCACACAGTATTCCCAAAGGAGCCATGTGATGTGGGATGTCAGTGTTAGCTGGTAAATTCTAGTACTTTCATTTGCGTTCCTTCTTCTTTTGCCCAGTTTATTGAAAAAATGTGATGGCAGTGTGGTAGTTTGATGTCTTGAGGTGGTTTTAAAGTAGATAAGCAAACCATTATGCCTCTGAGATTGCATAATTCCATGGATTTGTTTTACCTCCAGTGCCCAGCATGTAATACTTACTGTCTGTTTTCTGATGTGTGTAAGCCTTACAGGCTGGATATCGTGTCCAAATGACAGGAGCACTTAGGTGAACATCTCGAATCATTTGTTTTTGGCACGCTCAGGGGCAAAGGTACTTGTGTGGAGTGTGTTAAACATCCCAAAGTGTGGTATTGTTTCAAGTCTTGTGATTAGGGCTTCGATCTAATTCACTCTCCAATGTAGCAAATGTTTGCTGTCAGCCAACACTGTTACAAGGACTAAGGGAATCTCTTTCTTTGCCCTGCAATAGTGTATTTTCTATGATTATGTCAGTAGAATTTGTTCATTTTTCAAGTACTGTGAAGTGCTTCTTTGAAGAATGTCCCTTTTTCAGGTGATTTCATGGTGACTGTACCCCAAAATGTCTAGATGTCTCTCAATAGCAAAAATTGCTTTGTTATTGAATGTATTATTTATTAACAGTATCTTGTCTTTTTCTAGTTGCATTTTACAAAATGTGCCACAAGCATCTCGTGATTTTTATAAGGAAAGTCTTATTTATAATGTTTGTGCAAGTGGATGGAAACAAATAATGATTTTATAGTAGCCTATGCCTTTTTTCATAGCTGCAGAGTCTTAATGAGCATGATCAGAAGGGACAGGCTCATTGTTTCATTTAATTTTGATGGAGTTTTTCGAAGTTAACTATTATGTTATTCATTATTTGAAATTAATTATCTTAACAAATAAATATCACCATTTTAAGAAATGAAAAGAGTATTTGCGGGGCTTCTTTTCCTTCTCTGTTCCTCGCTCTCTAACCCAGTATGTCCAAACAAGATAATTTCCTGTTCCTCGTTACATTTTAAACCTCCCCACCCCAGCCCCTTTAAAAACAACAGAGAATAAAGGGTCAGATGATCCTGGCCACTGCAGGGACAGTTGGAGTAGCGTTCCTCAGCCTAGCAGGTACCAAAAGCAAACATCTGTTTTCATTTTATTGGAAGTTTTATCCATAGCAAAGGTGGTCTCTGCTGAGGTAAGAGGGGAAGACAGATGTTCCCTTTCCTTTAGCTGTGATGGTTCTTTTTTAAAAACCTGTGTTTCAAGATGAAAGAAAGATCATTTAACTTCCAGTTTACTCAGGTGTGGGCAGTTGATGAATTATGATGAAGCCAATCAAGGATATCATCCCAGTGATTATGTTTATCCTAGAAATCCTCAATTATGCCTTAACTTTCCTTGGCTCTCTCACACATTTATTTCCTTTCAGTAAATGTATGTTGCTACACAGTGATTAAATGAGAGTTCCGCATTCTTCTTGCTTAATATTTCTTAGGGTTTTTTAATATACCATCTCCATCAAGGTCACTCTCTAGATTTCTTCCTGTTGCAGGGAGGGTCAGATGTCAGTGAGGGCTCAGATAATGAGAACTCCCTGACTCTGACAACTTCTGCCAGGGGAGCTCTCCATGGGTGGAAACTTCTGTGTAGGATCTCTGTGTGGGTGCTTCCTTGTGAAGGCAAAATTGCTTTGGAAGGTGTCCAAGTCGTTGAAGGTACATTTGCACTTTGAGCTGGTGAAGTGCTACTTGAAAGTGATGTCTTGCAGTATTTCCTTCTGGAAAGGAATCTTACCTTAGTTATACCACTGATCCCAGGTATTTTTCTTTAGCCCCATGCCTCTTCTTCCTAACCTTTTAACCTTGATACACTGATACTCATTCCTTGTATGAAAATGTTCTGTGAAAAGGCAAAATGTTGTCAGTATCAGGGCCTTAGAACTCATTCTGTCTGGCTTTGACAGGATATGCTTGAATGTCGTAGGGAAGGTCATGGCTGGGACAAGAGAAGCACATCCAATGCAGAAAATTCTCCTGATATCTCACTTTAAGTGCTCTTCCACCCAGATTTCCAGTCCACAATCACATACCCAGTTTGGACAGCCTGGTGTGGCTGTTAATTTTTGGCTTCTAAGTATCTGTTTCCTTTATGTACTTTTCCAGTTCACCCCTTCATGGCATTTTAGCAGAAGTGTTGCACATCTTCTATTGTTTGATCTGGGTGTCTGGTAGAAAATATACTCCTAAATGCAAAGGTCAGCTGGCAGAGAGAGCTGCAGTGGTGTAGATGAGGATGAGTTAATGGAGATATTCCCATCTGGTGCAATTTTGCCTAACTCTGTTGAGAGGTTTTGTGGAGTTGATGCATTGGGCACACTGGGATCTTCCAGCTGGCTGGGATATTTTGCTTGATCCTGTTCAGCAACAATGAGATTTCAGCCTTCATCAGGTAGCAGATGATGTGCAGCATGTGCTGTCTTCCTAATAACCATGAAAACTGTATATTCCATGAGGAACAACTTCAAGAAGAAGCCTTTTCAGGAGAAGACGTGGGACTTGGGACAAAAACCCTTATTTGTGATTTCTGCTGCAGATTCCCTCCTTACCCCCTCAAACTGATAACCACTTTATGTCAAGTTGCTGCTGTTTGTCAACAAGGACCAATTCTTTTCAGTCCCTCAGATATTAAGGTAAAATATTCTTAATGTACTTCAAAAATTCTGGCGGAGAGAATTGGAATCTTGAATAAACAAGCTGCCCTGCCCAGAAGTTCCTCCAGTTGAACACTAGTCCCAGGTCACATTTTGTGTTGCCATATCTGCTTAGAAAGTATTTTAACTGTGCCACAACCATGGGATACTGCATTATGTCCATCTTGATTAAACTGCTACTTCATAAAATATCATCCTGTATTGTCCAGTCAGGTTGGTAATTAAACTTCCCATCATGTAGTGTGGCTTTTCCTCCATCTATCAATACAAAGGCCTTGGGTCTTCTCTCCTCCGGACAGGACTCCCTGTTCACTTGCTACTTTTGATGAAAGCCATCCAGCAGCTCTGATTATTATCCCTGTTGCTCTTTGCTCTTCCCTGCGGTCTTTTCTGGTCCTACTTCTTTCTTTTTGAGATAAAAGGCTTAGAATTCCATGGAATCTCAATTACAAGGCTTCTTTTCACTGTTTTCAGAGGTTGTCAAATCAGGCCTTACTCATCTCCAGCTTTTAGCCTCTTCCCTGAGAGGGAACCTCAAGATGTGTAAGTCTGGTGGGCTAAGCAACTGAAATTAAAATTTAAAAGTAGACCATTTTTGCATTTTCTTTAATCTAATTGTTCTATTTAATTTCTGTATACGTATATATCCTGCAGTTTGGTGAGAGGGCTTCAGATATCTAAAGTAGACTTCTGACTAAAGAGAGATTTAAATGCAACCCCTTTGGATATCTGGATATTTTTAAGAGAGAATGTTAGGACTCAAGGACTCAACTAATTTCTATGAAAAGGTCTGCATGGGCTCCTTTTGTAAAGAACAAAAAGAACCAATTTAATTATCTTGAAAGACACTGGGAGGTGGAATCATTTGCTCTGGTCCACTCTGCTAGACTCCTTTTATTTTGTAGGCAATTAACAGGGGTAAGATTGTAACGTGCTTTAGACCCTGTCCTTGTCTCAAAAATTTTGATCCAGTTCTCAAAATGATCACTGTAGTATTTTCAGTATTTTGATGTTTTCATGATGATGAGATCATCTACTTTGTATTTTTCCTTTATTATGTAACCGTAACTGAGCAAAAACTGAGGTTTTCTTAACCAGTACCAGCAATGTATAGATCTTACAAAACGGTTTAAAAAATCAAGTACTTGTATATACTGCCAAAGAAAAAGTCAATACCACTAAAAAAAGAGATCCTAGATAATTTTCAGGCAGGATTTATGCATCAATTTCTTGGAGCTTTGTATTCACTATTTAGAATTACAAGTGGTGATACTTGCAGATCTACCTGTTGAAATTAATATATACCTGTGTTATTATGCAAAAATATTTCGTAAGACATAGAGTACCTTCCCAAAAAGGGAACGTTTTTATACTGTGTTATGCAGGCTTACTACCAAAAAACATTATAGATGATGAGGAAAAACTATTCAGAATACCTGTTTTAGAAATTACCTGCCATGATACTAAAAATAAAATCCAATCGTGTATGCTGAATTACCATCAGACTCTGTGTGGTGTTTAAATTTAAAAAGAAGTATTCTAAAATAAAACAAAGTACTTGAAAATCAAGCAAGTGTAAGATTTTCCAGTAAGGAGATGAAACTGAAAATATGCTTGTGAGAGAGAAGACAAAGTTCAAAATAGTTCAGTTGCATTCTCCTGTAACAATCCTGTGCCATAACAGAGCATTTTTATCTTGACTTGATATGTTTTTCAGAGTCCCTTTTAGAATCTAGATTTCCTGAAAGTCGTTTCACTCAAGTTATTAAAATGAAGATTTCATTTGAAGGCTTCAACAGTTCAGAAAAGCAATTTAACAAACATTATAACCCATCCATGATAGATCAGATGCTTTGCTTTCCTTACGCTCCCCATCTCCCAATCTACCACTCATTGCCATTGGGATACCAGCTGGCTGCTAACAAATGCTCACTGAGAGAAACCACCCTTGGCAACACACCAGACATATCTGGGGATGGGGGAAGTGTGACAAAAACATGACAACAAAAGGAAATCATGAGTGACAGCACCATGGCCTTAGGTCCATTAAATGACACGACACTTCAGGGTTAGATTGTACATGGCCTGTCAGTTGTGGTTTAGCTCTTGAAATTATCAACTGTCAGGATGGATAATTGTTAGAGGTATCAGGTGTCCTCCCAGCTCCTGTCTGATAGGAAAATGGCAAGTGCAACATTTTTTATGAAGGACAGGCTTGGGGACAGTGCTTGTGGCAAGAGGGCTTGGGAGGGCAGCAAGCTGGGTGTCAAGTCAACAATGTGGACTTGCCATGGCCAGTGACCACGTGGTGTGGCCAGGAGGCTGAGGCAGGGGATTTTCCCATGTGGAGTAATTGAATCAGCATCTGGAATGCTACATCTGATGCTGGGGTTGGGCCAGATGGCCTTTAAAAGTCCCTTCCAACCCAACTATGATTCTTCAAACTATGAGTACTTCCTTTGATCCTACTGCCCTGCCAGCTTGGGAACAAGTTACATGGTGAGACTGCTGCTGTTTCTTCAGTGGGGCTGGTCAATAGTTCAAGGACCTCACTGTTGGCTTTTCCAAGTCCAAAGGTTCTGACTGACACAGAGGAGGACAACAAGGCAGTGTTAAGGGTGTGTATCTCCTCAGCTTGTGGGACAGGCTGGTGGGACAGTGGCTAAAAATGGGGTCTGAAGCATCTCCCTTCATGTTTCTGTGGGATTGGGTCATGGTGGGTGAGGGCTTGTTTCCCTCTGTCTTCCAGATCCCTTCCTGTTCCCAGCTGCTCTGGCCAAGGCCTGTCAGAACTTTCAGCTTTCCCAATTTTTTGAGTACTTCACGTTTCTTCTTCTTTTCTTCCATTTCATCTCCTACCTCTTGCTCCTTTTCTAGTCCCCAAACTTCTACTTCCTTTTAGGGCCCTGCTGTTTGTGGTGTTCCCTGCCCACTCCCCCCACTCTGAGGGATCCTCAAAGCCCCCAACTTGTTCCCATTCGGATCCCTACAGGCATTGCTAAAGCTGCCGCTCCACATTAAAGACATTTGACAGACTGAGGCATATGCTGTAGAGAAAAATTCTGCAAAAGTAGCCTGGAGGAAGCAAATACTTTTTCATCAGTGCGTATTTTGATGATCTGAACTCTAGAAAGCTCATGGCAACCGCACTGAATATAAAAGAGGTATAAATAACTAGTTATTCAGTGTAAAAAGAAGAGATTCCTGTTTGGCAAAAACAAAAAAGTTCAAAAGAGGAAAAGGAGTCCAGAAAACCAATACTGCTGAAAAAGTGCTTTTGAAGATGATGCAAGCATCATCCTTCTGACAAATACTTGGATCCATCCATAATTTAGATGGGTGTTACCTACTGCGTAAGCCTGTTATGAAACTTAGTTTTTATAAAAGCATGTGCATTTCTGAATTCATAGATCCCCTGGGCTTAATTCTGCAAACCCTGCTGGTACCAGGCAGAGCTCAGAACAGAGTACCTAGAAAATGGAAACAAATATTATGCAAGCTCTTCCACAAATATCTGTGACAGGCTGGCCATGTTCAGAGTTTACTGACAGCAACACAAACCCATGGAACAGGGTGGGATTGCTGATCTAAAATACTCTGTGCAGAAAAAGAAGCCTTGTAAATTAAAATTATTGTTGTTTGGTATCATAGGCAATGTCTGTGACCTGGTGTGTGTCAAAAATCATCTGGTCCAGACTTTTTTAGTAAAAGCATGGCCTAGACAAGATGGCCCAGCCCCCTGTCCTGGTGAATCTTATACTTGTCCAACGTTGATGAATCCACCACTTCCCTGGGGACGTAACTCCAATGGTTGATTGATCTAACTGTGAAAAAGTTTCCTCTTGCATCTAATTGGAATATCCATACATGTAACTTGTCCTCATTGCCCCTCATCTTTTCCATGTGACTCCTTGTAAAAAGGGAGTCCCCATCTTCTTTGTAGCCATCCTTTTAACACTGGAATATAGTCCAACGGTCTCCCCTAAGCATTTTTCTCTCAGGGTGGTATAAATCAATTTCTCTCAGCATTTCCTCATATAGCAGATTCCCAGCCCTTTGATCATTTTTGTGCCCTGCTCTGGACCCTGCCCAGACTGTCCACATCATTTTTGTGTAGTGGGAACCAAAACTGGACATGGTATTCCAGGCATGGCCTGACAAACACTGAGTGGGACAATGATTTCTTTACCTCTGCTGGTCATGTCCTTGTTGATGCAACTGAGCATCCTGTTGGCTTTTTTTTGCTTGTTTTCCACCAGGATCCAGGATAAAATTGATAGTGGAGTAGATCTGATTAGTAGATAAAGTTTGGGAAGGTATCTGCACCGCAGGGAATTGAGACAGAGGAGATGTAAATAGAAAAGAGTTCTGCAAGTCCAGTAACTAAAGCTGATTGACTTTTGTATTAATTTTTTTTTGTCTCAGCTAGCTGATTTTCTGGATTAGAATACTCTGTGTTTGGTTCAAGTTCAAACTAGGTAATAATTTCTTTCTCAGTTGTTGAATAACTGAGTAACCAGTGATAGGGCTTGCTTGGACAGGTTCATGTCACTGGTCCATTCCACAGAGCACGAGCCTTGTGTGGACATCCCATCAGCAGTGCTCTGCCAGGATGGAAACAATTCAGGCAAGATCTTTATATATTTTCTTTTCTTCTTTTAGTTTTCTTTTTATCCTCTTTTAAAAAATGCATTATCAAACTGGCCTGCTACAGGTGGATGTGCACATATATTTTTCCTTAATAATGGACTAATATAGGACCAACTACATTGGTGGAAATGCTCCTCACATGAAGGAGTAGGTTCCTCTTTTTCCAACTTGATTACAGAGCAGGGCGTTGAATCGCCCCAAATCAGCCCAAGGGACACTTCAGAGATAGAGAAGTATTTGCTTTATTTGGCACACTGGGTGTGGGGGATCCTTCTTCCAAACACGCACACAGAGCACTCCATACAGTCCAGTATTATGGGTAAAATTTATGAATATTCATCACATTCCTTGGGATAGGAGTGGTTACACAAATTACTTCTCGGAAGTCATTAATACATTAGCATACGTGCCACACATGCGTTGTGTACCCTGGTGGTTGCACTGAGGAAGGCTCCTCTTCTTCCTCGGGGGTCTTTCTGATGAAGGCAAGTAGTCTTCATCACAGTGCACTTTTTACCTTTCTTTCTGGAGCATTCACAGTCCTTTGTGGAATGATTCAGTCGTTTCCGTGCTGTGTTCAAACAAATTCTTGTTTCTCTTATCTTGACAAGATTAGGGCGAATCCTGCTTCTTAGGTTTTGTGATAACATTTGCTGTCTCTTAATAGTTAACTGTGCTTACAGGAGTTAACTATTGATCACCCCTCTCAGCATTTACTATTTCATAACTTGCCAGACAATATTTTCCTCCTCCCTTTTGCTTCTCATTTAGAAATGATTGTTGAAGTCTGTCTCAAGATATAATGTGATTACAAGGAATGTGTTCATGTTTTAATCCATTTTCAATAGTTCATAAGCCTTTTGCCATGCAATTAATGAAACCGAATATGAACCAGACTTTTCTGATTTCAGATGGATGTATAAGGGGAAAATTTCAATTCTGTGTTAAAGAAACTTGTGGGGAGATGATATAAATTTAAAGGGAAGAGTAGCAGGATTTCTAGAAAAATCACACTGGAGTAATAAAAATGTAAGAGGAGTTCAAGTTCAGTTCACTAAAAATCTCAAGGAGAAAGAATTAGAAACTCTATTTCAGTTTGACTTGGGAAGGGCAGAAATAAAACTGCCCAGAAATAAGTATTTAAAAATCTTGCTAGTAGTATACATTTCTGTTAAAATTGTTGGGAATTATCAACATACCTGCAAGCCTTTAATACTCCTGTCAGACCCAGATTATTGTTCATAAAGGGTAAATATACATTCACCCATTCAAAGAGAGACTTCCAGAGACTGGAGAAGCACATCTGAAATAGAAATCCTTAGGAGAGTTTAGAGCTGGAAGTTGCTGATACGCTCTAGACATCTCTTTTTTCAGATGTGAGAATCTGAATGCTAAATACCTAACCTTGACTTTTTGTTATGACAACAGAAGATTAAGGTCTGGATTTTCAAATGCAACCAGTGGTAGTTTAGCTAAATTCTGGGCAGTTCCCAAATTCAGCATGGGGCATTTCTGGGTCCTGGTTTTCAGCAGTTGTCTGCTTTGCTCTTCTTAAGAGCTGCTCTTAAGCTCTTCCAGAGCTGCTGCTGCTCTTGGACAGGCTCTTAAACTTGCAAAAATTGATTCTTGCAAAATTACTAAAAATACAGCTGGCTCTGGAGATGCCTTTTTGTTTTGATTTCCTGAAGGAAGTAAATATCCCTTGCAGAGCTCTCCTGTCATTCTGCAGGAGATGGGTAAACCAGCAAACACAGGGGTCTAGGAGGGCAAATCCCATGGAAGTGTTTAATGGAACCATCATTCACAGCTATTGACATGGCTGACATCTGAATAGTGGTAGGGGGAAGTTTGTACAGCACTCAGAGGGCCATGCACAAAGCTTTTTGTCTAATCACCTGTGAGACTGTTTTGTTCTGATAATGACTTGATTGTAGCAGTAAGAGCATTCACTTCAGCAGGAGAAGGTGGGTCTAAGCGTAGTGTTACACTCCTGGTGTTTTGGATTGTCCTCTGTGGATTCCCATGGAGAAGTGAGGATGAGTTACGATCCACAATTTGTCACTGCCAGAGACTTTATGGCTGCATCCTTTCCACTGAGCTCCTCAGTGCCAGGGCTGGCTCCCAGGCACAGAAACACAGCCACTTATACAGGGAAGCTGTCAGCATGATTCCCATGTCTTTGCCAGCTAGGGGTCTCCCACATGTTTTCCAGGAAATGTTTAGAAGTTAGGATAATCCAGGGACCATTCCCAAAAGCACTTTGTGTGCCAGGCTCTTGTTTTGGACAAAAGTTTATATTAATTATGGATGTGGGCAAGACTGGCTCAAGGGAATCACTGGGCATAATTTATTGGTCTCTGGGTCCATCTGTTCAAAGAGGGTTTTGGAAATGGATAGTACTTTTAGCTTTGCAAATATGAAGAAACTTGTCATTAGGTATGGTAGACAAAAGTGAACCAACAGCATCTGCAAAGCTCTCATAGTCTTCTGGATCTGGACTTGGGAACAGGGCCATTTATCAAATGAGGTGAAGTAGTTTGGGGTCTGTGTGGGAGGAAGAAGCACTAGATTGGTTGGAGTTTTCTTATTTTTAGTTTCTAAGATTGACTTTTGACATTCCCATGATAGGATGTGGAGCACCACAATATCAGCCATGAGGGCTGACTCAGGATTTGCACAGGTGGAAACCCAGAGTCCCAACATGGGCTTCTCATGGCTTGTCGGCTTTCTCTTTATAGAAGATGAAGAGTATCTGTTTATATCTTCTACCTCAAATCAAAACCCCATTGGTACTATGATCTATGGTATATCACAGGATCACAGAATCATAGAAGTACAGAATGGGTTGGGTTGGAAGGGACATAAAAGATACACTCATTCCAACCCTGTGCCATAGGCAGGGATACCTTCCGCTAGTCCAGGTTGCTCAGACCCTCATCTAACCTGGCCTTGAACACTTCCAGGGATGGGGTATCCCACAACTTCGCTGGGCAACATGTTCCAGTGACTTATCACCCTCACAAGGAAGAATTCCTCCTAATATTCAATCTAAACCTACTCTGGCATTTTGAAGCCACTCCCCTTGTCCTGTCACTCCAGACCCTGTGAAAAGAATGAGATAGATTTTGTCTTTACAAACAAACTGTGGGTCTGCTAACAGGTGAAGTCGGTTGGAACATAGTTGATGGACAGTCTTTTAGATCAATCGCTTCTCGCAATCTGGCATTATTTTTCTTGACTTCACAAGAATGGGAAGTCGCCTTTTGTTTCCAGCTTTCCTGCGGGGAGGGTGGAGGGGAATGGGACCTGGGCTCCATCTCTTGGCGTGGGCCCGGGCCTCCCCTCCACCAGGGCACGGGGCCCCGGGTCGCTGCGGGAGAACCGTCTCAGAGCCGCGGGCAGCTAAGAAACAGCCCTAAGCTGCTGCGTAGCCGAGAGCACACGTCGCGGCTTCTGAGGACTAGCAGGCTTCCCCTCCCCCCTCCCACTCGGCTCCACGCAGACCCAGCGGGAGTCGGCAAAGCTTTCTGCAGCCAACGGAGCTTATATCAAACTGAAGAAGAACTATGCAGCCAGTAGCATAAAGGGAGAGAGATTTTCTCTAACATAAAGCCCAAAGAAAATCAACTCTTCAACAGGGAGGCTCTAAGGTCAGAGAGGGAAAGAGAAAGTGAGTCATGTGAGATGAAGCTGAAGATGGAGGTGGGAAAAGGGGGCGGAGGCGTGCCCAGCACAAAGCTTAGAAGTGCTTCTTGCAGGCCGTGGTACAAACTGTAACATCACATACTGTGTTTTTTCTTTAACCCATTTAAAAGACATGGGGAGATGAGAATTCTGTATGCAGCCTGTGAAGAAAAGAAAGGATGGCCACACCAGGTCACCTAGAAGCTATGGGAAGCTTTCAAAGATCTAAAGAAAAAGAGCTGTTGCTTTCAGGCTAGAATAGCCCATCCTTAAACGACAATAACCCCATGGCCCATGATGGCAGTGTGGGAAGACTGCAAGATTCATGGGAGAGATGTTTTTCCACCTCAGCAAATTGTATTTACTGGGCGGATTGCTGAGTTGTAGAAGAAACCACAGCACAGCAGAAAAACCCTTTTTCCTTAAGCATAAGGAAGAGACTCTTTAAGAGCTGCAACACTGACCAAAACACCCCATATTTGTTCTCCTTTGTGCAAGCTGGGTAAAAGGAAGGGGGTGCTAGAAGAGAGGGGAGTTTAGCTTTAATTTTTCATTATTTCTTTTTACCTTTAATTCTGTTATAGCAATAAACCTTTCTTTATACTGCAACTGTTAAAAGTCTGAACCTCTTTTGCCTCGCATTTTTATAGTTTTCCTCAATATTTCCTTATTTTCCCCTTACGCATACATAAGATTTTGTGTGCTTAATTATTAGCTGCATTAAACCACGACAACAGGTAAAAGTAGAAACTGAGAGGTGAAAGAAACAAGGGGAGGAATTCCACTGATTAATGAAAGGAGAGGGTTTCATTACAAACAAACTGTGGGTGTGCTGATAGGTAAAGATAGATACTGAGAGATGGAAGAAGCAATGGGAAGAACCATAAATTCCATAGGAAAAGAAAAGTTGGGGGGGAGTGGTGTACATTTGAAGGAAATCTTTATTAGCCGATTCAGGGAGTCTGTACCTCTCAAGTACTTCAGCCAATGAGGAAAGAGAGAGGGAAATGTAGCCAGGAAATTAGGATAAAAAGGAGGCTGTGTCCTCTTAACAATTTGACAGACCCTAGGGGAATGCCCCATGGCCTCTCCCTTTATTCAAATAAAGTAACAGGACTCCTCTGTCTCCTTTTTGGACAAAAACCTCTGGTGTTTGTGGATTAATTTTCCTGACATCTGGAACTACTGTCTCTCCGTCTTTCTTGTAGGCTCCTTTCAGGCACTGGAAGGCCACAATTAGGTCACCCCGATTTTGGCAGGTATCTCAATAGCAGTGTTAGAGCTGACAAAATGCAGAAAGATGCCTTGCTGAGACCTGTGTGCACCGCAGCAGGCTCAGCCCTCCTGCCTCGGTGCACATCAGCCCATTGGTAGCTCCAGGGGAATTAGAGACAAGGTGGAGAGATCCTCCAGTGCACCCTGCTCTTCTCCCTCAGACAGCCAAGACTGGGCATGAAGAACAGCACCCGGATTTACTTAGTTTGAGGTGAGTTAATCAGAGTTTATCCACACCCCCTGCCTTACTCGTGTGAGAAAACAAGAGTTTTAGCAGCTTTTAAACGTCCTGCTCCACCCCTCCAAGGGGCATCCAGGGCAGAGCATAGGACACCAAGCTCTTTGAGCAATGCACATTAGTCACTGACTCCACTGTGTAAACAAGCCATTAAAAAAGGATCTGTCACAGAGAAGCTCTCTCTGCAGCAATGAAGATGACCTCTGCAGAGCAATTAGATATGCAAAGATTGCACAGGTCCTGACAGATTAATGCAATCTCTTGCAGTTTGTGGTTGGTACTACAACTGGAAGTCTATTTGGAGGCAGTGGGAATACCTTGGATCTCCTAGAGATGTCAAGCTGTTCACACTCACAGGAGCAGCCAGGAAGCAGCTCCTACAATCCATGAATTTGCAGATATGGAAAATACATACATGGAAAATTAGAGATGCCCTGAGAAAGAACATGGATAAAAGCTAATCAGTGAGGGTTTTTTTTCTGGAAAAACAGATTGAAAACCTCAGGAGGCTAAACCTTTGGGCAAAAGTTGAAAGCTATCCCAGCTGCAGCAAAGCAGTAATGAAGGGACCCATCCTTACTCTTCTCCCACTTCCCCCTCTGTGGCCAGCTAGGCTCTCAGATCAGACTCTGAGTTTCAGACAGGAACTGCGGCTCGGGGCTGGCTCAAAGACAGAGAAGCTCTTGTGCCAGAGATTGTTTCCTAGTGACTGGCTTGGAAATGTCAAACTGTTGAAAACAACACATAAATTCGATTAAATCTGAAATATTTTTCGCAAAACAGTAAAACGTAGCAGAATGTTCTATTCCCATGAGAAGATCGGGGAAAATCTGTGGAAATGAATTCGTGAATTATTTTGCTTGATTTAAACTTTTAAGGAAGTGAAAGAAAAGCTGAAAGCTCCCTGCATTCATTTTCTCTAAGTCACACTGCTGTGCAGCCAAGATGATCTGTCTTGCTCTATCTTTGATTTAGTTTGACACTTTGCAGCCTATTGTTTATGCAGATATCTCTCTTGAATTTTTGTTTTACTATTTTTTTTCGTGTTTTTATCTATCCCAGGCACAGCTTATATTTGTAACTTTTTTTCCCTCTCTTCTGCTAAAATGCCAGGATAGCAGCCGTGGAGTGCTCTTCCAAAGGCAGCTGAGAAGCTGAGGTCGTCTTCTGTTGTCTGTTCGTAACATCCACGTCATGACTGTTCGGCTGTGGGTACTACTGGGATGATTTATTTTGGGACCAAAATTGCAATTTGCCTCCTTCCAGCTCCTAAATTAGCTGCCACCTTTAATGAAGTCAAATGGTTCATAGCATAAAAATAAAGTATTTCCACATCTCCTCACCTCCGGGTTATCTGCAGCTGGATTTCCCCGCAGTCACGATGTTCCCAAGGAAACACTGCCATCCCATGTTGCAGATGGGATGAGTTTTGCTGATCTGAAGCCAAACCAGGCTGTTGTGCTCAGCCAGGTCCTTTGTTGGTTTGTTTTTTTTTTTCCAGCTGTATAGAGCACAGACTGGGTGCAAAGGATGTGCCAGCCGCCAGTGCCCTGTTCCCACACAGAGCAGTGGAGATCTTTGCCAGGGAGAGCAGAGCTTTGAGGGGAGCATTTGCCAACACCAGCATCTTCTGCCAGTGAAAAACACCTCGCATGGGACTGTGGTAGGTACAGAAAATTGGCGCAACCTGCCTTTGTTCTGAAGGAGTCCCAAAATGCATGTGTGTGAGTGGCAGGGTTTTTAAAAGGGCAATTAACCATTTGTGATTTCTTCCTTGGTTATGTTGGGCTGGCAGAAGGGGAGAAAACAATGGTAACATATTTATTTTGGTGTAGCCTCAGTATAGATGAGTGAAATCAAAACTACCCCCAGGTCCAACTTGCTTTTGGTTACTGTCGGCTATTGCAAAGTTACTCTGATGCGACTGAAATTTTGTCTCTCTCACAGGAGCTGGCCAACAGAATCCACACAGCAACGGCTTTCTGAAGCATTTATTCTACTCTCCCCTCTAAAAGTGGTTCTAAATATGTGACAGTGGCCATAGAGGAGCCTTCTGAAGGCAGTCAGGAATGTCAAAGTTGGCTTTCCATAAACAGGAAAGTGTTCAGTGTCTTCCTCATGTTGTACATGTGTGGTAAGTACAACATACAGGCAAAGAGAATCATAGAATCATGGAATGGCCTGGGTGGGAAGGGACCTTAAAGATCATCTCTACCCCTGCCATGAACCGGTAGGATCAGAGAAGCACCTAGTTCTTAATTTCTAACAAACAGGGATAGGTATTACTGGCTACATGCCCTACCTCCACGTTCTCCATTCTGTAGCCAAGAGACAACTTTCAAGAGGATAAATTCTTACAGCTCCCTAGAGTCTTGACATTCATCTCTTTTCTCTCCCCCCCCCCCC
>VZRQ01000727.1:25148-35992 GCA_013397975.1 Machaerirhynchus nigripectus
TATTCCTCACTTATTTTTTTGCCTCAAGACCTAAGATGGAGAGGAGTTTTTGTTGGTTTCATTTCCAGACTAATTTGACACATATATTATGCTTGAATCTCTTCTGGTTCATTGTGTGCTGTTTGGAAAGAAGTCTGAGGGAAAGTAAGGCAGTCCCCTGACTCTCATCCTGAAATTCGGGTGTTGGCATAGAGGATTTTCTCCAGCAGACCTACACCATTTCTACTGTCAATGTTTTGCTGAGATGTATGAAGTCTGGACTCCCTTTTTGCTCCTTACAAAAATTAACAAATAGTTGCCACAGTTATGCCAAGTGACGTTTTTCCCGACGCACAATTTGTTCTTCAGGGAAGTGGGATCTCCCCTTCTCGCACTGCTGGTGCCAAAATCCACTGCTGTCAGCCTGTGCTCTCCTGTGTGGCTACACCAGTGGGTCCCTTTGTGGTCCCAGTCTTCCTGACTCCTTCTGCACTCCCTGCACAGAGGGAATTTTAGATTTGGTAAAGTATTACATTATTCTTTCTTAGAAATCTGCAAAGAAAATTTTATAGTTCATTTTATAGTTCTTACATTTCTTTGCTGTATCTGTAAATAGTAGAAGAGGTGCGTTTCTGTCCTCTGGGATTTCTGAATGCTCAAATGATAGTTAAGGTTGTAAATCCTGCCTGTCTGTATCATCAAGTAATACTGAAAAATAGATTAAGCTAATACATTTCAATGGAATCAAAAATCTAATAAGCAGAGGGCTGTGTACAAAATACAGGGCTGTAGATCAACAAGAAAGCTTGCAGAAATGTTTCTTTTTTATAGCTGTAGTGACAGGATGTTGGGGTTTAGGAGTTACCCTATTTTCTTTTTCCTCGTAAAGAATTTTTCCCATATTTGTTGCCAGGGGATAAATTACTGGGTGCTTAAGAGAAACAAAGGACCTGGCTACAGGGGCGGGGTCCAACTAGCCACTCTTTTGTCACCTGGGGGCTGGCTGGTGTGCTGAAAAAAGGGCAGACAGAGAGCAGCCTGCCATTCGTGGTGGACGGTCTTCCTTTTCTTCGGCTGCTTGCTTTTCTACGGGAGAACTCCCGGGATCCCCAAGCCTGCCTTTCCCTGTCCCGCTGGGAGCTGGGCTGCTGCCGCTCCGTCCCTGCCGCTGCTCGGAGCTTTTGCTACTCTGTAGCTTGTGCTCTCCGCCGACTGGAACCTGCCGGGATTCCTGCTGCAGCACCGGAGTTTGATACACCTCGCCTGCCACCCGGGATCTGTGCTCGTCTCTGCTGTCCCAGCCTGCTGCTCCCGAGGGTCCGGCCGGACACCGGGATCAGCTCCCCAGGGGGTTTGAGAAGCTTTTTGTCCGTCCCTTCCCGGGACCCCGGGCTGCCGCTGCCGCGTGCTCCCCGAGCTCGCTCCGGAGCGCCCCCTGCAGCCGCGGGGGAACCATCGCACCTGCCCTGCTCACCGGGAGCCGCCAGCGCCCCTGCCGGCCGTGATCGGAACTGCACCGAGGGGAAAGTGCCCAACAGCCGAGAAGGCCAGCACTGGGTTTGTGACTCTGTTTGCTGTTGCTGCCACAGTTACTGTCGTTTGTTTGTGTTATTATATATATATATATAAGTAAAGAACTGTTATTCCTATCCCTCATATCTTTGCCTGAAAGCCCCCTTAATTTCAAAATTATAATAATTCGGAGGGAAGGGGGTTGCGTTTTCCGTTTCAGGGGAGGCTCCTGCCTTCCTTGACAGACACCTGTCTTTCAAACCAGGACACAGGATTACTTGGAAATAAGGTTTACTTGTAAAAAATATCTTCCAGGTGCTCTGTCTCAGGAACTATGGTTCAACCAGTGTATCAATCTAACCTGTTTTTCAGAATTAACTGACAAGTCAAGAACGTGGGCACCTTACTCTCCATATATTTTTATATACTATATGCACTCCCTTAATATTTTAAGAGGTCTTCAGAGTTTTCCCAAGAAGACTGAATTCTTTGGAATAATCCTACAAACCTTATTAAAATTATTCTTTCTACTGTGTTCCTAAAGAGACAATTACACAGTGGAGAAAAATTACGTGCTCACTTTGTCCGAGCCATTGTAAGAAGCAAGATCAGTGCTGGGCAAAAAATTCATGAGTGGTTTACACAGCACCTTCACCAGTGTTGAACTGGCTGTGACACCTCAGCAACTGAAAGCAAAATGATCGCCTGGTTTTGGGGTGTCTCTGCTGCTTCCCCATGCAAGATTGCTGCCCTGCAAAGGCCATGCAAGTAATTTCACTCAGTAATTACTCCAGGGTCACAGAAATAGTCTCACACCTCATCTTGGGAAGCTGTGATTCTATGAGGACAAATACTTTTAGTGGTGTCACCTGAGGTGGAGGGGGTGTGTGAGTATTTTGGCTCTGCTGAGGAGAAAGATCGATTAAATTTTCTCACTGCCAGGCCAGGCTCTTCATAGAAACTTCACAGAACAAGTCAGTGTTCTCTTTCCCTCAGCAGCACAGTTCACATCCTCCTTGAGTTCTTGATTTGCTGCCTACCAGAGAGGTAAATTAATTGAGGGATTTTTTAACACCTACATTGTAGCTTCCTCAATGTTCTTAGCACCTCATGCTGGGATGGTTCCCTGCCTCTCCAGGACTAAAGCATCTGGGACCTCTACCAGAGATACTCTTCTGTAATGATTATGTGGTTTGTAATACCCTTCATCATGTGGAGCTTTTCCCCCACCTCCCCCTGAGCCATCAAAAATAAGATGTTCTTCCAGCAGAACCAAAATCCTTCCCAGTTTGGGTCAGCAGAGCTGTATGGCCATGATCACACTTATTGAGAAAACTGGGTTTGAGTTGTGATAAAGAATATAGGCTAAAACCATTCATGAGAAGAGATGGAGTGAAATTGTTGTAATTTTTATATTAGCAGCTACAGGATTCCAAAGAGGAGTACTGTGTGCACCTCATTTCTACTCTGAAGCCATCTGACTTCATAGAAAAGTCCCTGGATCTTCTTATGCCTCCCTGCTAGGTTGAACAAAGCTGTATTTGCACTTACTTTCCTCCACAGAACTATCTGTAGACCTACAGTCATCATGCCATTGCTGCCTCACTAAATTTAAATGCAAGCTTGTCATGATACAGAGGAGTTTAATAATTGCTTATTGTGAGCGTTACTGGTATTACTAAATGTTGCAGCTGCTTGTTAGACAATGTATATTGCTTGCTCGATACTTATTATGCTTGCCAAGCAGAAGGGGGAGGATGTAGGGCCATTGATAAGGGGTAGAGACTGTGACTACAGGTCCTGGTTTTAGATCCTGGAACCAGCTGGAACCAGCCCTGGAGTTTGGACTTGGACCAAAAACTTAAAGAGAATCCGCAAGGAAGTGGGGTAAAAAGTTCAAGCCTGAGGAAGACCTTTACTTCATCCCAGAGACCCCGGCCCATGACCACGAGGCGGCAGTGCACAGGCACATTAAAATGCTAATGACTTTTGAGCTAATTCTAATACGAAGATGGGACAGATGATGAATATGTATAGGCGTAGTGTGTAATTTAATGCATATGTAACCTGTAACTCAATGAATACCAAGCTGAGCATTGCCAGGGTACGCACGTCTTTGGAGGATGACCTCCCATGCGTCCGGTGTCGTAATCGATCCATTGAAACCATACCTACTTTACAACTTGATTTAGTTGTGGAGTCCCTCCATGCATCAGTCAAGACTGTCTGCAGAATGTTTGTAATACTTTAACAACTCCCAGATTGTTCTTCTTAGTCTTCTACTTTTTCACTTTCTTGAAATGTGGGCAGCAAAGCAGCTTGTAATATTCCCAAAACATTTGTACCAGTATTAATACCGAATTAATAGAGTAGGAACCATCACTGTCTGCATTTTATCCTGACAGAAGGCTAGAATTTAACTACATCAATTCAGGAAGAAGGTTTTATTTCTTTCCCTCTTCATATGGTTTATTTTTTTTTTTTAATATGGTGATAGCCTAATATTCTTATAGATTTCATATGTGAAATCAGCTGTAATGGGTATGTTCAGAGTGCAGCATTTTTCCACAGACTAAGCCTAGTCTTAAAACCTCATCAAGATATTACGCAAAAATATAGACCATTGCTCTGAGCAGGTTTCTTTTTCAATTTAAACTCAGATTTGGTTTGTGAAGCCACAGTAGTTGCACATTTCAAAGCAGCACAAGCAATTTTATACTCTTGTAGTATCTATTGGACATTCTGCCCCAGAATTTCTATGTTCACACACACAGAGTCATGGTATATTCATATAATCACTGATGGAGCAAAAAGACACATTTTGACTTAGTTCATTTGATTGTCCCCATGGGGAACATTTGGCTATTACCTTTTGGCTATTCAAGCTCTATTCAGTGCTCCCTCTTTTCCATGCAGTGTGAACCATCATGGAAAACCCATAATTTATGGAGCAGTTAGTCAGCTGGGCAAGACTGACTATGGGGATAATCAAAACCAGGGAACTTTTTCAGCTGTCAAACTGTTGACAGCAATTGTCTAAATGGGTAAATTACAATTCTTTTGGTAATTCATACTAGTTTGGCCTAGAGCAATGCAGATGTTTTGCTGTTGTGCAAAGCAAACACTCGGAGATGTGAACAAAAGGAACAAATTAATTGTCAAGTAGAAAACATTCTTGGGAAACGTATCAAATATTTAACTAACACCACTCAACAAACTTGAGATTTCCCCACATTGGTGTTATTCCCACTGCATATGCATTAATTCTAATAAAATACTATTTTTCCAAATCACATTTTCCAAATCAGAAAAATGCTTTTGAAAGCTCTCCTTTACTGGAGAGTGTAGCATCAGCATTTCATGAATTTACATGTCAGGGGAAAACATACAGGACTGTAGGAAAACATTCAGATGATTTTAGCTGGGCTGATTTAGGAGACAACCTCTAGCCAATCTGTCTTCGTTTTCATGGACAAACATAAATTCATCAAGTATTAACCCCTCATGATTTCACAATAAAAACAAAACTGAAGGTCTGGTAGTTGGGGGGGGGAGGGGAGAAATTAGAGGTGAGTGTCAGAAGTCTTCTTCACATCTCTGCTAGATGAGTATTTTGGGAAGATAAAATGTACCCCTGCTGTAGTGCAGCAAGACAGAGGTATGCAAGAGTGGGCTGGCATGGGTCATAAGGAATCCAGGATGCTTCAGTGGCAAATAACAAGGGACCCAAGCCAGGGGGTAGAAATATAATCTAGTGACACTGTTTTCAGATTAAAAAAAAAAATATGAAAAAAACGCTATCTGTGACCAATTCCCCATTCCTTTTTTCTCTAAGTGGTGAGATCTTGCACCACCTCTTTAGGATTTCCCTGTGAAAAACCTTGTGAGGAGTTCCCTCACACACCCTCCCCTTCAAAGACACATTTGATGCTCTTTGGTATCACTTTTCCTGAGTTTTCATGCTCCTAAAAGACAATTCCAGAACAATAGTGCTTCTCTCTATTAATGTTACTCAGCTTGTATAGAGCCCTGCTCTAATGGGGATGGCTGAACACCTGCCTGCCCATAGGAAGCAATGAATTAATTCCTTGTTTTGCTTTGCTTCTGTGCACAGCTTTTGCTTTACCCATTAAACTGCCTTTATCTCAACCCATAGGTTTTCTCACTTCTACTCTTCCAGTTCTCTCCCTGACCCCACTGGTAGGGGAATGAGCACGTGGCTCTCTGTGGTGTAGTTGCTGGTTAGGCTTAAAACTAAACCACTGACACAAGTGCTAAGATAATTTCTTCTTTCTTTAGAAACTGGAGGGAATTTACTTTGATAAAAATATGAGTGAGGGATTTTTTCCCCCTCATCTCCTGTTCCTGTCTATATGGACCTCATTTAGAGTCCTGGCAAGCTTTTCTGGTGGAATAGCTCCACATTGCTCCCATATCCCCACACTGCTTTCTGTTGGCAACTTCATAGTTCGTTTGGCCACAGCTGAAACCAAGCTGTGGTAGGACCTGTGTGCCAAATTCATTTTTAATGGGAGACCTGGTGCATTTTCAGTATTGCTGGGGCTTCTTGGTGTACAAAAGAGAAGGAACAGGTGAGGTGACATGTGATGAAGTACAGCTGAAATAGCAGTAGGTGGGATCCGTCTGTTGCCAATGTGTCCTTGGTGTAAAGGCAGAACTGCACTGGGATGTGGAATTACCAAGTAAAAATAGCCCCCTGGACAGACACTGTGCCACCCTTATGATCAGTGTGTTCATTTGCAAGAACAGGCTTTTTCTAAAATAGAAGTAATGATTCAATTACTCTGACACCAAAATATGAGTTGTCTCCTAAACCAAATTAAAGCAAGGGAAGAGAGATACCTAATTATTAAGCAAATAAATCTTGCTATCAACAGCCCAGATTTGCATTACAGTGCATTACAGGCTGTAAGCTGTAGGTTTAATTTAGTGATAGAACAAACTACTAAAAAGAAAAAAAGACACAGAGCAGCTGAATCATTCTCACTGCAGGAAAGTACGTTTAATGTTACAGTGAAATTGTTGCTTTATCATAATTTTAATTATTTTGATTTCACTAAAAAAGGAAACAAAATTCTTCCATGCTATATTATGCAAGTTTAAGCAATAGGGATTTGAGCCACAGAAGTATGAGAAATTTATTGCTGTTAGGAAAATTAATCCACAAACACCAGAGGTTTATGTCCAAAAAGGAGACAGAGGAGTCCTGTTACTTTTGAAGAAGGGGCGGTCAATAACTAACTCATGTTAACTATTAGGAGACAGCAAATGTTCATCCAGACAGCAAATGTTAATTCAGACAGCGAATGTTAATTCCAAAACCTAAGAAGCCGGATAGATAAAGGGGACAAGGATCATCTCAAAAACCGCTGAATCATTCCTCAAAGGACTACACATGCCCCGAGGAGAAAGGTGAAAAGTGCATTGTGAGGAAGACTACTGATCTTCATCAGAAAGACCCCCGAGGAAGAAGAGAAGCCTTCCTCAGTGCGACCACCAGGACACACAGCGCATGCGTGGCATGTATGCTAATGATACTAGTGACTTCCGAGAAATAATTTGTATAACCACACCTGTCCCAAGGAATGTGATGAATATTCATGATTTAACCCTTAATACTGTGTTGTAGAGAGCACCAGGGTGTGTGGGTTTTGGAGGAGCAATCCCCCCACACCCGGCGCACCGAATAAAGCAAATACCCACTTCTCTGACTCTGTCTCTGAAGTGTCTCCTGGCCTGGTTGGGGCCGATTCACTTTTTTCGAATAAAGGGAGAGGCCATGGGGCATTTCCCTGGGGTCTCGCAAATTGTTAGAGGATGCAGCCTCCTTTCTATTCTAATTTCCTGGCTGCATTTCCCTCTCTCTTTCCCCACTGGCTGAGGTACTTGAGAGGTACAGNAGTACTTGAGAGGTACAGACTCCCTGAATCGGCTAATAAAGATTTCCTTCAAATGTACACCACTCCCCCCCAACTTTTCTTTTCCTATGGAATTTATGGTTCTTCCCATTGCTTCCTCCATCTCTCAGTATCTATCTTTACCTATCAGCAGACCCACAGTTTGTTTGTATTTGTAAAGATGTAACCCTCTCACTCCTTTCATTTATCAGTGGAATTCCTCCCCTTGTTTCTTTCACCTCTCAGTTTCTAGCTTTTACCTATCAGCAGACCCACAGTTTGTTTGTAAACACAAATCTATGTCATTCCTTTCACTGTTATTTTTTTACACTCTCTTAAGACTTAAAACAGGTGGAATATAATGACTACGTCAGGTCATTTTAAAATTTGATCATAGAATCCTTGAATGGGCTTATTTGGAAGAAACCTTTAAGATGATCTTGTTCCCACCCCCCAAGGCTGGGACACCTTCCACTGGACCAGATTGCTCAGAGCCCCATCCAATCTGGCCTTAAACACTTCCAGGAATGGGCCAGACACAGCTTTTCTGGGCAATTATGGACATAATTCTAAACTAGGGAGAAGTTATTTTTAAACATGGAGGGGGTTTTACCTTTGGGAATCTCTTCATTTGAGGGGTGTTAGAAATAAGCTCACTTTTTAATATAATTAAGTGGGGACAAAGTCTTCAAAGCAAAAGAAAACTGTTTGTTTGTAATGAGTCAGCTGAGTCGGGTGTGTCTCCCCTGGTGAGAGGCGAACACACATACTCTCCAACAAAATGGCAACTTTTTATACCCTTTCGCGGCCAGGGGCGGTCCCTGTCCCCTTTCCCATTGTATGGGTACTCAGGCACTTACACTCTCTCCCGACCTACTCTTCTGTCCTCTCCCCTCTCATCCTTCTTCCTTTTTTGGTCTTATCTTCAACTGCGCCCCTCTCCCAGTTCTCAACAGCACCCAACAGATTAGCCAAAACACATCCAAACCACAGATAACAACAAATACGGAACAGAACCAACAACTTTCATTCTTTTACTCAATAATCTTTTTGGGCTGAAGAAAAATGTTATTTCATCTCTCACAGGGAAGTGAGAGCATTCAGCATTACCTTGGCTTTTACAACTTAACAGTTCAGAGTGATAGGAAAGATGTGTCCTAATGTCTTTAAAAAGAAAAGGAGGCTGCGTCCTCCGAAACCTCGAGGGAGAAAACACCACAGGCATGTGCCGCAGTGGACTCTCTCCCTTTATTCAAATAAAGTTGCAGGACTCCTCTGTCTCCTTTATGGACACTGGCTTTTCATAGTGCGATTTTCAGTACAGAAGCGACTGTTGAAAATGGAGGGAGGTTTTTAAATACTGCTTTCATCTTCAATATTACCATAGTTTTAGTCTCACTAATTCTGCTTAGAAAATGTAGAATAAGAAGTGATAGCTGGAAATAAAAGCCAGGAAACTTCAAATTAGAAGGAGGGTGAAACTGTGCAAATATTTTCATTAAAATGAGTACCACTACAACAAAACTAATTCTCTTGTACGGAAAATCACGTTCTGAAAAGCCAGTGTCCACAAAGGAGACAGTGGAGTCCTGCAACTTTATTCAAATAAAGGGAGGGAGTCCACGGGGGCACACACCCTTGGTGTTTACTCTCTCGAAGTTTCAAAGGACACAGCATCCTTTTATCCTAAACTCCCAGCCTCATGGTGCCCTCTTCCTTCCCCTGTTGGCTGAGGCACTAGGAAGTTACAGCCTTCCTGAACCACCTACCACATATCCTCCCCTGAACCTGTTAGTTTACCCCAAAGTTCAGAAACTCAAGCTTGCGCAGACCCCCTTGTCTGTTTCAGGAGCCAAGCTGTCTGGACTCTGTAACAAACCTGCTGCTTGAAGTTAGTAGAGACATTAAGGCCCATTTCAAAGTCGTTAACACCCATACCTTCACCCATCAAATTGTTTGCAAAGACATTAGCACACATCTTCACTATCATCTCTGATAAAAATTCTTTTAAGAGACAAGTGGCACATTAATGCTTTGAGACAGAGAAAATTGATTTGTCCTGTACATATTTTGGGTTAGATCCAGCTAAGAAATTTAATCACTGCACTGAACCTGCGCTGGTCCTGTTTCACCTGGTGCGGCTCACACGTACCTGGAGTACCTGAGTTCACATTACCAGGCATCTCTCAGTTTTTGCTGTTATTACACAAAGTCATCAGATAGTGTTTTCCCTCTTTTCCAATCCCCAGGGAGCTCCAATGTGCTTCTAGCAAAGGCACCGCACTTTCCCAAGAGCAGGAGCAGCTCCAGGGAAAGCACTACCACACACACACACACACACACCTACAACACCAAGTACAATGAGAATAACCATCCCCAAGGACTGTATCAGCAATAACTCGCTGCTTGGTGTTGCTTTCAAGATTTATCCACCCCCATTCCAACCATTTTTCCATGAGGCACCTCAGATCTAGCATCAATTTAAGAAACCGAACTCCAAAATACATTCCTGCAGTTCCATCTTACTGATATCCCACACTCTGGCTAGCAAAGCTTCCTCTTCAGTTATCACACTTTGTCCTAATGACTTAGTTCATCCCTTATCCTGCTGGCGTTTTAGTACTTCCCTGTGACTGACAAGGATGGGAATGGAGCCTGTTGAGGGTCACAAGCAGTAACAACTGGATAATGGAAGGTGGCAATGCCAGCAGCAGCAAGCAGGCAGAAAGATATGAGAGTAGGAATGTGATGACTGGGGACTGACAAAGGTAGGAATAACATTGCCTCCATGTCCCCTTGCAAAGTTGGAATAATTATCACCTTGAAGAAATGCCATGTTTTATTCCTGGGCTAGTTGTTGGTTTGCTGGATTCTCTGTGATTGTGATGATGGACACACAAGGGCTGTAAATCACCTTCTTTGTGCCTGATAGCAAGAATCACAGTCCAAAGGGGTTTTTGGCATATTTGAACACTGCCATTACAGCTTCCTTCAGTCATTTCTTCTTTGTCCAAAAAATGCCAATTCCTGTCTGGAATAATGCTGCATTTTAAGGTACGTTCATTCGCAGAGTTACATCCCCAGATTTTCATGACTGAGATGCACCTTCCTCTCTATTATCAGTAAGTTTCAATTATCCAGTGTGACAAATACGTGTTATAATATTGGCTTTCCACAAATATTAAAGTGAATGCTATACATATAATGTTTAAGAAGCTTTGCGATCTAGTTTTGGGGGTTTTTTTGGTAACAATAACTAATGCCTTTACTTCTGTTATTAATAGTAGTAAAATAGCTGATAAAGTTATGCTTGTGGTAATTCAACTGTCTGCTTGGTTGGATAACATCCAGTGAACATGTAATGAAGACCCCTGCTTCTGACTTGACAACTATCAGCAACTACAGTATGCAAACACCATGGACCAAAGCTCAAGC
>VZRQ01000730.1:5440-23450 GCA_013397975.1 Machaerirhynchus nigripectus
GGTAGAGCCAGAAAAAAAATTATTGTACCACTGTCTTCCCCCCGGTTCAAAGGGTTTTAGTGAAGTTGCTGGGAAGTTTCGCCTTTGAACGGGCGGGCTCTAACAAGCGGGGAAGAGCGTCAAAAAAAGCGACTCTGGAGTCGCTTTGAAAAGGGAACGATCTGTCACTGCGAAGCGAGCCAGGGCGAGAGGCGATCCCGCGGCCCCTCCGGCCGCAGGGACNTGTCGCAAGAGGTCCCCCCACACCCCTTTGGTCACGGGGTGTTTCCCTGCGCTCAGGGGGGGCTTCTGCGTTATCCCAAACGTGCCCGGGGTATGAGGGCAGCATCCCCCTCATCGTCTTCATCCCCATCACCTGTGCCTCCCCACCGGCATTCCCACCGCCGCCTTCATCCCCACCACCCCTGCCTCCCCGGCCTTCATCCCCACTCCCCTGCCTCCCCACCCCTGCCTGTGCCAGGCCCGCTGGGCTACCCCGCTCCCCACTTGCTGTGAAAATGGTTCAGTTGCCCTCAGGTGCCCCCCGGAGGCCCAAGGAGCCGCGGTGCTGAGGGCACCTGCCCCCTCTCCTTGCAGTGGCAGCGAGGAGCCCACCCTGTGCCCATCTCTCTCCTTGGCAAAAATGAGCGTTTTTTAGCAAAATCTGAATACTTGTACTAACAGCTCATTGGTGATTCTGCTAATGTTGCACACCTCATTAAATAGCCCCAAACACTAGGAGGTTTAAATGACTTTATTGAATTAAAAATAGCATAGGAAATCACCTATGGTACTTTCATCAAATAATTACTGTAAACTCTATACATACAGCGAGAGGTCTCTTTTAACAAATCTATTCCTAAAACACGGGGGGTTTCTGCTTAATGGCTGAAATAACTTAGAGCAGCACAACTCGCTTGAAACATCGAGCCACACTCGGGCACTTCCTAATATGTTCCTGTGTGTTTCCCTGAGTGTTTTTCTTCCTTATCTTTTTTATATCTGAAGTTCTATTCCCCTCCTCTACTCCATGTATTTGATCATTTTTTCAAGTCCCTTGGCTGAACCAATCTCTTTTCATGCAGAGGATAAAAAGAGAAAAACTTCAAAGTAGGTTCAGGTAATTAACAGCTGAGGGGAATATAATCTAAACCATAGGCCCTGCTTTGCACCCAGGTCTGCTTTCAGAGCCAGCCGGCAAGGGAGTGCCTATTCCCTATAGCATCCAAATCTGCTTCCTCTGAACAGCTTTGCCAGGCCTCCAGTTATCACATCTGCATTTCAAACACCATGTCTCTGGCATTAATTATTAATTAGCCTACAGTCACCCCAGAGGATTTAAGTTCCAGCCTGCACATACTTATTCATTGACCTCTATCTTAGTTTTTGTTGGAAAAAAACCCACTAGAATGCTTAATAATTTCCTTTCTCTCAGACCCTCTGTTCTAGTTTCATGGCAGGGAAACAGTATATTTTGAGATGGAAAATCACAGGGTTGTCTAGAAATTTGTTTAGAGCAAAACGCTATGTCAAGAGTTTGAACAAACCATTTCAAAAGATTTAGAAGGAGTTTTGCTGGAGTATTTTTACCTTTGACAAATGAATTTATGGATTTCCCAGAACTGAGAGACGGTGGAGACAAATGCAAGGCAGTTTGGCTCTGCGTGGAACAGTGCTCCATGTGCACTTTAAAAATAAAAACTGGATTTAATTACTGGGTAGCACATTCAGAGGATCAAACCAAGGCAAACGTTTATGTGAAAGCTCAGGGGTTACTCTGCTATTGACACTGGTAAGAAGGAAAATAAAAACGCTGTTGCAAGGCACAGGAGTGTTTGGGCATTAAATCTGAGCTCTGTCCTCAGGAATATGGAACTGAAGGAGACTATTTTTGTATCAGTCCCGAGGCAGTTTGGAAGAGGCTCTTCAGCCGTTAGGATAGGTACATATCTCAGTGCTGCTTTTTTTGCCATTTTGTGTCTTGAGATTAGGGTTCCAGGGGTAAAAAAATCAGGGTAATCAGGTAGAAACTGAGTTATACCATTCTCTTTTTCTCAATGCTCCATGAAACCCAAAGTGTTTGTTAGAGTTTGGATGAGCTGTTTACTGGATACTGCCTTTTGTTAGTGGATTTTAATACTCCAATATCCCACCCCTCTAAAGAGGCCTCCTTTAATTCCTCGTGCAATTATCCCTAGATAAACTTTTTAAAATATCGCCGTGGTTTCTCATTTTTATTTGTGGTGGTGCATCTCAATAATCATTGAAACATGAAATATTGCTCCACTTTGCTTCCTAAGGAAGTGTTTAGTCTGTAATCACGAGGTCAGACTGGTTGACTTCTGTGCCAGCCTAGAATTGATTTTTGAAAGCGTTTAATCTACGCCTAAGACTCTTTGAATTCCTATTTAGTGGAGGATATGGAAAAGAGCTCTGAGACACAAACATTTGTACTTAAACTGCCAGGCTATCTCGGGAAACAAAAATGCATTTTTCCGAAATTGCAGCTAAACCAGCCCTTTCGGAAAATCATAAGCCTGCACTGAAATGAGCACCTGAAAATAGATGTAGGGACCAAAACTGTTGACTTCCATGAGGGATCTCTCTCCTCAACCTCCCTGAGAGTTTTGAGGAGTTGTTTGTTGCTGCTCTCTTATTATTTTCACATTTTATGAGTAGATCTGGGGAGCGTTCAGCATTCAGTAATAACTATTTTTTCCTCTGCTTCAAATATTTAGAATATTTCTTACGTTCAATTTAAACAGCAAAATGTGCCTGTATTTCACAAGGGAAAGAGGAACAGGCAGTACTTCAAATTTAATTTCCAGGAAGATGGTTCCCATTTATAAAACAACAGATTTTATCTTGATGCTGAAGAAGGAGGTAGATCCAGACTATTTTAATAAGTCATCCAGGACCTTTTAATCACTTCTACAGTGATACTAATACCAGTAATAACAGTGATAATGGAAAAAAAACCCTGGTGTGAAACCAGGGCTGGAATCTGTTCTCGGTAAATGTCAGAATGTTTCTGAAATTAAAACTTAGTGTTAATGTAGCTCTGTTCCATATGAATATTAAAGAGGAATAGGGCTAAATTTCTTCCACAGCAGAGTGAGATGTTGTTTTAGAAAACAACCACATGGCAGCTCGATCTGTGGGGATGGATCTGGGGTGATTTTAGGGGATGGCTGAGGGTAAGGGCAGCTGGGCTGTGCTGGGACTGGTTTGAGCCCTCTGCTGCTGTCGTCTCCTTTTGCCTTTTGTTTACATTTATTGCCATTTATTAACCAGGTCCTTGGGATAGAGGTGCCATGCCCCAAGATTGGAAACCTGTTACCAGTGCTGCTAAACTACATTTCTGTGTGGTTATAGAGCCAGGAGTGAGGAAAGCATGAATGTACAGATACAGTGGGTTTGACATGTTGTGAAATATTTGTACTGTTCCTGTTAGGAGAGATGAATTTCTATAAGAAGCCTATTTTATGCTTCATTTTATATATATTTGCATTTATAGCTTTCTGTTAAAGCTTAAATATTTTACTCTGTTGGTGAGATCTAACCCTTGGCAAGTCTGGAAATGCTTTGACCTCCATTCCTATTACACCTTTCACTTTTTTTCATTTAAAATAACACTTGGAATAGTTTTCCAGCCGTGCCTGACATCCACCAAGGACTGAGCTGGAACTGCATTTTGTATTTCGAATGTTTCACACGAACATGTTTGGAATTCAGATTTGGAGGCTGCAGATCACTTTTTATGTAGAGAAACCACATGGGTAATTCTGATTTTCAGTTACTTGAAGAGTGATTATGGTAAAAGACTGTTGATTCCTTGTGTGTTTGAAGTCCACGGGCATCTCTGGATGAAACCCTGGATGGGGTTTGAGGGAGTCTTTGCCACCTGTGCACTTGTAGGTGGGAACAAAGCTCTTGTAGAAGGGGAGGGTGAAGGTGGAGATCTCTGTAGATACTGCTGTATCAGCAGAGATGGGGTTTTATCAGATTAAGAGGAGAATGTGGGGCTGGGCCTTGAGCTGACATCACTGGGCAGGGTGGTGCTGAAATTCGGGCGGCAAGGCTGGGTTACAGGAGCAGAGGGTGTGCGTGGTGTCACCAAAGGCTGCACGAGTGATATCGGAATGGTTTTGGGCAACGTCTGCAATAGTTTCAGCCCCTACAAATTAGTTCCTTGCCCTCCTTGGTGGTTTTGCCTGGCAGTGAACATGCCCTGGTTGTGCAGTATTGATGTGATGAGGGTGTGAACGGGGGGGATCAGCGAGGAGCCGGCAGATTCCCGTGCCCAGGAGGTGTCACAGAGCCTCAGCTCTGGGACAGCGACGGGCAGGTGGGGACTTTGGC
Organism: Machaerirhynchus nigripectus; assembly: GCA_013397975.1. NCBI lineage: Eukaryota > Metazoa > Chordata > Aves > Passeriformes > Dicruridae > Machaerirhynchus > Machaerirhynchus nigripectus. The sequence goes on from VZRQ01000730.1 coordinate 9,782, forward strand.
ATGGTGAATGTCACCCGGGTGTCTCTGTACTCAGCCTTAGCCCATCCTGAACTCGCTGTTTCCCTGACTACAACCAGACCATGCCTGTCCTCCTAAACTTTCCTTTCAGCCACGTCAGCCCTAAAACCCGCAAAGTGTGACATCCTCAGAGCCCTTGCTGACCCCGCCTGGCGCCTCATCGCGTGCTGAAACCCCGGCGTGTTTTAGCTCTTCCGAGGCAGGAAAGGGCCCAGGCTGGGGCTGGCAGGTGGCCAGCCCACAGCCCCTGCTCGTGGCCACCTGCAGAGGATTTTGTGGGATGGCTCCTGCCAGGCAGCCCTGGCACAGCCGGGCACATCCCGCTCCTGACCCACCACCTCCACCCGGAGCACCTGCTGGGCTGGGCACTGGGCTCCTTGGCAGTGCCCCTGTGGAAAGTTTTGAAGACATTTTAGAGTTTCCCATCCTCTCACTTAGATATTTTCCTTTCTTTTTTTAATTTATTTTAGTTTCTCTTTCCCCCTCCACGCAAAAATCGCTGGGGCTCCACTTACTGCCCTTGCTGGGAGTTTGCTGTGGAATGAGTTAAAGGGGCCAGGTTTGGGGTGAATTGTCCCAGTTTGGGTGACTTTGATCAGCTGGAAGTCCAGCCTATTTGGTTGCAAATAACCTGCTTTCTACAATTAAACCTTTCATCACCAAAATCATGGAATATTGGAATGGTTTGGGTTGGAAGAGACCTTAAAAATCATCTCATTCCAACCCCGCTGCCATGGACGGGGAAAAAAATATGAATAGCATTTTAAAAACTAATTTGTACATGTAATCCAAAGAATAAGGATGATATTTGGGTTTTTTGGCTTTTATTATCATTGCTCCAAGTTTTCAAATGATAAACCAGAGTGTATGTGTGTGCCATGCAACTGCTACCACCAAATCACATGTAACACTCCATGGAAATTGTGTTCATAATTATGGAGTTAATTGAATTTCTGCAATAGTTAAAAACGGGCATATAAAATTCTCTCAAGATTAAATGTTTTATTTAGGGAAGAACACGTTCTTTTGGAATATTGAATAAAACGAAAGCAGTTCTCACATGCAAGTGAGCTCGAGACTGATAAATTAACCTCCCAAAACGAACCTTGTCCATAAATGCTGTCCCAAACTGCGGGGTCACACAGAAGTCAGGGATTTTTGCAATGCTCTGAGAAGGAAAAGCAGCGTGCACCGAGCTGTTTGTGAGCTGGAGAGCCACGGTAGAGGAGCTGCAGCCTCTGCATCTGCCAGGCTTGTGAGGTATTAGGAGTGCTCTAAAAATGTTCTGCTGCCAAATCAGCCCTGCTATTAACAGGGTAATATTGGAACAATGTGTTAGAAAGTCAGATTTTGCTTTAGTGTTTGGAAAGGAGCATTAGCTCTTTTTTTTTTTTTAATTAATTTTTATTTTTATTTTGTGATCCCGTTGTTGTTTTTGTGCCACTTTGGGCTATCTTAACTCTGATTCCACAGAGGAGTCACGAGGTGTAAAACCACAGAGAATGTGGACCTGTGGGTCTGCTTTGTCCTGTATGTTACCAACTGATTTAACTTTGGAGAGAAAAGAATAAGGGCAAGAATTCCCAATGTGTTTGATATTAAACCAGGATATCTCACCATGGGCAGCATCATCCTCCTGAAAATGTGAAAAGATTGATAAAAATGTATTGGAGTTCTCTTCTCTTCTCCTCTCTTCTCCTCTCTTCTCCTCTCTTCTCCTCTCTTCTCCTCTTCCATCTCTAAGAAACATAATCACTCCTTTATTTTTCCCAGGAAAATAATGTTTTAAGTTTACTTACTACAAGAACAGATAAACATTTTCAACAGTAAAATAAGGCACATTGGTTCAAAACAGCCCCAAATGTCAGCTAGCACAGCAATGACCCAGCCCTGTAGGAAATCCAGCTTTAATACCCCTTTTCCAAAGGATCATGTATGGAGTTTCATTATTTTCCAGTAAGATTCACAGGAGACTGTTTCTTTTAATATCCTGTTTTTCCTACTGATGAGATTGGCTTCAGCGAGTAAAATATAAAATATTGATAATTAGACCTCAGGTCCCTCATCTTTGGCAGCTGAGAGTTTCCATTCACTGCTCTTTTTGTTAAAAGTTGCCCGTTCCTTTCAGTGACTGGGTTTTATTTTAAATATTACTGGTGTGAGCTGATGGAGTAAATAAAGAGGAAGTCCCCCCAAAGTCCCCCAAAGTGCAGGGGCTTTATTTGTGTGATTTCTGCCTTGGCAGCCCCGCTCCCCTCCCCCAGCAGCACACTACAAAGCGTGTTGTACAGGGACTCCATTAATCCTACATTTCCTAGATGGTATCTGAGGCACAGTGGGTTTCCACAGAAATTAATTTGTCCTGACAACAGGCCTAAAGATTGGAGTCCAGGGATCACTTGGCAAATTCCCTTTAAACTGAGCACAATAATAAACAGAAAGCTGATAACGACAGTTCTGAAAGACCACACAGAGGCCGGAGCCCGAGCCGAGGCGCTCGGTGTGGATCCGCGGATGCCTCCGATAACGGAGCCGGGAGCTTTAACGCCTGATAGGAAAATGAGCCCCTGATTTATGCAGGGTTTAATATCCCAGCACTGGGCAGGGCTCGCTGCAGCTCCAACGGGCAGTTTTTAACTCTTTTCTGGAACAAAACCAAAAGTTTGAGGCCGATCCGGTTCAGCCCATTCTTATTTAATTTTCACGTTAACAGCTCCGGGGCCATTTTTCGTGTCTTATTTGAATACAGCTCTAATTTCCTCAGTGCATCTTCCACGTGTAAACATTCACAAAAGTTGGACGGTGGTAAGATTATATTTCAAGGAATGCATTCAAGAAGTTCGCCATCTAAACATATTTTCTTTGAGATGTGGGAGTTTAGGGTTCAATCAGCTCCTATGCAGTAATTCCTTCTTAAAAATAGTAAAAAGCATTTTAGACAGAGTTATTGCCTGTTTGCTTGGTTTTATTTATCTTTGCCTTTGCTTATTTAAATGCTGTTGTTTTCCCAAAGTTAAGGGATGGAAATATATACTGATATAGGAAGTGAATAAACAAACATTCAGTGGGTATTTCAGAACTTGTCAAGATAAGAGCTTTTCAACTCCTGATATTCATTAACATAGAATTTACAGTTTTGACGATAATTAGGATTTGTGGCGTGTCAGTAAACCTCTGCCAGTTGCATCTCTGATAAAAGTGATCATAATATTAAGAATTAGGGCTGATAGGGTGATGTTGAGTTGAGAGAGATGTTGTGTAACTTTTCACTGTTCAAGCACACGGCGTGTAACAATTTCAGCAACAAGTTAAAAAAAGGGAGGATAAGCTAAAAAGATGTGTGGAAAACCAGATTTTATTATTGAAAGATACCTTGAAATTAAAGGCTTATTTTGTTCTCAATGTCCAAACTATGAAATAACAGCCTATGATGCAGAGGGGAATGTGCAGCTACAAAAGGATGATCCTAAAGGTCTTTCCCAGCCTGAGCCACTCTGTGACTCTCCAAGGCAGCCGGTTCCCTTGACAGGTATGGCTGTGCACCTGAACAACAGGAGCCCTGTTTGATCACTTTTAATGGGGCAGATGTTTCTGTGGAGATGAAAACTCAGCACTTGATATATCCAAACTCAGTGATCCTTAAACACGATGCCTCCTCTGCAAACTTTCCCACTTACGGAAACACTGCAGGGCTGGAGATGAGCAGTGATGTGTTGCTGTGGATGGCTCGTGCCCAGCAGGGCAGGAGCAGGTGGGTGATCCATGCCCATCCCTCCATCCCTGCTCCCAGTGGGGTGGCAGGGTGCCAGTGGCTGCCTAGTTACGGGCTTGGAATGTCCCTGCCCTCTGCATTTGCCGTGCAGAGGGTTTATAAGTAAAAAAGTCCCGTCTCACGTGCTTTTTCCAGCACAGCCAATGCCCAAACTACCCCCGACTTTGATAAGGGCAGCACCAGATTCATTAGGTAAGAGCTTAACGAGCTGAGAGGTGGGACTGCGTCATCCTGGCAGAGCAGGCTGCTTGCATCCCACCTCCCCGCTGAGAAATAAACCCTTTCACTTTCAGTATTGGCTTCAAATTAGTTTGTACACTACAAATTAATCAATTACCGCCACCCTGTTTCAGAGATGGAATTCGGGCCGAGCAGGGCAATTTGTATTTGTCACACTTAGGGGACTCTATTGTACCGAAAGGCAGAGGATTTGAGAACAACTGGGTTTAAAGCTGTCGAGCTCCTCTTCCTAGAGCCTGCTGCAGGAGCAAATTGACTGGCTGTGCCTCTTAGCTCTGCAAAAGAACAATCCCAAAAACTCCCCTCCACTTTTTATATCAAAACCACTCTGTGCATTTCAGTGTACGAGCTATTAGTTTTTTTGAATTTGGATCAAATCAGGCATTTTTCCCCCAGCAAATAGTTCTCCAGCGTGCTTTATACATTTGAATCAAAGGCCTGTGTATTATTTGATGTTCTTAGGAGATAAACAATAAACTTTTGAATATGTTTTTTCCATTTGAATACAAGCCTAGGGATGCTTCACCCTGCATCCTAAAGCCTGATTTCCCCTGGGACTCATTATCATGCAGCTCACATGTTCAGTCACCTACACTGTTGAACTTACTATCAAATAACCTTCGAAATGTTACTAGTTATTACGTGTCAGAGGGCAGATTTATGATAAACTAACTTTGAAACAAAATAATGAATTCTTCAGCGTTCTGTTTCCAGCAGCATTTCTGGTAATTTGGCCGGATTTAAATTTTAAAACAGTAAGTTGCCTTTTTCTCTTATTCTGTCATATAAAACAGATCCCTCCCCTCATGAAATTTCTCCCTCCTTAAATATGGTTTACGAGGATTTGAGCAGTGCCTATAAAGAATAAAAATGAGAACATTTGTCTGGGAGCTACCAAACTGCCCACTGGAGTTAATTTGTGATTAAACTTTCAGAGCTTTCTAACTTGGTGAAAGTTAAATTAACTTAACCCTTAGCACAGTCCACCTGTGTCCAAACCTTGCTGGGCAATAGATGTTTGCAGGCAGAAATATTTTCTCCTCGTGCCTTTTATTGCCAGTAAAGGTTTCGAGTGGAGCTCTTGTATCAGGGTGACAAAAATCAGTAGTGTTGTCTTCTCAGAGAGCTGGTTTATGGCAGACCAGAAAGGTTTTCCAAGAGCATGTCCTGAATTTCAGCCCCCAAAGTCCATATTTAGGGAAGCAAATAATTGGCCAATTTTCATGAAGGCTGAGCATGACTTCAGGGGATCTGTGGGCACTTGGCCTCTTTCAAATGGCAGCCAGAGCGACCGTGACTTTTAATGAGATTATATCAGAGGGAGGAAATGCAGGTAGATAAATGCCATGTACCCCTTTTGGAGGTGATTAGAGGAGCAAACATCTGCAGATGAAGTTTAAAAGCACATGCTATGTCAAAAATAAAGTCTGGCTAATGTGGAGAAAAACGGGTGCAGCTCTCCTTGGCATCAGTGGGATTTTTGTGGTTGTATTTCAGATGAGCACGGGGCAGATTAATGTCTGCAGGATTTTCATCTCCTGCCAGACAAAGTCTAGGCTTTGAGATAGTGCTGATCTGTGAGACTGCACAGAAAGTGCCTGACCCGAGGTAGCTCTGTGAAGCTGGGGATAGAACCTCCATCTTCAGGGCTCTCTCTCATCTCCTTTGCTCCCCTCGCCGTGATTATGGTTCTCCAAGGGCACCACGGGCAAAAGTTCCGTAGCAGGCTGTCTATTAATATTTATGCAGCAATTCAGGAGGTAATGCATTGTTAAAATACAAGTTGGAAATGCACCAAATTTAATCACTTTTAGTACTAGAAATTATCTATTTCTACGTCAGATAGAAGGCGGGGGGGCATCATTATGATCTTTTATTTTTTAACCAAGTTATTTGCCAGTTCTGGCGCGGCTTGAATTAAAGGGCAGTAAATGATGTTGTGTAGATTAAGTTTTTCTAAGGAAGGCAGGATATCTCTGTGAAATTTAATGCGAGGAGTTAAAGAATGTTAGAAGTAAGAGCACAGTGAGTCCGGACGTGCACGGATCAGCCGTGCCACATCAGCCAGGCCCTTCTTCATGTGTTGGCTCCGGTGTGCACAGAGGCCACTGGGATTTGCCCTTTGCTTCCATGCAATTCCTCCTGCCTGCGCGGAGAAAGAATATTTTTATCACTGATATCACTTCATTTTTGCAGCTGTCTGCTGGCATCAGGTTAGTAATATAAACTCTGTCAGGGAGCAATCTCTGCCTTCCACAGGCTGCAAAATCTACAATTATTATTTAGAGTTAACCTCCTCGGAAAGTGTTCCTTACTGAAACTGTTCAAGCCCAAAAAGAATTGTTAGTTATTGTTATCTGAGGACCTCCTACAGCCTTCCCTTGGTCAAATAAGGCTCTTTTTGTTTTCAATAGGAGTTTTTTCTAAGACCAAGCTCTGAGCTTTCATGCCAGTAAGATAAACCCAGTGAAAGTAAAACATTAATTAAAATGTATTAAAAAAAAATAAAAATAAAACGTTCAAGAAGAGCGTGGTGCTCAAATGGAGCACTTTTTTTTCAGGTCACTTGGCTTTCTGATGTCATTTCTGGCAGCTTCGTTAGCCTGGCTCCATCATGTTCTGCTCTGAACGATAACGTGATGGGAGATGATCAAAGTGAGAATGCAAAAGGCTCAGGACATTTAAAAAATGTTCTATTCTGGAAATTGTTCTAAAACTATAAACAGATTACATTAAAAATCTGTCTTACCCAACATGGTTGCTCATCATCCTATTTTAGAAGGAGCTATTGAGAAGTTTGGGTAAACAGCCTTGAAGTCTTTATGATGGCAGGCTGGAAATTTCTCTGGAATTTTAGGCAGCCCGAGCCTGTCTGAAATGGAATATAACCCATTTCTGCTGTTAGGTGCCTGGTTCTAATCTTTATACTTGAAAGTGGCAAAGCATATGGGTCAGATCACCCACTCCTGCTAATGGACACAGTTCCCTGGACTTGGGAGTCCAATTATGCCAGCTAAAGATCTGTCTGTTGCTGGGCTTTATTTCCTTATTTTTCTTGTCTTCCCGATCTCTGACCCTTTATCAAAGGAATGCCGTCTACAACATGATAATAATATGAAATTCTGAGCTCTCTTTCTGATGATATACCCCAAAGAATTCTCAGGATGCTCACCTCTATGGGAAGAGCAGCTGATGAGCAGTTTCAGCCTCAGGATTGTCTTTTCCTGGCACAGGGAGAAAGTTGGGTACCTGTCCCTGGCCTTGTGGTGGGAAATTAACCATTTCTGCATTTCCAATGAGCAATTGCTCTGTGGGCTGAGTGAGTAAATAAACACACTGACAAGTCAACAATACGGCAGGAGGCCATCTTTCCCTAATTTTAGCTGCATTTTAGTGCTTGGGAAAGTGAGAAATTTGTGAATTTTTATGGGCTCCATCCTCTGGTGCCCTCAGTCAGTGCAAGTATGTGGCTGAAGCTGGAGGCAGAAATCCACAGGCACTGTGACACCTTGGGTATGGAATGGAGCTACAAGGGAGGATTTCGATCTCCAGGCAGGATTTGACTTTCTGTTTTGATTTATGGGCTGAATATAAATGTGTATTTTAAGGAGTCATTAGAGTTTGTGGTTTGAAATACGCAGGTTTGTGTAGGAGAGGGTGCCCTGGCTCCTTGTACAGCCCCACTTACTTCTTTATAGTAGAAAAAATGGCAGAGAATTGTCTGTAGGAAGAAAACCCTTCACCTCAGGCTCTTTACACCAAATAAGTGATGGAATGGTCAGGAATGGCATGACCCATGAGAAAGTAGGGAAGGAAAATAGATAGGGAACACCTGTGCTGTGCTTCACTGTGAAGCATCCATTCCAGGCATATTTTTAATCCAAATCAGTGTTGGTGCTGTTGACAGGGCCACACAAATGCTTGAGAAGTGTTGGAGCTTGTAGGTGCAAATAAAGCAAGGCACAGCAGGAAGGAGCTCGGCCAGAAACTGGGGTGTCCTGAATGCTGGGAGAGACACATCAGGACAACCCCTTGAAATCCGCAGCGAGAGGTTTTGGCACCTGCCAGGCTCCCCTGTCCCCATCCTGCTGCAGATGAGCTGCTCTCCCTGGGTGGCAGCAGCACTTGCAGCTGGTGACCCTCGTTTGGTGCCCTTTGGCTCTGCCGCTGCTCCAGCTCCTATCATTTGGGTAAATGCTGCTCTTGTTCACAACAACGGGAATTTGGAGCAGCCCCTCTGCCATTTCTCTGGCGCAAATACTGCACCGGGGTAATTCTCATCTCCTGCTTCGTGCAGATGGAGCCTGGGAGGCGAGGGAGGCTCCTTTCCCACATCCCCACATCCAGCTCCTCGGCTGCAAGCCCCAGGTGACTGCACCAGCCACACGATTGATCTGTGAGGATGGGGCAGCTGCCCTTGGTTTTTTTCTCCCCCCTCTCATCTAACAGCACTTCCCTTCCCAGCTCCAAACCCAGCTGTGGCTCAGGACCCAAGGATGCAGCCCCCAGTTTCCTCCCTGCACCTTGTGGCTGCAAACTCAGCCCGGAGAAAAGGCTGCCTGGCCATGACAAACTGTGCATTGGCTCCGTGATTTGTGTAAGCTCAAATTTTCCACTAATTCACTTATATATCCTGGATGGAAAACACAGCCCCGGGGCTGCTATAAACCATGCTGCTGGAGCCACAAAGGGCCGTCCTGCCAGCTGGGAATCGCTGGAGCTTGCGGAGCGTCGGGGGCCGGGGAAGGACTCGCATCCAGGGGATGCACTTGTCAGAGGGGCTGTGGTGTGGGAGCAGGTCCGCCCCTGCCCTGGGGTGGCTCCAGCCCCAGCTCAGCCCGGTCAGTGCAGCGACAGGCAGGAGCCAGGGCTGTGTCCTGGCCACCACACCAGCTCTGGTCAGTGCCCACTGCCTAAAACCAGCCCCTGGTTTGGGCTGTTTGGTGGCAAACATCCCGGCTTGCTGTGCTTTACTCTCCTGCAGCCTCTGTCCACCCCAGGGCTTTGTTTTGTGCCGTGGTGCCATTCCCCAGCATTAATTTTCTGTGCAAGCCACCCATAGATAATTTAAGAGCATTTTCTTTTAAGAACAGCAAGAGTGGCACATCGGCTGATTCCCCAAATGATTGCTTGTCTTGTGACAGAGAGCTGTTGACCTGCTCCTTTAATGTTACAAGTCTGCATCTAACTGCTCTCTTAATCCAACCTACTTCCTTCTTTTTAATGAAATTGTCCCTTTAGCCTTTTTCCTGGGCTGGCTTTTCAACACAAACATTAGAAACAGTCTGCTCAGTTCTTTCCTCTGCTAACATCTTGCCCAGAGCTAACTTGCAGCTTCACTCTGTCAGCTGTAAGATATAGATATACTGTTGTCTTAATTACTCATATTTCTCCTGCTGCTCATAATTCTGCTTGTTCCACCAAAGAGCTCTTCAGAGAGCTTTACCGCTTCCCTCTCCCTTTCTTTGGGGGTTTAAAGGTTGTCAGATATATAAACGATCCTTGTTGCAGAGCTTTGGTGGTGACAGTGTCCTTTGTGGAGAAGATTTAGGGGGATGGGAGGACTAAATACGGATGCTTTTAGGCTCCATTTCTGAGGAAGGAGAGAACACACATCGTACTACCTTGCATAACAGAGCACCAGGGAGGTTGTTTGGCAAATCCCTTCTCTAATGAACAGCGAGGCAGCTGTTTCTTCTGCAGCTTAAAGTGTAGATGCTGATTGTCAGGAGAAGGGTTTTCTTTATCCACCACTGATTATCCGTGGCTGTATCTGGCTGACTGCTATTCCTCTAAAAATGCTGTTGAAAAGGGACTGGACACTTAAAAAAAAAATCACTGCTGTGCCATAGGGAAGCTGTAGTCCTTTGTGGTTTCAGCTCTCTCTTTTATGATTATATACAACAGTTTCTGTTATCTCTATTAATTAATCTGTCTGCCACAGCAAGTATTGCATGTTGAGTGATGTAGAGCAGACTGACAACGTGACGTCCGTGGTTTTTGGCACAGGTTGGAACAAGTTCTGTCACCTCTCTGAGCTCTCTAATGAGTTAAACCTTTGGCCAAAGTCCTTCTCTTGTGGCTATTTTGGGTCCACTCTCCATTTTAGCAGCCCTCAGCTCCAAGGTAGTTCAGTGGCAGAATAGATTTTAGTATTCAGCTGGTTGACTCAGTTCAGCTGGCTGACAGGTTCAGGACGCAGTACTGTGAGTTTATTGTTAATTGAATAAATTAGGAGCCTGTCAAACTGCTGTGGTTGAGCCCGTTTCCTTCATAGAGCTTGTGCTGGTGGAGTGGCTGGAGGTGGGCCTGTGCTTTCCATGAGTGGGGCTGAATCCCCTCACTCCAGGTTTTGTTGTGGTTGCTTTTCATATATTATTTTATGTATTTGTATACATTTTTAAAATAATTATCCAGTGAAAATGCTGTGCAAGAAATATCTGAACATCAGAGCAGCGAGAGGTGGTGACACCAAAGATAACACGCAGGTTTCATCCGATCTAACAGCAGCAGCAGGCAAATAAACACCAGGCTGCAGTAAGCCATGGCCAAACTCTTCCAGTAGCACAGATGTGACTAAAGAATCTGTTAGGGGAAGCAAATGGAAACAGACGAGAGAAAGTGGTGAGAGAAATTAGAAATAAAGAGTAATTTGGTTCAGTGTAGAGGAATAGCACAGGGAAAATACATCTTCAAGTCAGTGCTCTGCTGTTGAAGAGCTGAAAGGGATCAGAGGAGCTGTCTCGGGCAAGTCAAGTTCCAGGCAAGGTCACAGGAGTGAGGACACGTGGGAAATCCTGGCAAGTTGTCTCGGTTCAGACTGTAGGAGACTGGGAGTCAGGGAACACTGTGTGGATAACCCGCGGTGCAGGCCCAGCCCCAGACTGGGGAGAGGCCTGGTGAGGGTGGCCCTGTTCAAAGTCCAGGTTCCCCGAGGTTTGCCACAGAACTGTGTTTGGTGCAGAGAAAACAGAGCCTCGGGCTGCGATGCTCAGCGTGGGCATCTCCCCTCTCCATGTGCAGGGTGAGCTCTGGCCAGGGCCAGGCTGCCCCAGCCCCTCGCTGCCTGTGCAGAACAGGGCACCAGGGCTCCTCCAGGAGCACGCCGGGGCCACCAGCTGGGCCTGGCACTGCTCTGAGGGCTGCTGGAGGCTGCGGAGTGCACGTGGTGAGCAGGTATTTGGCTCTATCTGCTCAAGGTTTCCCCTTGGAACCCCAGTGCTGCCTCCTGGAGCAGCTCTGAGGGCACAAGGGTGGCTAAGCTGGTGGCCCTGCAGCTGCTTTGGCACCCTGGCTGCTGTGGCACTGGGCAGGGCCCTGCCTGGTGCCTCCCCTGCAGAGGTGCTGGGCAAAGGCCCTGACCTGGTGCCTCAGCTCTCCAAATATAGGGATGTTTCCCCATGAACTCCTCTCTGCAAACCCAAGGGCTGTTAAAAGAAGAAGGTCTCGTGACTGTGTGGTACTTGGATGCCATGGCAATGTAATTAGCTGCAGAGCAATCTTGCTAAAAATGTCCTTGGTGGAGGAGAGGACGGGGTGGGAGAGGATGGATGTTAGAGGGGAGGAAGTTTCCAGACCTGTGGCTTCACCACAGCTCGGCTGCCTAAGCCAAGTCCTTCAGCTCAAATGTGAATCCAGAGGTTCAGAGCACAATGTTTACTACAGTGTCCATGTGGGAGAGAAAGCAGCACAAACTCTTGGAGGTGTTAAGGGATTATATAACAGCTTCCCACCCCCGAGCCTTTCCAAGCCTTTGGAAAATTTTGTAAAGTATCTTAGGCTAAAAACCTCTTTGAGCTGCTGGATGACTTGAAGTAAACTTCAGAAAAGTATTCCCATTACTTTCCCTTGTTCTCCTTTTCCCTCTTCAATGTTATCTATGGATCCAGGAACTCTCGGGCTGCTTAATCCAAAGGAGGCAGACACGGGGTTCTGCCTGGAACTCGGAAAGCCTCGGTGCAGGAAGGCTGTGCTGCTGATTAGTTTATCTCTGTTACTCTGCCAAACCCTCAGAATTTGGCAACCTGGGTCTTTTCATATCCGTTAGGCCTTTTTTCCTCCCTCCCTCATGACCTCTGTGGCTGCATTTGCCAAAAGTTACCCGAATTAGATATGAGGCTGTGTGTCAGCATCCACGGGGCAGATGCTCCCAGGCTGCTGAAGTATTGAAGAATTCCAGATTACTGGAATTGTGTGAAGCATTTGGAGTTAAAACTTTAGCTCTGGTGAGCTGAAAGTTGCTGTGGAGTGTCGTTTCACCAAGTTCTGTTCTCAGCTGTGTCCTCTAAAGAGGAGGAAATCAGTTTCTATTGTTTATGGTTAATCCTACTGCACATTTATATAAGAAATTATAGATTGTATTTCTGGGTTAAATGAAGATGAACCATAGTAACAAAAAGTAAGGTTTCATGGAGATATTTTTAAAAATTAAGTGAGATAGTGCAGTGATGCAGTGGAGGGTGAGCTGGGATTTGGTGGCATTTTGGTGGATTTCTGTATTCAGACATTGTTCTCCTTTATTTGAATTTTCCTGCATGTTAGGACAAGGCACAGGCAGCCGTGTTCTCCATCCTGATGAACCAAACTGAGCTCAAGGAGTTGAGCTGAGATTGGTTTCCCCTGCAAGAAAAAATTCCTCTTTGTCACCTGAATCATAATTTTAATGCATGAAAACTCTTCATCAGGACAGCAGCATTTTAACTCCTTACATTTTGCAACCTGATCTTTGCAGAGCTAAAAAAAAATCCCCGTTCACTAAAGTTGCTCAGAGTTTGCTCTGGGTTTTAAAAGTCTGTAAGGTCACCTTGATTGCTGCACATCAGTGTGGTCCCGACAGGGTGTTCTCGAGGAGACAGCCATTGCTGTGATTTAATCCAAATCTGTTTAATCTCATATAATCCACAGAATTCAAATATGCTCACCCAGGATCCAGTTTCAGAGCTGTGCTGAAGGGAGGGAAATCTTGTGTTGTCACAAGTCCTGCTGAAATCAGTGGGGTTTCTTATTAATGCAGGACTTAGTGCTGGCACATGCAATTACAGCAAAATTTGGGGTTTAGCATTTTTACAATTTACTGTATTTTTAGGAAGTTGTTGCTTGGAGGTGAATGAGTAAATGAACTCTGGGCCATGTCCAGCAAAATCTCTGGCTGAACAGTTGTGCCAGGGGCCAGGGAAAACCATACAATAATCTGAAATAATTTGTGGTGTGTTTAAAAAAAACTGTAAAGGTTTGGTTTCTGTTTTTGTCTTAGAAATTTCACTTGCTACAAATGAAACGATCCTGAGCTTCCCTCAAGGCGTTCTGTGTTGGGCCAGAAATGTTTCAGCAACAAACACCATAGGATTTGTCAGCATAAATAACACACAGATGTTAGCGCAGTGTTGCTGGTTATGATTTTCATCTCCAAGATCCCAAAAATCTGCTCGGCCCCCGTTTCTGGGATGTGCACACAGTTCTGTGGCCTTGGAGCCCTGCATCCCAAACTTGCATCCCAAACCTGCATCCCAAACTTGCATCCCAAACTTGCATCCCAAACCTGCATCCCAAACTTGCAACCCAAATCTGCATCCCAAACCCTGCATCCCAAACCCTGCATCCCAAACCTGCATCCCAAACCTGCATCCAAACCCTGCATCC
>VZRQ01000730.1:28784-113640 GCA_013397975.1 Machaerirhynchus nigripectus
TTTTTTTTTTTTTTTTTTTTGAGAGAAGAAAAGAAGAAAGAAGAGAAGAAAATGGATCTGAGATATCATGAATCGAGTCAGATCACACTTTGGGCTGACAGCAGAGAAGAGCAAAGCCTACACTGAATCCATAACTTCTGCTTATGGAATCAAATATATTTTGGGATAATAATAAAGGCCACGTGTGATGAAGTATCTCTTCATCCCAAGGTAAGCTGATACAGTGGCACAAGCTGAAACTAAGCACTTTTAATTTGACTTTTGTCAAAGTTAAATCTCATATTTTTTGCTGAGAGATTAAAAATGTGCCATCAGAAGCCTCAGCATCACATCAATTCCTATGGATGAGGATGGTTTATCCCTTAAATCAGTCTGTGATGTAGTAAATAGGTCAGAAAATTGCTCAACATTTCATCACCAGCCATAATTTACAGACCTTACAGGACTTTTGTAGACATAGAATCCTAGAAATGTTTAGTTGGAAAAGACCTTTAAGACCATCAAGTCCTTTTTTTATGAATCCCAGTTTGTCCTTTTTTTTAATTATCTCAATAACACTTAAAGAACAGAGTCTAAGTGTGCAGCATTCCATGATTTCTACTCATCCCTGAGATCACGAGACCTGTTGGAAAACAGCTTTAGAACCAGACAGAACTGCAGGGTAGGATTCCTGTGCAAACACTGGACCCATTCCTTCTGCTGAGAGTTTATAATCTATTTTTAAAGTTTTTATTGAGAATGCTACATTTGCAAATCAGGTGGAAGCAGATATTGCAGATGCACAGTGGGCACGGTGGTGAGAACGTCCAGCATGACGGGGTTGGTCAGTCTGTACTGACCAGCAGCACTGAGTTCCTGCACTGGTGGGAACTGGTGTGACTGGTTCTACTCTGTTTTAACTAACACCCAAAAAACCCATTCTATAATTCCACAGGGCCTGTAAAAATCTCACTTTTGGAGTAAATGTGACCCATTATTGTCCCTGTTGAGGTTTTTGCAAATGATTCCCCAGAAAAAAGCCCCAATATTTTCTGTGCAATCCTCCCCCAAACCAATCTGCGGTGACGGGGCTGTGCTCACCTGGTGGAGTGGAGAATTTAAATGGAAGAACAAAAAGAAACTGAAATTGCCTTAGGGATTGAGGTCAGGTGAAGGTTAATCAAAGGAAATGACAGTAAAATGGCATTCAGGGCTCTTGGTACATTTTTAATCATTCCTCTCTCTCTCTCGCTCATAAAAGACACAAAAGATGTCCAACTTTTTGCCATTGTATTTAGTTAAGGATGACTTTTATTTTTGTCTTGATTGTTTTAAAATAGCCTTTCTTTTTGATTTCTCTCGTAGATTTAGCTCCTGAAAACTTGCATTGCAGTGCCTTAAAGATGTGTGTGGGAAATTGGGAATGTGTGTGTGGGGGGAAGAAGAATGTTAAGAAAAGGGAGTAATTTTCCCCAGAATATCTCTCATTTTAACTTCTCTTTCTCAAGTGATAGATTTTGAAGGATTTCTAGAAGTCATGAGTTTAGGGAATAAATACTCAGAAAAGCTAAATATTCACATTATTACACAAGTGTCAGGCTAAGTGAAGTTCATGATTGTAACTACTGAAAACAAGAAGAGTTTCTTTTGCACTCTGCTAATCTACAAGTTATTGTTCTGGCTTTAGGTCTAGGTATTTTGTAAATTTTTTGTAAAAAATATTAGAATAATCCACCTGATTGCAATGAAATTGTGAAGTTGTGTCTGAATTTGCAGGCTGTTGGTTATATTCTGATTTTGTGTATGTCGAAAGGCCCCGTTTGGGAACTTTCATTTCCCAAGTTTGGAGTTGTCACTTTATGCCCGTCACCTCAGATAACTTTGGCATAACTACAACAGGAACAGGAGCAACTTTATGTAACTTATAACTGCCCAAGGCAACTTTGAAAAAATGTGAGCAATGCATTTTTTTTTTCAAGTCTGTTTGTACAGACTCCCTTCCCCCTGCGACACAAAGGGTCCTAAAGGGGGTGGATTAAACCCAAGCAGCTTTTAACTGAGGTAACTTGGTGTAGCAACTGTGTTCTCCCTGCTCTTTTCATCAGCACTGTGCACTGAGCCCCTTGAATGATGCAGCTGGAGCCGAGCTTAGGCAGGACCTTGAGCCGAGTTTAGGCAAGACCTTAAGCCTTTGGAGAGGAACCTGTGGTTTAAAAACACATCCCTGCTGCCCCAGGCAAAGAGTAACCCCACTGTGAGTTGCAGGAAAACGGAATTTTGTGCTTATGAGATGTTCCACACTTTGGGGAAAAAGAAGAAACTAGTCTGGAAGTGGCTCCTCTGTGCGTCCTTGCGCTGGTGTGGCCGGGGGCTGCCACAGGGAATGTGGCACTTTTCCGCCAGATCCCACTTAGCAAGAGCTGCCACATGGATGCCAGGTGGGCTCTTTGCCAGGGAGGAGGAGGAGGAGGGAAAGCCCTGCCCACCCTGCAAACACTGCCGAGAAAATCCTGTCAGGGTTGCAGTGTAAAAGCTGGGGAAGATGCGGAATCTATAACCAGAAGTCGTTGAGCAAAGGTTGAGTTGAGCTGGGCTACTCAAGGCTGAGTACTCAAAGGTTAAGTTGAGCTGAGCTACTCAAGGCTGAGTACTCAAAGGTTAAGTTGAGCTGAGCTCTCTCCCAGGGAAGGGGAGAGGAACACAGTGGGGAAGGCTGGGTCCTGGTGCTGGGAGTGCAGAAGCATCCAGCAACAAGTGCCTGGTTTTGCAGGCCCGGGGAGATGAGGAACTCAGGGATTTCCATGTTGACAGGGTCTGAGTGGGATTTTATGACGTTGTAACCGTGCCAGTGTCAGGTTTATGGGGGGCATTTTTCAGCTCAGCCCGAGCAGCCAGTTCTGCCCCTGTAACTCTCCTGTCTGGGAAAGCCTTTGTCCTGCTAACAGAAATCCAAACAATTTTTGGTGTGTCTTTGGCAAAACAGGAACATCTGTTTAAAAAAAAGAACAAAATGTGAGTGAGATCATTTAAAATGGAAACTGAGTACCTGAGCTGAAGGCAGTGTTAACTGCTGACAACTGGAAAACTCTTGGAATGAGGGAATGTGATTTTTCCACCTGGTCTAGTGGAAGATGTCCCTGCCCATGGCAGGGGAGTTGAAACTGGATGAGCTTTAATGTCCCTTCCAAACCATTCTGTGCTTCTCTTTGAACAAACCCCATGACCTCAGAATTTTGCTGAAATAAATACTAAAGAATCGTAGATCATATCTCTATTTTTAAAGCATCCAATAAAAATATTCAATCTATTATATTCCTGCAAGCCCAAATTATTCAAGTATGGCAAAGATCAAGTTGGTTCGAGCATTTTTATTCCAACTACTGGGATCATCACTCCCTCTCCTGCCCGTGGAGCCCATCTCAGATCAGGGCTGCTTGTTAGGACAAAAAGTTATGATTTTAATGTAGCTGGATTAATGGGTTTGGGTATTTTCCATGTTGCAAAGTGACTGTGGGATAAAATAGGAGAATTTAGAGTTTCCCCATGGGTGGAAAATGGGGTTTGTGGGCAGAAAGGGGGGTCTTGTGTTTGGTCTCTGCTGCAGGTGAGGTGAGGGCAGTGAAGCAGCCGAGCTGAGGGGAAGCTCTGCTCGGTGTCTCAGTTTTTCTCAGGCTGGTTTTAACATCTTGTACCAAATTACCAGCCTGAGAGGGGGGCTCAGGGTGAGGAACCTCACTGGAGCATCAAAGGAATATGATAAAATATGATGGAGGAACAGCAGTAACTGATGGCTTTGCATTTCCTTCACTCCCTGTTTTTGGAGAGAAACCTTCCATGCGAGTATTCTCAGGTGATGTCTTGGTTTCTGTTGGAATAAATTGCTTGTCTGAGTTTGATCCCTGAGCCTTCTGATAAAAATACTTTTTGTGTTTTTGTACCTTATTAGAAGCGTGGTTGAGTCCAAACCCTGACAGGGCTTAGCTGGGTGTGAGGGATCAGGGAAGGTCAGGGATGTGCTGAGTGCAGAGGCTCTGGTGCCTGCTGGCAAACAGAGGGATTGTCTCTGGTGCTCTCGGCTTTCCACCTTCATTTTCCACCCTTCTACCATGAAGGTGCAGGGATGCTCAGGAGAAAGTTCATGCAGTCTAACTTTAGATGTCCGATTTAGGTTGCTCCTGGCTGTAACAAAGCACAAGCTCTGCTTGCTGCCAGTCTCTTCAGCTGCAGAGTGAGACTCTCGTTTGAGCCCAGCTCTAGGTGAGCAGAAAGCACAGTGGGAGCAGCTCCACCTCTCAGACAGGGCTGTTCCCCTGCCAGAGCTGCCATCAGGCCACTGGGGTCTCACTGAGCACCCAAATCAGATCCCTTGTGGGGGCAGAACCAGTCGTTGCATGGCAGCTCATTTTATTGTCAAGGTTTCTGTGATAAATCCTCAGGGTAAGCAAGGTTTGAAAAAGAAAGGAGCCAAAGCCTTTGAAAACATTTCTAAGTGGGAAAGTTTCACGCTGAGCTTGGGGTGAAGCCCAGGTTTCACCAGATGCCCAGTCAGGTGGGAATAATGTCCCACGATATCATGGGTTATCCCATAATAACCTGCTGGGTCATCACTTCTCCTGGTGCTTTGTCCCATTGGCCCTTGCAGCTCTGGAATCGGTGAAAAGCAGAAGGCAGAGAGGCTCTCTTTTCAAATTAGGGGAGGTAGACCCCCTTCCTGAGGTTATTTGTTGTATCACCTGAAGTTAATTTAATGCTTAAAATAGAGACAAACCAGTTCTGAGGGATTTTAACCTGAAAATGCACTGGGAGCAGCCACTCATGGGGTTCCAGAACCATCTGCACACAACCCTGTGCCATGAGCTGCAGGAAGACCTTGCTTGAGCAGGGAGGTCAGACCAGATGATCCCACCAGTGGTGCTTCCAACCTTACCCATTCTTCTGTGGTGGTCTGGAGGAGGGCATTAACAACAAGGACATTTCTTTATGGGGTTGCTTTGGAAACATGGGCTGCCTGGAAGGGGACCTTTGCAATCAGGGTTGTTGTCCCTGCTGAAATCATCAGAAATCTGGGAGAGTCGTGGCTGCCTGGGCAGCCCTGAGAGGCTTTGGACCATTTGCTGAGGCCACCTGTGGTTACTGGTTTTGAGAATGTGTCACTATTTTACTCTGGCATCTGTTCAAAGTCCTAATTCTGTGGATCAGTGTCTTTCAGATGAAGAAAGTGAAATCCTTTCTTGCCCCTGGTGCCTGAGTAAATTGATATCAAATTCTCTAATGAAAAGACAACTGTTGTCAGCAGAGGCAAGCAACAAGAAAATCTGGGACAGGAGGTAACTTCATGATGGATTCTACATCCTCAGGGACTTTCTGAGCTCTGAGGATTAATTTTCTATTATATCCACGTGTGGGGCTTCCCTTAAATACACTTCCACTAACAACTTAATACTTTTTTCAATTACAGTATCATAAAATGCTACAACTTTTTTTGACATTCTGCCACTTAGAGGCCAAGGCTTTCATCACTGTGACTGTTGTTACCCCCTTTTACTTTTCTTAAATGAAGCATTTTTTTGCTGCCCCGCTGAAGCCATGGTTTTGTGGAGAAAGTGTTCTTTGCACGGGGAAAAAACCCTTTGGGAACTGAACTTCTGCAGGGTTTGCACTCCATGAGCTTGATCTGCAGGTCCTGATGGACTTGCAAAGCCTCACTGCAAGTGCCTCTTCTCAATATTTTAGCTCAGTTGGCTCAGTTTACCTTATTATCTTTATTTTTTTAGATTTATTTATATGTTCTTTATTTTACCCTCTCTGTTTCATGTAAGGTAACTCTAAGAATGCTTTCAGACAAAAAAAAAAAAAGACATTTTTACCTGTCCACACACTTGACTGTGTGAGATAGAGCCTGAGCACCAGAGATGCAGAATTTCCTGCAGCAATCTCATACTGCACCTAAAAATGAATTGCTCAGGGTATGAGCCAATGGTTTATAAAGAAGAAGGAATTGGATAACTACAGGTTACAACCTATTTTAGGAGAGTGGTCAGCAGCTCAAATAGTTTGGAGTTCTCCACCTGGAAGTGTGGGGAGTTGGAGAAGGAAAAATAAATAGTGTGAGATGTGTGAAAATGACCTGAGTGCTGAGGAGAGGCTCCAGTGCTGGTGAGGCTGTGTTCCCCTCTGGAACACTGATGGATCAGTGCTGTCAGTCACGTGGGGTCACTCCTGGCAGAACAAGGCTTGAGAGGACGTCCTCACCTGGGAACTCACAGCACCCTTTTGCTTTTGTTGGCACCGAGGAGGAAGGATGCCCTGATTTCACAGGATAGCTGAGCACTCTGTAATTTTGGGGCTACTAGTCCAGCTGCCCCCAAGTAAATCAGTATTTTTTATGTTTCTATGATTTTATAACCAAAATTAGATATCTTTAGTGTAGGTCTGTGATTTTAACAGCAAAATATTATTAAATCGGGGGAAGACGCATTGAGAAGTTGGAGGTGATGTCTGTAGAAGGAGCTTGGGCAGATACGGAGATTCCCATGGGAGAGCAGAGGCTCCTTGTGCAGGCACAGGGCAACCAGGGATCAGGAGCTCTGTCTGTCTCCCAGCCAGGATGGAATCATGGAATGATTTGGGTTTGAAAGACCTTAAAGTTCATCCAGTGCCACCCCCTGCCATGGGCAGGGACACCTTCCACTGTCCCAGGTTGCTCCAATCCCCGTCCAACCGGGCCTTGGACACTGCCAGGGACAGGGAGTCCACAACCCAAAGGTTGGGTCAATAGAAGTGTTGGAAAACAAGGCTGCCAAGCTGCTTTCCCATGTTTTCTATCCCCTTCACTGAGGAAAAGAGGGAAAAGCCTCCCCGACCCAATGTTCACAAGGGACACGTCCCTGAGTGTCAGCGCAGGGAACATGAACTGATCCCAGTTAATCTGCCCTGCTTCCTTCCACACCTCCATTTTATAAACTGAAATTGGCAGGGAATTATGGCCACAAAACCTGATTTCTGCCTCGGTTCTGCTCCTCGGCACAGAACTACCTGACAATTAATATTTGTGTATACCTTTTGAAATCTGTGACCTTTGGGGAGTTGACAGAGCTATAATATTGGTCTTTGTGTGCTCGCCTGGCTTTTAAAGTCCCTGCCTGGTGGATGTAAGTTCAGTGGATACAGATCTGAAACTTGATTTCCTCAGTATAGCTGCATTAGCATTCAGCTGTGGGTATGTAAGATAATAGTATTAAAAGCAACCTTCCATCCTGTTGTCATGGATGCAGCACAGCCCAATCCTGGGAGCAGTACACCACCAGTCTTTGTACAATCTCATTTTTATCTACAAATTTTGATTTAATTATACCAGAAATTCTGCAGCCCTCTATAATATATGATTTTATTTTCCATTTTGAGCATTAAAATGTAAGAATTGAGCAGCCATAGTTCTTTGTCCAGCACTCTTTTTTTTTTTTTTGCATTCCAAGTATCTGTCAGTATTAGTTATGAGACTGTGTGAAATAAGTAGCCATGAAAGATGCCTGCTTTTATGACAGAATGAGTGGTTTCATGAATTTTAAAGGAGCACATTTGTATTTTCTGTTCTTGAACTACATGGGCTACTCGCAAATATGACAGAGGATAATTGTTTGAGGAATTATGATGCCTTTCAAGATTTTGTAGGATATTACTATTTTCATAATCTTTCATTTATCAGCCTCTGCGGCTTGATTTATTTATGGGTGTAATTTGGAAATTAAAGTACTCTCACTCTGGCAGCAAAGGTACATGTTTGCTCCGTGTGGCTCGTGCTCCCTCCCCTTGGCTAAAATAATGAATGTGCTAATTTTTTGTGTCAGACACCGAGGGAAGGTGTCAGGACTGGGGGGCAGTCAGGTGTGATCCTGGGCCACGTGAGCCGGGAGGGAAGAGTCCGAAGCCTTGGGATGAGCGGGGATTTCAATCTCCAGCATCACCCGTGGCACCAGGCAGAGCTTGTGCTCAGCTCGCTAGGATTTAAATGAAGGCATTGTTAGCAGGGATTTTGTGTGAGTGAGTAAAGGCTTCAAGCCTTTAATTGACTCGGAAAATCTTTTTAGTTGTGATTAGAGGGACAGATACTCAGCTGGTGAGGACTGATGGTGCTCCATTGAATCAATTTTCATACCCTGTCTGGAGTCAATGGAGCAGGGCTCATTTATAACCCTGTACCTGGCCTGTTATTATAAAAAAAACATTCCAAGTCTTATATCTGAGTGGTACAGTAACCTTTTATCAGGGAGCTGCTGGGCTCAATTTAAAAAAAAATCATCAAAATCAGGGGTAAAATCCTTGGGCTAATAAATTCAGTGGCATGAGCTATTTTCATTTGGTTGGGAACTTAAGTGTGGAAACCTATGGCTGTGTCCTATTTGCTTGAAAGCTCGGTGATGGATCTGCCATACTTTCATATTTAGCATAAGGTTGTCTTCTTAAAGGCTAAAATGAAGCATCTCTATATCTATATGAAGCATCTCTATATCTGTATGAGGCATCTCTATATGAAGCATCTTTTAAAGACTAAATGAAGCATCTCTATAGTCTTTTCTGGTTTAGCCTTGAAGTATTTTTTTTTCCCTTGGTAATATTATCTCACTTTCCATCCTGTGATAACTGCATAGAAGGATTTTATTTGATGGTTAAAAAATAAAATCTGGATATCTTCGTGTATTAAACTTGTCCCTAACATCTGAATATTATCACTGAAAATCCCCTCTCAAAATTCTGTGCACGCCCATAATTAAACTGCTCTGAAAGGTGCAGTCAGGAGAACCAGGCACCAACATTATGGAGTGAAAATTAAAGAGGCAAAACATCAGAGTGTCTACTGTATGTGCCTGCTGTTAGACACTCAAGCATGGAGAACAGGATACACCTCTATGGATGGATGGCTTTCCTTATTAAAAAAACACAGTAGGACTCACAGTAGGGGAACACACTAAAACAAGGCTTTGTAGTAATTTCCTTGAAAGAAATTTCCCAAGATAGCAACTTAAAAAAGCTTTTAATCTCACGACTGGCTCTACAGCGAGTTTTACTGGGGCTGGGATAAAAAAGGCCGTTAGATTGCAGCCGATCTGGTAGGGTTGGTCTGAAGCCTCTTCCCTCCCAAGAAAAGGATTAGACTTTCCTTGCACCAGAACAAGGGTCGAGTAGACTGATGCAATTCTGGAATATTTAAGAGCCTTAAATACATATCTCTCAAGTCTGAAATGATGTGGGAAAACAGAAATCCCCTTTCCCAGCTGGAATACTTGACCAACCACGCTGCCGTGCGACACCGAGCTGATGCGTTAGATCAAGGTTCCTTCTGCATGTCTAAATTTGAAACCCCTGTCCCTCGTGATTTTGAGCTGATATTTTATTTTGGGTGTCTGAGCAGTGTCCTTTCCCACTTGAGAGGAACATAAAGTGTTTCTCATAAATTCCTGGAGAAGAATCCAACAGGACCGTGTCCTGCAGCAGCTCATTGTGCTGTGGTGGACCAGCAGCTCCCTCACTGGGATTTGCCTGATCTGTTGTCTATTCTACATGACTATTAAACACTAAAGTAAAGGAAAGAAACCCCAAATCTGGCTAAATTCCCATGCAAACCTGCTGGAAGGCTGGCCTGTGTGTACAGTTACCTGATAACCTTTAAACCCCCACTGTGGCTGCAGCTCCGTGCTGCTCTTGGTGCCGGTGCACGTGTCCAGGGCCACACTCTGAATCCCTGTGGTTTCTCCTCAACCTTCTCCTTCCCTGTTTCAGTGCTGTGGCTGTGGGAGGTGGCCCCAGGGGTTTGGTAGAAGGGGCTGGAGGCTGGAGGTGCAGCAGGAGCTGCCCATGCTCCCCTCCAGGCAGCACTGGAGTGCCCAGCACCATGTGTGAGCATCGGTGGAGGAGAGGGAACATCTTGTACCTATCTTGTGTCAGCGAGCTGAGAACAGGCAAGGAACATGTCTGATAATGTGTTTCACATTGAAATAATTAAAGAGAATTGTTGCTGGAGGGAAATGTGCCTTTAAAAATTAACCCTGACATCTCTCCGGCAATTTGGCGTATTACAAGAGATCCTTCCCCCCCCCCTTTTTTTTTCCTCTTTAGTTTTACTAAACTCGATATGCATTTTTCAGCACTTTGGAAAATGCAGAGCCTTTGACAACTTCCCTGTATGAACAGTCTATACTTACATGAGCAGCCCCATCTATTTTCCACTGAACTACTCGTAGGACTGATGTTTAAAGGAACGGGGCTGAAGTAAATGACACGTTCTGCAATGCCCTGGAGCCTCTGCTAGTTATTATTGTTTGAATCTCTGTCTTGATTGCATATATTGCAGTCTTCTATCACACAGGGAGCCAGTTTTGAAATCTGAATGTTGTTCCTCAAATAACCATCGAGCAGCTCGCTTTATTATTTCTTCTTACGCTGAAGAAAATCCTTGGAAATTGAAAGTAGTCATTTCCATAAAGCACTCAAAGTTTAAAAGTGTTCTTTTTGAAGGAGCTGGTATATTTGAAAACAAATGTTAATGTCTATAAACACAGTATTACTTATTCTTTTAAAATTCGAGCTGTGGCAACACCCATTACATTCACGTTTTTGTCACCTGTAGAAAGTTAAATATACAACCAGGTATCAGTGATCGGGAAGTCTGGCTTCACTATATTGTGGCTATAAAAGTTATTTACTGGTTGAAGAGTCGTGCAACTTTTTATTGGGGTGAATTTCTGTATTTTCAGTTCTCCATTCAATCATAATTTGTTAGGCCAGGGGTAGGAAATGTTGGGTTTCTCTCCTTTTGTTTATTTACTAATTTGAAGCTGCATTTCCAGCCTGGAAAAGGGCACAGGAGGTGGCAGGACTGGTGAGGAGGCTCAGGCTGCTTTTCCTCTCTGATGTGGCCAGAGCTGCCTTGGACTGTGTGAGTTTTCCAGGCTCTTTCCCTGCGCTGGTCCCTGGGAGGAACCTGAGGGTGTTATTCCAGACCTGATGGCTGGAATTCTGCAATCCCCTGGCCTGAGGAATGGTTGAGGTGCTGCTGAGGCATTCCTGGCTTTCAGTCCTGCAGCTGAGAAAACAGACAGGCAAGTTGTCCTTCAGATGCTGAAAAGTCTCTTTTTTTTGTTAAAATTCTTTTCTTTCTTTATTTTGTACTTCTTTGGAATAATTTGTGACCGGATGGGAGGCAAACACAGTGCAATGTTCAGGAGCAGGAACACACTTTTAATTTACATCTGCGGTTTCCAGGCTGCAGGGCAAATTCCTGGGTGACACTTTCTGTCCTGGAGCACCTCAGTCTGGGCTTTACACTGAGAGAGAATTACCCTGCAGGAGCCAAACCCTCCTGCATTTCTTGGTCAAGGAGAAGAGATTCAGCCTCATATTTCCTCATCCCTTGAACTTGTAACAGTTTGGTGATCTTGGGCACAATTCTTCAAGATGCTGAGTATCCCTGTGGGCACTTAATCAGGACAGCTGATGGCTCGTGATGCTTCCTACAACTGGGCGCTTCCTTAGTTGAATTTAAAACACAAAATATTTTAAAAACACTTTTCAAAAACATTTTTCTTGTCTTGGGAATGATTTTTACCCTTTTTATAAAACCAGCCGCTGAAGAAGTAGCTGTTAGCTGCTGGGTTTGTGTTATAAGCCTGGCTGTACACAATATTGCTGGGATGTACTTTTTGGCTATTAAAGGCTCATTAAAAAAATTAAAGTCCCCACAATTTACAATATTTTCCATTGAAATAGCATGTTAACACATTTCTTTAATCAGTGTGTAACTGTCAAGGGAAAGAACAATTCATCCAGTATATGCATACATTAGTAAAAAAAATTATCAGATTTAATTTTATTTGTTTTATATTCAGGGCTTTTTGAAGGAATTCCTGCAGGGAAATGGTTAATCTATTTTTAACTAAAGCTTACTTTTGTAATCTATCCAGTGCTTAGAGTTCTGTCATTGATCTATGATTTATGTGATTTAAACCACCTCTTGGCTGTAACATTGGTTTCTATCCAAGATGCTGAGCTGAATACTAATTACGAGATCAAATTTATGCTGTTGGGCTAAGCAGCTGAAGGAGCTTTCCATGCAGGACTCCCTTAAACCACGCCACCGTTGAGCATTAGTGGAATATTTGGCGAGGGGGATGGGGGGAAAAGCTGGAAAAGGGAAAAAAAATACAGCAGGAAAGCTGAAGTGTCCTTTGAAAGCTTTATTTTTAGTTCTCTCAAATGAGTGCACAGTGCTGGATGCAGAAATTCAGCGTGTGAATATGCACATGGGGCTGTTTTTCCAGCAGAATCTCACTAATTCCCCCTAACGACTGGGAAACCCACTGAGAAAAGCCAAATGGCACCAGCGAGCAAACAAATAAATATGATTGAGGAGATTTTATTCCAAGATGTATTTTATGCCTTTATTTTGACAAGTATCACACTGTCAGAATGATTTATGGCATTTCAGAGCATACCAGTAAATGCACTGTAGGATGGGTCCTTACAGGAAGAAAGTCTGGGTAACAATAGCTTTGCTTTGCCTCTCCATAAAGCATTTTTGCTGAGAAATCAGCCAAGAGCACCAATTTTATAGAAAACACAGGTTTTCTTCAGTAAGAATGAGCAAAAATTCCATTCTCCTGCATCACCTTTGCAGAGGAGGTCGGGATGCAGCAATTTTCTTTGG
This sequence comes from Machaerirhynchus nigripectus, assembly GCA_013397975.1. Taxonomy (NCBI): domain Eukaryota; kingdom Metazoa; phylum Chordata; class Aves; order Passeriformes; family Dicruridae; genus Machaerirhynchus; species Machaerirhynchus nigripectus. The sequence goes on from VZRQ01000730.1 coordinate 41,464, forward strand.
GGGAAAGGGAGTCAAAGCCTGTTCCAACAGCTCAGAATCCAAACCCCAGTCTGAATAGAAATGAAATTTTCTACTGGAATTTTATTGATTATAATGACTTTTGAGAGGAAATGCGTTCCAATGCACCAGCACCATTTGACTTTCATCTCTGTTGGTGTAATGTTGAGGTGTTTCATTTTGATGATGCTGAAATATTTTCGTTTGTTTAGACTTCTTTTATTTTTGGTTTATTTATTTATTTATTTATTTATAGTGTAGTTTTCCTGTTTCCCAGTGCTTTGCCTTATGTTTTGTTCCAGTTGGGCAAGTGGAACATCTTCAGCCTCCCACTGCACCTCATTAAAATGGAACATTTCCATAAAATGCTTTCCCAAATTCAACTTTGCCGGAACATTTTCAGAGATCTTTTAAGGAACTTTAATCTTCTGCCCTTGGGAAAATACTGGGATTTCTAACAGAACTCCAGGCTGTGACTATTTCTTCTGCCTTTTTAACTGGGGAGTGGCTTGTTCTGCCCTCAGGGTTTGGGAAACGCAGTCTTGGCCAATGGATCAGCGTGTGGGGGGTGTCCTCGGACACAGAGCAGGAGAAGGATTTGGATCCTCTGCTGCTTTCCCCGTGTTGCCACCAGTGAGGATCACTGTCTGGACCCCCATTTGTGGGGGGGCTGTGTGTCCCCTCCCCTGGCAGAGGTTCCTGGAGCCAGCGGGTCTTCCCGCTCCGGCCGTAGGAGGCCCTTTAGCGGGGAATTATTTTCCTTTTATCCTTATTCTTGCTCGCTTTAAAAACAAAACCCAAAGCAAATAAAAAACCAGAAACAGAAATAAAGCAAACAGAAAACCTTGAAGAAGTTTCTTCCAAGGGTAATTTTAGACTAACAACCTCTGGTTGTGTGTCTATTGCTCATGATCGTCCTCATTTATTATTTCTCCCATTTCTAATGTGGAGAGACACATATTTCAGTTAGATCCTTTTTCTTTTTCAAAATTGTATTATTTATAGTCCACTTGATGTCATACTTGCTTTTAATGTGCATTGTTGTAAACAATTTGCAATGGAAATAATCGACACTGTGCACATTTGGGGAAAAGCTTTGGAATATCCACATGTACACGTGATACTGAAGTGGGGTGTGCTTGGGGACAGTGTCAATAAGAGGTGCCACAGTTCAGGATCCCATTTGTGTATTTTGTAGTCCTGTGATGCCAGCCTTACCCGCCCTCTCTGTGCCTGCAGCAGATTCATCCCTAAACGCTGCCAGTCTTAAACACAATGAATTTCCTTACAGGCTTCATTCTGCAAAACGGCCATTATTAAAAATCCTGGATGAGCCCAGGGACACTGGAGGACCCCCACGTTGTGGCTGTGATTGCAGTCGGGTCACTTTGCCAGCTGACTGGAACCGCTGGATGTGAGACATTCCCTCACTGTTTCTGCAGGGAAATAATTTGCACCCTCGGTGATGTTGTTGATCTCGAATGATCTGAGGTAAAACAACAGAAGTGAGGATGGGTCTGGAGTTAATTGCTGTCATGGTCTGAGGGACTTCAAAGGGATGATTTTAGCAGAAGCCTCATTAAGTGGGTTGGATATTTTACTGTGCTGAACAGGTGGCTGGAGTGCTCCAAGGGGAAGTGTTTGAAGATGGGAAGCACCCCCGGGACTCTCTGTGCCCATGGAGCCGCCAGGGCAGGGAGGAGCTCCAGCTCCAGAGACTCCCAAGGTGGGCCAAGGGCTGGACATGAGTCAGGGGAGGCTTGTGGGAGCCACAGAGCCCAGGCCACACCAGTGGCGTCCCCAGCCTGAGCAGGAGCTGTTTCTTTGGAGCCTTGGCTTGTGGGACTGACACTGTGGAAGCCACAGGGGACCTGTGTGGCCTTGGGACAGTGGCTGTGCCCATGGCCAGGACTCTGGATGCCATGGCAGCCTTCCTTCCCTGCACCCGGCCTTGCTCTGATCTACAGCTGCCTCTTACACAGCTTTTACAGAGCAAAAACTCACTGAGGAGCAGAGAATTCCTCTATAAAACAGAATAAAGTAACATTCTAGAGGAAAGATTTACAATATTTTGAATAAATATACATATATACACATATATATACACACACTAAATATTTGTTCTGTTTTCCTTTCTTTTCTTTGCAGCAGGACTGTTAAATTAACAATTATGGTTTTGGCAGTGAACTGAAGGGATTTCAACTGAAGGTACATAAACTAAAATTGGAGTAATTTAACACATCCCTGTGCTTACACCTTGGTATCTAAAATGTGATTTATGCCTGGGAGATGAGCAGATGTTTTGTGTATCTTCATATATATATCAATAGTGCACAAGGGAATTTATTTCCTGAATTGTCATAAAGTCATGGAATGGTTTGGGGTTGAAAGGGACCTCAAAGACCACCTTGTTCTATCCCCTGCCATGGGCAGGGACACCTCCCCCTATCCCAGGTTGCTCCAAGCCCTGTCCAGCCTGACCTTGGACACTTCCAGGGATCCAGGGGCAGCCACAGCTTCTCTGGGCAAGGGAATCATGATAAGGGAATTCAGATTTTCTCTATCTCTGCTTCCACAGGGATGCTCCCTAATCCCACAGATGCAAAACTGAGGAGTAAAATTCAACTCAGGCTGCTGAACATTCAAGACAAGAAAAACCCACCAGACAAATCAGTTGTTTGCCCTTGGGAATCCATTTATCAGAACCCAAACACTGCTTCTCCTTAAGTTTAAATCCCAGCAAACAAACACCAGAGAAATCCAAACCACATCAGGCATTTGGGATGCCCTTCTTAAGGAAGCAGCAGCACTGGAAGAGCTGAAGTACCACTGCTGGGTTTTCATGGAAAATGGATATAAGTTCAGAGATAATTTATAAAGGAGTGTAGGAGCTCTGTAGTTTCTGCAAACCAGTGGAAATTAATAACACCCAAGGCTGGCTGTTAAATAAACCCGAGCAGACAAAGTGTGTGTAACTACCCGTAGAGGGGCTGACATGATGAGTGATGATGGATCCAAACCCATCTGAAGTTCTTTAGGAATAATAGCAGCATAAAGTCATTTCTATGGGGTACCTAAACGTGCCTGAAACAACAGTATATTGAAGGTTGCATATTATCCTAAGAATGACAAGTATTTATGGTTGGAAGGTGTCTGGGCTGGGATTATCAGTTTTTGTAAACCTTTCCTCGCTTCTTTAAGCTTTGATTTAAAGACCCATCCAGAGATTAAAAAAAAAAGGGCTGATTCCTAGAATTGTCCCACAGAGATAGTAAATACCCTCTCACCTCAGGACAATCAGCAGTGCCTGGTACTACACAGGTGTTTTCCTTCTGGAGGAATGAATGTTTTCCTTGGAGAACAGCTGGGGAGAGGCACCTGAGTAGCAGGAAGGAGGGTGAGCAACAGCTCAGCTCATTTAAATTAATCTCTGCTCGCCTGAACTCCTTCCTAGGACTGGGAAAGAAAAATCCTCCTGTGTGGTGCCGGCTGTGTCTAGTGAGTTTTATATTAATGAAACTGTAAATGTTGTTGAGTTTGTTGTTGGGGGTTTTTTTTAAGTGTTTTTTTTTTAATTTAGGGTCACAGCATTTGTGGTTAAATGTGGCAGCTGAAGAAAAATGAGGGGTGTAAGTGTAGAGAATGGACAGAAATGTGTGTAACCACGAGGGGCATGCAGTGGAGTTCTAGAATTAAGATGCTCCTTCTGCAGAAATGCTGCCTTCCAGTTGTCTTTGTGCCTCTGCAGTGTTGTTGTCCAGTTGAAATGAGAGCGAGGTTTTGATGACAGGTTTCTCTGAGAGTACGACAAACACCACCTGCGCTTCTCTCGGGTTTAGGAGAGAAACTTTTGTGCCATGCACAGATTGATTTCCAAAACCTGAGGGTTTCCAGCTTTCCCTAACCTTTGCTAACACACTGCAGCAATGTGTTCTCTGCGCGTGTTGGTTCTCTTAGGTCTGTAAGAGCCTTTGAGACTGAGCTAATTTTTTCAGCGTTGACTGTGGAGATTTGTGACTTCAGATGTGAATGTCCCTTTCTCAACCCTGCTGCCAGTGACCCACTGCACAGCAAGTGTCTCACATTATAAAGTGCTTATTCACAGAGGGCTCTGACCAAGGCTATCCAGAGGGTGGGAGATGCTTTCCTGGCAATGGGATGTGAACATCGTGGGGCAGATCTTCAGCTGGGATAAAAATCTTGCTCGGTCTCTGCAGCTCAAAGGATGTCTGTTAATTCATGTGGAAAATTCGTGACCCCAGAGAGATCACAAAGTTCAGTGTCCTTGAGCGAGTGCCACACTTTGCAGTTAAGATCAAAATGTCTTTCTCCCTCGAATTCCCTTGAATTTTGATTTTTCTAAAAGTCCTTTAAATTGTTTTATACCGAAACCTACAGCATTATCCAAGAAAACTTTGAGGAAGGCTCTGTGTGTTCTCCCTTTCTCTTTTATTAAGTTATTGAATTTCCACACTGGTAGGAATATGGAGCCCTGAAAGCTCACCTGGATCCTCTGCTCATGGGCTGTGTTCATCCTGTGCAGAGGCTGAGCTCTGCTGTGGCCATTACTACCATAGCAAATCCAGGACTTTATCTGGTTGTCCTTGAAGAGCCTCAGTCTTTGATTTCCAATTTAGTTAAATCAAGAATTTGAGGAAAGTCTCTTAGCTGGAGGATTTTGGAGGGCAGACTGAGAGCTGGTTTGCCCACCAAGGATGTGCTCTGGGCACTTTTCTCTTGTGTTTTGGTGGCAAATTGAGAGGTGGGATTGCCTTGTGCTGGAGCAAATCCCCTGAGCAGAGGATTTGCAGATTCCTTGGCATAGGTGCAGTGCAGCCAAGCAGCCTTCAGGCAGTGCAGCTTTCCTCCTCTCCTTTGGAGAGCAGCAAGGTACTTGGAAAAATGAATGATCTCCTGGCACAAAATCTTTCCTCCCTTTCTGCAGGAGTATTTGTCTTCTCCTTGGGGTATCAGGCTGCTGATGTTGTGCTTGTTCACCTCTCAAGGCACAGGTCATTTGACTTGAATTCAAACCAACAACCCCACGAGGGTGATGTGCTGTTGAGGGGAGCATTAACCTGGGAACAGAAGGGACCATCAGCATCACTTCACACACTTGGTTACGTAGGAGCTGGGGAGATGTGTAGGAAGCTTTTGCTATTGACCCCAAATGCGTTTTCAGCCAGGGACTGAGCCCTTTGTCCATCGTTCAGATGTGTCAGAGGATCTTTATCTTCCTTTTCAATCCCTGGTCCCTGCTGGAGGTGATGACAGGCGTGGAGTGCAGTCCCATGAGGGTCCCCCCTCATTAACACCTGGGTTGCTCCTCCCTTAGTCCAGCCACCAGGACCCGAGTGCAGCTGTGTTTCACAGCCCTGCCGTGTTTGATGGAGTCTGATATTTGTGTGTGATCCTTTCTTCGTTTATTTCCTTGTTTTCAGTGCGTTGCACAAATGCACACAGACACATCTCAGAGACCTCCCCACCAGCTTCTCCTCATGGCTTCTACTGGAAGTCAGGCAAAGTTACCTTTACTACTGTGAATTTTATCAACTTGAAATGTAAACAATTAAAAAGAAGTGGTTTCAGGCAGCAAGGTGGCCCTTGAGTGCCACAGTCAAGTGTTGCATTTATGCACTGAACTTTCAATTTATTTATTTTTTTTTTACATTATTCTCTTGCACTTGTTTCTTTATGTGAGGCCATGGAGCAGATGAAATGAACCACTGGGAGGAAATGTGGAAGCTGCTGGTGTACAAAATGCTGTCAAATAGACAGAGGTTTAGTATTCCCCTGCCCAGCCCTTCCAATCTTTTTGGTTAATAATGACTTGCCTTATTACATAAAGCAATCACAGACCTGAAAAATGGCACAAAAGCTAAAGCTTGAAAATCTGATGACTCAGTGTGGGAGAAAACTGCTCTTGAGAAGATGTCACCTTTCCTTTGACTTACAAAGGGTTTCTCTACAGAGATCAGTGTTGGAAAGGTGCTGGGAGCGTGGCACAGTCCTGAGCAGCATTTTAGATAATTCCAAGTTTATTGATAAAACGATATGTGAGTGGCTGTTCATAAAAAATCTACTGCTCTCTGACAGGAGAACCTGCTCTCTGCTCTTCACAGGTGGGATGTTCTTGCTGGGGTGAGACCCAGTCTCTGGTGTGCTCCTCACTGGTGCAGTGGTTTTTCCCCCGTGGTTCTGGGGGTGACAGGGGACCCCTGTGCCAGCTGTGCTGCCCCTGCCCCCCCACCAAGTCCCTGCTCTGGACTGGGTCAAGAACCTGAAAGCCAAGACCTGTTCCCAGCAGCAAATCCATCAAATATAAACCCTGTACTTATTTAAGAGCCATTGTGTCATTAACAGAGGTCTTTTCCAACCTAAGTGTTTCTGTGATTAGCAGGATCCTTAGAGCAATTTTAGCACATAATTAGGCTGTTCCCAAAGGCGACCCCAGAGCAGGTGATCCCCATGGCAATGCTCTCCAGATCTTTCTCCTTTTCCCAGCAAGAAGCTTTATCTCCAAGCTGGTGCCAACCCTGCTGCCTCTGCCAGTTCATTTTGTGTGATGCATTTCCTAATTTGTGCTATTTTGACCTTCTCCAGCAGAAGGTGTGGTAGTCCTTCAGTGAAGGGCTGTGGAAGTGCCCTCGGGTCCTTCTCCCTCAACCAGTGAATGCCCTGCTCGAAATGCTTCCTTTCCTGTTGCCTAAAAATCAGGGCTGCTTTGCTCTGTGCAGCCACATCCCCTGGCCAGCCAGCAGAGCTCCTTGCAGCCAGCAGGCTCTTCTGGAGACTCAGGCTTCCTGGATTTCATTAACATTTTGTTAATGAAATAGTGCTTTGTCAAAGAGTCTTGAAAACTTAAAAGGGTATTTAAGCTTCTTCCATGAGTCAATACCATGTAATGTCAACATTACCACGAAGGGATAATTCAGAGATGTCACACAAAGCTTGTGTTATGCCATTTGCAGTCTGGCAAAACAGCTCAGCATTTATGTTGTTTAATCCATCTTCAGAAATCTTTTGTTCTGAAAAAGTTTGAGATCAATCTTGTCAGTATTTACTGACACAAAGCTGATGTAAGTCACTGTGCTCCTATTGACTTCATCTGAGTTGTAACGATTTACCCCAGGCTCGAATTAAGCCCAAATTAGGCATATGAAGAACTCAATACCAAAACTTTTAAGGAAGATAGAGCTGAATGGCACAGATCTTGGAAATGAGAATGTGAATGGAAGTAGAGTGAAGGAAACAGTTTGCAATGACCTGGGACAGTACAGACACAATTTGAAGAGACATAAAGGAAAATAACCTTATCTAAAGCTTTGAATTGATGGAATGGTGTACCTCCCTGGCTAGAAGGAAAGAGAAAATACAGAACTGGAGTTCAGATCTGAGTGCTGGCAGTGAGACTGGGGGCGTGGGGACTGAACTGCACAATGCACGTGGCTGCAGTGTCCTGGGCTTATGTCACTGTCACAACAATTCTGGTCAAGGTACACGGAACCTTTTTTCCATTCCTCCTCCCTTTCTTTTTTTAGCAATTCTGTAATCATGCCCACCACAGAAGGAAGTTGTTTCATCCTCCTGGACACAGCAGTGAAGCTGTTTGTTTTACCTTTGTACTTTTTAATCCTTTTCCATTAAAGCTGTCTATAATTGATGTATTTGAATGTAGTGAGCGGTGGCCCAGCTTGCTTTGAAGAAAATAGACTGCCTTACTTCATCCTTGGCTGAATCCAAAATGCTTTCCCGTGATTATTTCTTGGCTGTGTTAAATCTATTTCCCTTTCAGACTCCACACATACACGGGGTCAACTCTGCAATATCTGAAGTGATGTGAAGTTCTTTAAAAATTATTCACATATTTTGGTGGCAAAGGTTTAGTATTTCATTCACATGCAGGATTTTTGTTTCCAACCAGGCATTGCAGAAGCAGACAGCATCCCAGACCCGTGGAGGAGCTCAGCAGGGAGAGAACAAGTGGGGGAAAATATTCCCAATGTCTTGTTGCTGCTGGTGGCTCAGGTATGCCGAGGTAATTTGCGGGTTCTTTGGGAGTAAGGGATACTTTCTGGCTTGATTGCACACAGCAGGAAGAAAAATGGTGTGAGGCTCTTCATTTGTACTTTTATGCTGTTTTACAACCCAGGAAACATTCGGGGCATAAATCAATTGCTCTTTCAGCAAAGAGCCACAGAGGCCTTGCAGCCTCCTTGCTCCAGGTGAGATCAGTGCAAGAGCAACAGGAGTGAGGGTAAAATGCGGGCAAAAGGAAACACGTTGCAAAAGCAGGGTTGGAAACCCTCTGAGAGCAAGTTTGAGCACAGTGTGTGTTCCTTACGGTGTGAAGGGGCCTCAAAACGCCCATCTCTTCTGGAGAGATGCCTTGTCCAACCTGGGCTGTAGCTGTGTGTGCGCAGCACAAGCACAGTTAGGCAATTAAATTAAATTTTAGCGTTATCTCACAGATCTCAGTATACTTGATCAGGTGCTTTAAAGGAATAATGCATTTGCTAAGTAGAAAAATGTGAAAAAATCCCACAAATGTTACGTAAGAAGAGGAATCAGACATAAAGTTTATGATCCATCTTGGCCTGCTGTTATATCCAAACGTGGAGGGAGCACAGTGAACCTGAAACACCACAGTCAGCACTGCAGCAAAATGAAGCATGGCAATGGAGGGGGTGTTTAAATTGAGGTTAAAAGAAAAACAAACCCAGGGACTTCTAATAAAAAGAAAAAATTGATATGGGGAGTAATGCAAGTGTATCTGTGAAGTGCCATTCAGGCACAGACTGTCCGAAAGGCTTTACAGCTTTTAATAAAAATACAATGTGAATAGGAGGAGGCTGAGAAAGCGGTGCAGGATGATGTGCATTTTAATCTAGTATTTTTAAAAAGAGAAAAAAAGTCCTTGGAGACAACAAAACCTGAAGAATTGTTACAGGTGAGAGAAACTGTACAGAGGTGGGATTCGTGTCTGTGGTGTGGATGTCGGAAGGAGGAGGAATGTGGCCACATCAGGTGTGTGGTGGCAGTGGGAGCAGGGAGAGAGGCCCTGCTAACTCAGGGCAGTGGGATTAAACCCCAGAGATGCCACTGCCCTCTCCCAGTAGCAAAGAGGAGATTCCCTTGCAGATGCAGAGCTACTACATCTCATAAAACCGGGTGTTACAATGTCTAAATAGTTTTTAAAAATGTCAAGTGTCTGTTACAAAGACTCCACAGATAATCTGTAAAACCATTATGCTTCTCTTTCTCTTAATCCATTTCTGATTTTCTTAACCTCACCAATGATATTGAACATCTGTACCTGAACCTGCATCTCCCCTTGTCTCAGTTCTCCACGGATAAATTTCAGACAACAGAGTTTTCTTCTGTACTTTTCTGTATTTCCTGTGTAAGTGGTAAATTCTGGGACAAGCAGCTCTGAATTACTCTGTGCTTAGACTGTGCCCATCCAAGCAGAGCCCTTATCTTATCCAGGGGCTTCCAGGTCTGACCACAGAACAGGCAATTTCTGAGCCAAGCAAAATATTTCCTCTCTATTGCACTAAATTGGGTAATTGAAAGAAATCAGTGGTTTTGCTACTCCATCCTGTATTGAACAAGTGTTTATTGTCGTTTCCTTGTTTCAGGCAGTTTGAACAGAGGTCTGTGGTGGTCCAGCTCTTGGGAAACTTTTGTGCTCAAACCAGGAGTGTGCTACAGCTGGACCTAATCCGTGAGTAAGTTTTCTGGAGGCCATTACGTCTCCCAGAGTTTTGAGGTTTTCTCTAAAGGAGCCATTGCTCTGTGTGTGAGGGAGAGAGAAAGAGCATCGCCTCGAGGGTTTCAGTTATCACACTGTCTAAATATCCCTTATTTTTAGTTAGAGTCTTCTGAATATGAGATCCCACTACAGGTAGGTGAAGTGACCTCTTTGGGTTTGAATCTGCTCCTCTCTGGCGGATGCAAAGCTGCAGCTTTGAACAGGAGCCCCCTCCTGCTCCGTGCAAAGCTCTTTGAATTGCCCCTGATAGGCTTCTAAGGCTCCCTGGTTGCGTGTGAGGCACTTTGAAGATGAATGCCCAGAATGAGGGAAACATGAAACAAAACTGACTCCCTTATGTCAGAGTGAGCAGCAGATTCCTCAAAGACCTGCAGCACAATGGTGCTCTTTGGTGGGTGAGAGGAAATAGGCTGTGGTTCACCAGCTTGTCAGAGCAGGGCAAAACTGCACAGGGTTGTGCTTTGGGTGGTAGAGCAGCAAAAGAAAGGTTTGGGGGGGCTCCACAATATTCAAGTCTGGCAAAACCTGTTTCAAGTTGGCTTTGTTGGGTCTCGCTCGATTAAGGGAAATTTATTATTGTTAATTTTTCTTCCCCCGGAAGTTTGCTGTGTGTTCAAGGTGACAGATGTGCCACATCTTCTTGAGGGGGAATATTTTCCTTTGTCTCCATGAAAATCCTCATCCCAGTTCCTTAAACTCCCAGTATTCACCATAATATTCTGGTACATTTTGGTGGTGACCACCCATAGTCCTGGGAGCTGAAGGGCCCTTGGGGGAGTGGCACAGCTGTAGAAAGTTTTTTGTTATTTGTCTTATTTCAAATATTTCTGTGACAGTTGACATGAAGATATCCATTAGGGTCTTTTTAAAACCTGACGGATCAGTTCTTCTGGCCCCAGTGTGTGATCCAAAATTTTCATTAGCATCAGATGGATGAACCCATTTCTTTGAGGGGTTAATGGGATTGTAATGCAAAAAACCTGAACTGATATCTCAGGAGATATCTCAGGGAACAGAAGGGAAGGGAACAGGAAAACAGATTGAAAAACACCAAGAGAGGTTTTTTTAACAGTAGTTGAAGATATTCTTCTCACCTGTTCTGGGTGACTGTTCAAATGCAGATGTGTGAACTCCTCTAAAGTAAATGAGGAAAAGCAGAACCTTTTGGGCCATAATTCTTTTCCATATGTGATAGATCCCTCTTCCTTCCAATCAATTAATTGCATCCTAAAAACATCTATTTCTCACCATTGACTTTAAAGGGATTTTAGATGAGTGGCTCAGATATAGCTGTCTACACAGTAAGTGATTAAAGTTGGGTTAGATGAACTGGCAGACTACACGGGGTTTTTTTCTTCCTTCATGCCAACCCTAAATCAAAAGGCATCTCATCAGAGTATTATAAAATACAGCCTTCAGAGGGAGAGTCTTCTACTTCCGTATTCTGGCATCTGAAGGGAGGAGGGAGACTCCCATCAATTTAGAGAGAGGTAAAGATTTCATCTCCCTCTAGAAATCATGGCCGTAATGGGAAATTCAGACATTTATGAGATTTGCTTAGCCAAGGCAGAGCTGAGCATGTGGATGTTTCTGTTTGTCTTTGTAGTGTTGCAGCAAAAGCAGAGTAAGAGACTCTTTTTAGGGGTTATTTTCGATCTTTTCTCCCCCTCTTTGATTAAGTTAATAGCCCAACTTTTAGCTAGAGAGGGACGGACATAGTCTGTGTGACCCCATAAAATAAAACCCCTTATGAGCTCTTGCCCTGTGACTGCAAAATGGGGACAAACTGGGAAATAGGGCTGAATGCAGGTGTCTATTATTTGGAAAGCTCTCAAAGAAGCATTTACGGGTTCACCAGAGAGGAATTCTCACAGAAACGTCTTGCAAGTTGTGCCTGGTTTATGTCTGAATTTTAAAACCAGGTAAGCTTGTAAGAGAGATGAGCAAGTTACTGGTAATTGGTGAATATTTCCCTCGGATTTCAGAAGTTGGCAAACCTTGAATATACTATAAATACCTTTTACATGCCATAAATATCCATGTATTTTAAGGCAATGTGAATTCCTAGGACAAGAGAAAGCAGAGCAAAAACTGACTTAGTTTTAAATCAAAAAGGGACATGCATTTGTTTCTTCTAAATGTTAATTTCTCAACATAATGGGTAACGTATCAAATTATTATTTAAACCTGCAAATAAAGTGCGGATCCCTTTTCCCATCTCTAAGCAATGTTCTCCTGCCAGAGGATAGGCATGGCTGTATTTTTTCCTAATGGAATCTGCATATCTTTGCCCTGATAGTCCACTGCTGAATATTGATGGTGCAATAATTGGCTCTTTATTGGTATATTGTGTTTTCTTGGAGATTTTTTGTCTTCCTGCAGTAAATCCTTTTTTGAGTTTTACTCCTTTTATGGTTTGGTGTTTACAAAAGTTGATAATTCTGGTGGCACTGCAGGACGGTGAATAAGACTCAGGATTGTGATTTGTTGTATGTCGTGTATTGGTAGCTAGTATCTCTCCTTTTATCCTTTTTTAGTAGAAATATCTCAGTTGTTGCTGTCTATGTTTAGCAAGAGACCTCAATCTCTCTCCTCTATCTATTTTCTCCTATTTGTCCCTGGCTTGAAGGGTTGGTGGCACTCAGCGGTGGATAAATGCAAGGAAATCTAATAATGCCTTTCTAATATACCCATTTGTCTGCTATCATATTTTATTTTAACTCTTCATGCAACTGTGCAATCATTGCTCCACTGCTGTAATTGGATTTCAAAGTATATTTGTGCCATTTAATTACATCTATAGCTTCTCTATAAGCGTATTCAGAGTAATTAGTAATCTTCTACTTTTTAGTGGAATTATATTTTATATCAACTGTGCTTATTTTTCTCTTCAAATTCTTCAACACATTTGCACCAGTTTTGCATTTACACTGGAATTTCTGGCATAAATAATCATTAAGGGTTTTCTTTTCCTCTCCCCACTGTGAATGTGAACAGAGTCTAATCCAGCTTTCACTGGAGTCAATGGTAATCTTTTCATTTCCTTCAGTGAAAACTGGATCAAGTTAATAGATTGAAAATTGCATTCAAGGCAAAGTCACATCTTATCATAGGAATAGTTGTGTACCAACTCCTGGGCTATTGATGGAAGGTGCAAAATTTATTGTTTCCAATTTTTCTTACTGGATATTTTATAGATTCTTTAATCCAACTTTATTAATTTTTTAGCCCATAAGTTATGGCATTGCAATAACATTTAAAAGATTCATTTTAACCTGATTTTCATGACAAATTAAGAACCTTTCCACTTGAAGAATTTTTTTAAGTGGGTCTGGAACTTTGCTTACCAGATCCCAAGTTTGTTATCTGCTCATCTCCATTAGGAGGCTTGAAACTGGGCATTTTTATGTTTTAAAAATATTTTGTCTTCATTTTTAATTGCAAACCAAATATTTGGCAATTTTTTTTTTGCCAGCTCTTTCACTGCAGAGCTGTGTCAGTGCATGGACAGAATTAGTCCTCTTGCTGCTGAATATGAAAACCTGCGAGCACTTCCTTCTAAAAGTGTAATTCCAGCAAATTACATTCCCAAGTAGGCAGAAATTTATCATGTTCACTTTTTCCAACATGTCAATTTTGCCACTGTGGGGTGGTAACTATATGTACCAAGTAAGATCTTTATTTTTTTTAAACAAAATTATTGCAACTGGCTCGTTGAGGAGTTATTTTTCTCTTCTGCACCGCTCCCACTCTGTTGATTAGAGGTTTGTTGCTTTGGTAATGTGCTTCTCCTCCAGGCTGTTAATGATTACAGACACCTCTCTAACCTGTAATTTTGGGGGAAGGTTATTGACAAGGTGAGATGACAACAATTGTAATTGTTTCTATGGCTTAGAAATGTCCTTCGTCTTTGCTGGCCACGTGTCAGGACTCGGGATTTAGAGGAGCTGATGCCCAGGATTAGAGACACTTTCTTGTGCTATTTATTCCAAAATCGTGCCAGTTCTTAAGGTTAGAAAGAACACTGTGGAAGATGGTAAATTGTTATTTAATTCTTAATGAAACATCAATGCAAATGGTGCCTATTCCACCCCCAGCAGAAGGCGACTTTGGTAGGTTGAGGATGGATCTCCAAGGAAAGATGCTCATCCTGGTGTGATTTTAGAGCCTCAGGAACCTTTGTGAGCTGGAGCATCTTCAGTTTCAGAAGGCAGGATAACAATTATTTGTTCCTCCATCCTTTTGATTGAAAAGAGAGAAATTGAACCATTTGTATTGGAGATTTTATTATGTTTCCAGCATAGAGTTGTTTTTGAGCCTTAAATGGAAGAAACCCCTTAACTATGATGATTTCATTACTAATCATTTGAATGGAGCAGCATGAGCACCCATGCACCTGAAGTTCCAACCTTACATCCTGCAGTTCTTTGCATGTTGGGAGTAGGTGGCTCACCAGTAATGGGAGCCACATTCCCACATCTCGGGGACACTCCTCATGGGAGGCTGGGTTTTTCCAGGGGATGCCTATGAGCACTTTGCACTGAAATTTTGTCAGAGAATGACTGGTGTTTTGCCACTTTAAAGCCATGGAAACATCACAATGTTCTTTTAGAAATGACTCCAGGAATTAATTGCAAATGACTTATTAATGAAACAAATATTCAGCTGTCACTAGAACCAAACTCCACGATACGCTTAATGATTATTTTCTGAGAAAACACTTTTGTGTTTGTTTGATCTGCCTCATGTTAACAGCAGTAGGAAAAGAGGGAAGCATTTGGTGTTGCAGTGGAAACTTGAAACTGGCAAAAAGGAGAGGAAAAACATCAGCCAATGACTGAGAAATAGGTGAGAAGGCCAAAGAAAGAGCAGATCCCTAACAATTACGTTGGAAAGCTGCTCCCCCAGCTGCCTGGTTGGGTAATAAGGGCTGAATCTAAGGACAAACAGGGGAATCTGGCAGGGAGGGGTTTCACAGTAACATTAATTCAGCCACATTCCGTGTCTGGAAAATGAGCATGAAAGAATTCGCCTCGTATGGGGTGGGTAAATGTTTGCAAACTGCAGAGAGACCCTCAAATGAATGTGAAATATCAGCTGTAGCTCTACAAATGACAATAAAAATAAATGCTGCTAATTAGGGACGAGCCTCATGGCTCTGGCATTGGTCTGGAATGCACCACCACAGTTCCCTGCCCAGAATGGTGTGCTGGACCCACAGACCTTCCTGGGTGCCCATGGGCCACCCAAGGGAGATTTTTCCACAGGGAGCTCACTGAAGCCATGCATTTTTCCAAGAGCTCTCCTTTGCGAGGGCCAGATATAAATAGGTAATAAAGCCTTTCCACGGCTGCTGTTTACAAGAGCAGGAACACGGGGCAGGACACGAGCGCGGCAGATCCGCCCGCCTTGGGAACACAACTCAGGTGTCCTTCTGCTGGTGCTGCTAAATTATTTACCACTCAGCAAGCGTGTGCCTGCCTGAGATATTGAGAGGAGGGAATCTGAGGTGAAACGCCTTCCTTTTACCCAGAGCTGACACTGGAATATTCATTATCACATTAAATCCAACCGCAGTGAAAATGAAGGCTTCCGTTGATTATGTGCTTGCATAAAAGGCTTCTTTGGTGGCAAGCTCGTGTGCCAGAGATCTGAATATAAAATCTAGTAAGTGGAAACCATTTTTTTTATGGTAAACTTGCCTTCTTGGAAGTTATGAGACTTGGCAGGTTTAAATTAGGTTTTAAACCTGCGGTGGATTATGTGATTTTTCTAACTGGCCGCAAGCAATACAAGATGAGCACACACCACCCCAATCCCAGCCACAGGCCTGAGCCAGGATTTCCAAGGCAAATAAAAAAGAAATGCAGATTTTATATGCAGGGATTGGTGCATATTTATCTCAGAGCAGTGTTGGTTTGGCAGGTTTGGTGGGGAGGTCTCCGCTTCCTGAGTGCTGGGTCTGCACTCACCCACCTTTCCCTGTCCCTCTTCATCCTGAGTTTGTGCTGGAGCAGAGCAAGAGCACAGGTCACAGAGGGGTTTGAGGAGCCCATCGGATTTATGATCGTGGAAAAGTACAGGAACATACATAGGATTGGCCAAAAAAGACATGAGGTTTTTTCAATATCCATTCATCCATTCTGTGTTTGCTCTACCCCTGTCTTCCCCCTCCACCAGGAATCCTGCTGAATTTAAAGACCCAATTAAATCTTTTTCTCTGGGAGGCAGAAGAAAAGTTAGAAATGCTGAGATGAAGCAGCACCACATGAGATGAAAGGCCACCTCTGGAGCAAGTTGTCCCACCAGGAAGCAGGAGGGCTGGATGTTCTGGGTCACTTAGGGCTGTAAGTGAGCTCCCAGGAAAACTGGCACAGCGAGGGCTGGGTTTGGTGGCCGTGGGCATGTACAGGGATGTGAGAACAAAACCTATTTCTGTTGGTGTGGAGAACGAGGATTCGCCCACAATTAGTAATTTATTGAAAGGTGTGACTGATTGCATCAGCACAAATAATTTAAAAATAGATTAAAAAAAAATCAACATTCTCCGTCCCACAATACTTACAGAAGACTCTAATTTGGCAAACAACAGGTAAGAAACAAGATGATTAGAAACCAGATTTGCCTGGTCAAAGACAGAGATGGATAAATCTTGATTTGGAGCGTGGTTGCAATGAAACCATCGTCTTCCAGGAAATCATGAGCTTTTTTTGGGGAACACTGGAGATACTTTATGGCACGTTCTTCCCTTTATGCCTCCTGTTTTCATCTGTAATTGGAAATGTATTTTGTGAGAGAGAGTAAAACAAACATCCAGTAGATACAAAAGCACCAAGAACCTTCAGCTTTGGCTAATCCCTGTAGACAGCACAAGGAGAAACAAAATGATCTGTAACTATAATTGAGAGGCAAGAAAATCTATGTTTAATAAATATTTAAAGGAAGAATTACACGTGCTCTAAATCCCCTTTTATATTGCACTTAAAATCTCCTTACCTGCCCTTTAGTTTTCATGGTTTTCCTTATCTTCAATGTCACTTAATCATATTTCAACAGGATTTGCTTCCTCACTGCCCATCTGCTCTTCCTTTCTAGTGCAGCATTAATGCCACAACACCATCCCAGTAGTTCCCTTCTTTGACACTTTGATGTCAGACACCCGGGGATTCAGGTTTTTTTCATTCAGGTTTCAAACAGAAAAGAAAAATACCTGGTTTGGGGGAGCGACAGATCCTGGTTTCAAATGGAAATGTCCAGAGCAGGGCGGGGGATGAAGGAGAGGCAAACGCAACTTTGACTCCTGTTGCTGTGGAATGTTGGGATCCAGTGGTGCTCTGTCCTGCTGCTGGCCATGGCACTGCTTCTCCTGGCCCTGAGGAGATGCAGGCACTGCTCTGCTTCAAGTCTGTGCTAAAGAAGGGTCATCCTCTGAGGATATTCACAAAATTAATTAAGGAGTGCAGCGGGCAAGGCTGGGTTCACCCCTGGACACCCACCTGGCCTGTGTGGGCTGCCTAGTTGGATTTCTGTTTCCTGAATTAGAGGCATCATTTGGAGAGTGTTCATGTGTTTTATTAATCCTAAAAGCATTAGATTAATAATCTTTGCATTTATATCTTTCTCATTTGCAGAGTTAAGGAAGACTTTGTGTGTTGTGTCTCACCAGTTTAGGAGTACAATGGTGTGGGAAGGTCTCCTGGAAAGGGGAGAAGGTTTTTATTCAGTGTAGACAGGAACTCTCCCCAAAAAAGTCTGTATTAAAAAACTTAAATATATGTGTGTGTGTATATATATGTGTATATATCTATACATATATAGATATATATATGTGTGTGTATATATATATATGTATATATATCCCTTCTGATTCAGCACGTAGTTGTGAGTTAGTCCTTAGGTAAGTGATGGGAACAGGTCTGTGGTACAGCTGGGGATGATCTCTCTCACGCCCCTAAATTTGCTGGGCATTAAATGCTTCTGATAATTCATAAAAACCCCTTTTTTAAAGCTATCCAATGTCTGCAGTGATCAATACTTGAACCTCTGTTTTTGAAACATTTTTAAATTAAATATCAAGTTGGGGTCTTTTTTCTTATAAGAAAGCGACCCAAAGTGCAGTTAATCCAAATTCTGGGGTGTTTGTGCCAACAGAAGTCACTCTTGATATTTCCAAATAATGTTTGCCTCAGATCTCACGAGGCAGAGCAGGGTTGCAGGATTCCAGAAGTTCCTCAGTATCTGAGTGGGGATCAGGCTCACAAGATGCTCATTCATGCTCGGTGCTGTAAAGACAAAAAGCATCAGAAACTGGATGTGCTAAGGCAGCGCCAGAGGCTCTGACCCTCCCCTCCTGGAACGCGACTCTGGGCTCGCTCCTTGCTGGGTCCGGGGTTGCCTGAGCTGGTTTTGGTGGGAACAAACTGAAATGAGGTGGGGCCACCCGAGCCTTGTCAAGGAAGGGTGCCCAGGAGGTGACTGGGGACAGAGGGACACCTGGGACAGACCTTAAAGGACAAGTTTAGAAAGAAATGGTAGCTCGGAGGAAGATGAAAGTGCTTTTCTTCGGAACACATGACATTGAGAGGGAACAAGGCTGAAGGCAGCAGAAGCAGTCAAGGAAGCTGAAGCAGAGGCTGCAGCTGAGGCTGAAACCTTGAACAATGAGAGAAAGGGGTTTGTTCCACTTTGATTTGGTCAATGAATATGTGGTGAAGACAAAAAAGTACAGATTATCCGGGGGCAGAGGTTTTAGGAGGAAACACGGGGCAGATGTGTGAGGCAGAGCAGAAACCACCACAACGTTGGCCATGGGACTAACACAAATGGAAGGGTTAGAAAAGGAGGGGTGGCATTACCAGTGGAAACAGGAACCAGCAAGAAAATGGAAGATTAATACTACTCTGAGCCACATGGAAAGCATTGTTTATTGTTATTATTAATATTACTGTAATTATTACTAGTATTATATTAACTAAAGGCTGACTTGAATCTTACAAACAGCTTCTGTCAGAAAAGGAGAAAACAAGTTTTAAATGTTGACTTTTAATTCTACCCTGTTTATTAAGGACTGTTAGTTCTGTTTTGCTAATATCTTGTAAGTAAACAGAGTGAAAAAATTCGGTGATGATAAAGATGATGAACCACTGAAATTTGGTTCCACACTGGGCACATAAGGGAGAAAAGGATGTCAATTAATGCATTACTAAAAGAGAAACATGACTAGGAGTAATAATAATGGTTCTCTATTATTTATGGTTGATTTTAGAAGAGAGAGAGTTCATGTTTGGCTCAGAGCAGTCGACACAAGCGCTGAAGGAAGAGAAAAAACTCTTTAACCAAGCAGAAATTTCAGTCGTGAGCTGTTAAAGGAAGTTGAGCAGAATACTGAGGAAAATTCAAAAAGATAAAAACGACTTCAATTTGGTAGTTCTTCACTGGTTCTGCAGTTTGGCAGCTGTCAACATCTCAAAATATCATCTCACCCAAACTGTTGAAAGAAAGAAACCCTTTGATTTTTCCCTTGAGACTCCCAAGCTGAAAATGGACTCTTTGTAGTCTCAGCCTCATTTCAGACAGTTTTTTTTTTTAAAAAACATTCTTGCTGGCAGAAACAACTAATTCATAAATAGACTCTCTGTTAATTAAATAAATTTTATCGTTTTAACTTGCCTTTTAAAATGAAAAAGAAAGTAAATCTCTAACATTTCCTGCTTTATTATGAATCTTAAGGGACTAAACATCACATTTCTTACATCATTAATAATGCAAATTAGTTTTTGTTTGCGTCTCCTGTAAGTTTATAGTTAGAAGTAAATATTTAATGCACAGATTGGGGAAATCAAATCATGGCTAGTGGAAATTTTCCCTTAGAGTTATTGAAAGGTAATGTAAGAAAGATGGGAGGCACTGTGGGTTCTGTTTATTTAACCTCTCTTGCTCTTGCTTTCCCTTCAGTGGAACTCTTTGTGACTTGTCATTAAACACTTCTCTATTCCTGCAGTATCTGTTTTTATTATCTTTACAGTAGCCACAGAATTCAGCTTTTAATACCATTTAAAGGAGAGGTTAAATACATACATAGCCTACTTAAGGCTATAAGGATTGTAGTTTTGCTCCTGATTATTGGCAGGAAAACCAGGTGATTATTTCTAACAATATCTAAAATTTTGTTGACTTTGTAGCAGTTTTGCTTAGCTTGCTTAACGAAGCAATGGCCAAATCAGATTAAACTTTGCCCAGGGCCTCTGCATCATGCACACAAATGCCTTGGGAGGGTAAAATACACAGACAGAGCAGACAGAATTTAGTGTATATATGCCATATTGAGCTTTTCCCCCCGTTTTTGCACAGTATTCTTGCAAATATTGCACCACCCTCTGTATGAAATGTCTGTAGGAACGAGACTACTGCAGACAAATTACAGCTGTTTCCCCACCACATCTGGGCTCTCTGCAGCCACTCTTCTCGTGTGTGTGGTGGATAACAAAAAATGGTAAGTATCCTGTTATTTTGGGCGTGAAATCTGATAGTGAAAAAGACACCAGGGAGAATTCTTCGGTGATAAAAATTTAAATAGACCCATTTATCAATATGACAGAGATTTGACCTGAAAGTTAAAGTGTTTGGAAGTTAAGTGGGGTTGTGTAAAGAAAGTTGAGGCTGCGCTACAGATAGACCATGGGGTTTGTGAGTTATTAAATCAAAATAAAAGGTATTGACAAAACAATAAATTGCCTGGATCACCCCATGTAATAGGTTCTGGGAGCACTAAATACATTCTCCGTGCTAAAGATGTGTGAAGCCTTTTCCTTTCTCATACTTTTGTTCTTCTCCTTGAAAACATTTGCACCGTGGTTGGTTTTATCACAGACTCGGCACCAAATTGGGCCTGGGGATGCTCTGCCGGAGAACTGGCTCGGAGCCGTGGTGGGAAGCAGGAGCAGGGGCATTGCTCTGCTACCAACAGCATTACTGCACTTTGCAGGTGGGGTACAGATCACTCTCTGGGGGATTAAAATAGTAATAACAACCTTAATATCTTTACTAGGAGAGATACTTTGCTAATATCTTCTGGGGAGACAGCACTGCAGTGCTCTTTGCTCTCCTCAACACCATCTCCATGCTGGAAATCCGTGGGATTCAGAGGGGGAGCAGCATCTGGCAGTCCCCTCCAGCAGGGATGCTTTGAGGAGCAGTTAATGCCACCTGCTCACATCACCCCCTAAACCTTTCGCAATGACCATCATCTTCCCAGGAGAGGGGCTGAGTTTGCTCATGGGGGGGAAGGAAAATACCTGTGGGACACACTGGGATGGAAAGGTTGGGAGTGGGTGGTGGGGCAGCTCTGCACCCCCAGAGTCATCAGCTGGGCCCTGCTTTTTCCCAGCTCCACAGGGCTGGGGGTGAGTACCCCCTACCTCCAGCTTCCCTG
Source organism: Machaerirhynchus nigripectus (assembly GCA_013397975.1). Classification (NCBI taxonomy): domain Eukaryota; kingdom Metazoa; phylum Chordata; class Aves; order Passeriformes; family Dicruridae; genus Machaerirhynchus; species Machaerirhynchus nigripectus. The sequence continues at coordinate 62,667 of VZRQ01000730.1, forward strand.
CCGAGGAGGGAATGAGGATGGCTCTGTTTGCCTTGAAAATGACACAGATTTGAGACTACTTCCCCTCCTGCAGATTTCTCTGTTGAGAGGAGCATGGAAGACATTACTATTTATAGTGCACAGTACGTGTGCCCAGCGGGACATCCCCGAGCAAACATCCTACCAGTTTGGAGGTGGGATGCTTTCCAGCTCCGTGGCCCTGAGATGCCCTGTCCCCTCTCCCAGGGAGGTGGGAAATCACACAGGGGTACCACCCAGCTCCCCTCATCTCTGCCTTTCTTTCTCCTCTGTTGAGATGAGATGCTCACCCCCTGCCGCTGAGCCGAGCGCGAGGCTTGGAAGCAAAGCGAGTTTTCAGCACAAATAATGCAAGTTTTAAGGGAAGGAAAAAGCCTTAAAAAATGAAGGTATAAGGGGGCTGCAGAGCATCTGCAGAGTCTGGTTTGGAGATGGGCAGCTTGTGTGTGTGTGTGGGAAATGGAGACGGAAACTTGGTTTAACTAAAGGGGTTTGGGAGTTTCAAGGGGACGAGGACCAGCAGTGGGACCTGGGGTCTGTCACTGCCACTCCCTGCCTGACCACCTGGGTGTTCCTGTATGGGTTTGGGATATCAGAACCTCTTCCCCTAAGCTTAATTCTTGATATGGAAAAGATAGCTGACAATGGCAATAAAAATAACAGTAAGCAGTTGGAAAGGCCCAGCTCAAATCGTGCTCTGTCAACAGCTTTGCAATCTGTATAAATATGAGAGGAAAGACAAACAGCTCTGATTTCTCTTTAAGAATGTGAGTATCCATTGTCATAGATTTAAATTAGGATGTTTTACTTGTACTGTATGTAAATTCCTCCTTGGCAAATAACCCATGTCCACTAATGTATGTGTATTTTGGGTCTGTATAGTTTGGGTCTCTGTGAAATACAATGAAATCTGATAGCACACAGAAATACTTGCATGGAATGTCAAATTTTTTGTGTGTGCTTCTCACATATCCATAAAAGAGTTTACACATTTCTAATTACTCATTCAAAAAGAGACTTTACAGCACTTTTAAAAGAGAGCCAATTTTTTCCCTACTGTGTTCTGTTTTTACAGCTTGTGGAAAGCTTATTTAACGAAAGTTTAAGTAATCAGCGAAAGTCATTTCTGAGCAAAGACTGACAGATATGAAGCCTCTTTTCACACTTCATAAGAGGTGGAGAGGGTAGCCATAAAATTTACAGCTGAATAGTACTCTGTTCAGCTTAAGTTATAGAATTATTGGTGTTCCAGGCATGTGAGAGATTTTAGGGAGATGAAGTATTTAAAGTGATTCTCTACGTTTTGTGTAGCTGAGCTCTAAGTGCAATACTAATAACAACCCACCCCTCCAAAGGCAGAGACCTGCAGGTCCCTTGGGGCTGATGTTGCGCTAAAAATATGTGTTTGCAGCTAACTGAGCTTCATGATATATTAATAAAACCCCAGCAACGTGTTCCCTTTGCAGAGACTCACCTCTGGCTATGAAAGTATGAATTCCTGGGATGTGGAAATGAGCACACGGGGTGTGTGGGTGAGAAAGGAGCGGGGAGGGAGGTGGCACTGTCAGCATCGCTGTCCCAGCCCTTGCAGCACAGGGACACAGGTTTTGCTGTAGGACAGACCTGGATGCAGAGTGGTGGACAATAAGTGACTCCTGCAGGTCATGACCTGTTGTGTTTAAAAGGGCTGAACAAAGGAGGAAGAGTTGGGCTGTGTTATGAGACTGAGAAATGGGAAATCTCCGTTCCAGCTGATCAAAATGAGCATGGCTTTTAGAGGTATTTGTAGGCATTTGAGTGTGAATTGTTCGAAATATCATGGCCACATGCTGTAATCATGGCTATTACATACAAATATTTATCATAGAATCAGAGAATGGTTTGGGGTGGAAGGGACCCCTAAATGCCATCCAGTCCAAGCGCCCTGCCATGAGCAGCGACGTCTTTAGCTAGACCAGGTTGCTTAGAGCCCTGTCCAAGATAACCTTGAATGTTCAAGGGATGGGGCATCTTCCACCTCTCTGAGCAACCTGTGCCAATGTTCTGCCACCTTGGAAAAAAAATTCTTCTTTGTGATAGCATTAAGCAAACAAAAGCAATTACTAAAGGCATTTCAATATTATGCTTGTTTTTCCATCCTTTCAACCTGTTGGGTTTTTGTTGGTTATTCTTTTTTTGTGGTGCTTTAGCTGTACCTGCTCACCCAGGAGCAAACAAAAGGAAGTCTTTCTTAATCCTTTAAAACAAATTGTGTGAGATGGAATCAAGTGCCACTGCAGTCACTTTGAGGTTGGCCAAGAACTGAATTGGGGGGGCATCTTCCATCCTCACTGCTCAGCCCTGGAGAACAGGGACACAAGGAGGTGCCCCAGTGTACAGCTGCCATCAGTACGTGGTTTAAATACACACAGAGTAAGGTTTATATTTTTTTTATTCGTTTTTATGTGAGCCTAATACAAGCAGCCTCATAAAGCTCACTCTTGCACCAGATTAAAGCAGTGTCTTGGTAGCATTTATTGGTGGTTCATAAATCATGGTGGCACTTTGTTACTGTCCACAAGCTGGTTTTGCTGTTACAGGTTTCAATCATGAAGATGTAAGGTATTATTCCAGGGACAGTTGTAATCCTACAGAAATTATGCTGAGGTATTTTTGGAGGCCTGAAATTCGTGGAAAACCTGTGTGCATGGGATGACGTTGGAAAGCTGAGACATGGGGTACCTTTAGTTGCTGTGTTAACAAGCACTTTAACTAAATACATGGAATATTGTCCCGTGTCTTTATGCAGTTCAGGAAAATCACTCATCATGCCAGTGTCCAAATTGCCAGTGTTTCACTCTGACATCTACTTCAACTCAATTTAAGGTTTTCTGGGTGCTGAATGCTTTGATTTCAGGTAAAAATCTCAGTTCCAGGGGCAGTGCTGGGATTTGTCAGACCTTACAGGTTTCCAGTTTGGGTTGTTAACACCAACAATTCCCAACCCTATTCCCTTGACTCCAAACTGTATTCGGGAGGCGTGCGGTGCTCCTGCATTCAAACAGTTAATTTGCACTATGTTCTGTTAAAGAAAAGGAAAACTGTCACCCTGTCATTTTAGAGTCTGACACTAAGCTTGTCAAAAGAGACAGCTGTTAAACTGAATTACTGTTGACACGCAGAGAAACGGCCCTTGCCAGATGTAAAGGACATCTGCGGCAATGAAGTGGTACAGGGTGGCTTTTAAAATGTGGTCATACTGGTATTTGAATAGAGCTCTATGGCATTAAAACGTGGCCTTGACTCAGACAGTTTAAGGCAGCGAAGCAGAGCCAATGCCAAGCACAAAGAAGTGCTGATCTGTTGCTGTATCCATAACTTAGGCATGAATATGAAAACAGTGCAGTGTCAAAGCTATTAAGCTCTTATCGTGTATCCAGGAGGATGTGGGTTTAAAACACAGTAGGAAATATTTTGTATTTCTGGCTCCTTGGCTGTGGTGGGTAGGTGAGGTGGAAATTCATAAGGTGGATTATGCGAGGAATGAATGGAAATAAGTCGTCTTGTCTTCAGCTAACAACTGCTCAGACAAGAATTGCAAAGGGCATTAGGCTTAGGAAGGGAGCCTGGATGTGCCTCGCCGGCGTTCCCGATAACGCTCCCGGGGTGTGGAGCACATGGAGGGTGCTGGGGAGGTTCCCCTCTGGAGAGGAGAGCAAATAAAAATTAAAATCATTGAACAGAGAGACACGTAAAATTCCGCTTGTGTATCTTAACGTGCTTTCCACCAAAAAAAAAAAAAAAAAAAAGAATCAGGATACCAAATTAATATTGTAAAAAGATATAGTTATTATGAATATTTTATAATTTAGCAATTGAACCAACAGTAGGGAATTCTGCACATTATATAAGAGTGCAAGTCTGATTTGCATGTCTTTAGTGTAGGAATAAAGCTGTTTGGGAAAAAAAAAGTATCAGTTAAGCAATTTTGCTAAATGTATGTAAAATGAAATGTTATGAGATGAAGCATGTATTCATTATGAAATGAAATTGATGTTTGAAGCTAAAAAAATATTCAGGCCAAACATCATTTTGAATATGTTAGCAGATCATATCTTGATTTAGTTGTGTGTTTAGTGATAGCAGAAACCAAAGAGTTTCCATCTGGAGGGAAGAAGGCAAATGGTATTTCTAAATGACACAGGTTAACCTGCTCCTTTCTGCAGGAAAACAACACCAACAACAACAACAATTTGCTCTAGACGGGAAAAATGATGGAAGAGGTGGGGCTAAGAGGGGTTTTCTTCTTCAAAAGAGGAAATGTTGCTTTCCAGGCACCTGTATGCCAAAATGCTGATGTCAGGTGAGGGGGACTCATTCCTCTGCAGGGTGGTGGAAAGTCCAGGGTTTGTTTAGGTCTTGGGATGATGTGGGCTGGTGCCCTGCACTGCTCCGAGGGCATCCCTTTCCCATGAAGAACATCCCATTCCCACAGAGAACATCCAGCATCCCGTGGTGCCACTGCCCACCACTGCAGTGCCAAGAGGTGTGAGATCCATGCCCATGGTCCTGCTGGGATCCTTCCAGATGGCCGGGGACACGAGTTTAGTGTGTGATTTATGGAGGGGCTCTGGCCAGCGCTGCTGCCAAAGCTGACCCGAGGCCACCAGCGTGTGTGGCCAGCGGTGCTCCCATCACTCCATATGGCCACGGCTGGCTGGGTCACAGCAGGAGAGGGTGTGACAAGTCCAAATATCTGTGATTTAACACTGCCCATCCTGAAATCTCATTTATCAGCAGCTGGCAGAGCTCTGCCATGTACTCAGGAGTGTCAGGGTTTAACCTCCGTGGCACAGGCAGCAGGCACAGAGTGTTTGAGCAACCTCCAGGAGCCAGAGCATCCTGCTTTGTCCCTGATGGGAGGCTTTGGAGAGGAGCAGTCAGAATGAACATGCTGTCCTGGGATCAGAGAACATGGATATGTTTTGGGGTTCAGGATGCTGGGAGAGTTGGTTCCTCAAGAATAATTTTGATTAATAAATTTTGAATGTATTTTAGTCTGTGGAATGCAAAGGAGCAGGTGGCTGCCCAGCAGGACCATCCCTGGGAGCCCCTGGTGCTTCCAGCCTGCTGGAGTAAGGGCAAGACAGATTTAGGAGGAAATTCCTTTACAAAACACTGTCACAGGCTGCCCAGGGAAGTGGTGGGTGCCCTATACCTGGAAAAATCCAAGGTCAGGTTGCACAGGGCTGTGCTAGGACAGGGATCATCCTCACCCTGCCTAATACAGGAGTTATTTGGGCAAAACCTCCTGCGCATCTCCAGAAGGATGTTTTATTCTGCAATAAAGAGAGCTGAAATCTCCAACCCCCCTTTCACTGCTCGGTGCTGCAGGTTTTAGCCAGGGCAGACTCACCTATTTCCACAGGTTGAACTTTGCTGTAATGATTAACTTTTTACAAACAAGCACAAAGTGGAACATCTAAACACATAGGAACAAGCTTATTATTAGATGGCAGGTTTCTCTTTGATAGCTCTTATAATGTCATCATTAGTTTATTAAAGCTTACCACGAAGAATATCTTTCTCCTAATCTAAGCTCTTTCATACAGCTTCCCACTTTGATTGACACCAAAATAAAATAACTAACCTATAAATTATAATGTACGGTTTAAATGGTGGATAAATGCATTATTTGTAAGGCATTGCAAGAATCAACATATGCAATTTCTAGAAAATAAAAAATATTTTACGAGGATAATAATAGGGCAGGACTCAGCTCTTTTTGTGAACATTCTCACTGCATACCGGTATTAGGTGATCCTTAAGGTCCCCTCCAACCCAAACTATTGTACAATTCTATGATTATTTTTAGTAACCAAACAGATCTGGGAAAAAAAGCCTGATGTTAACAGCCATTTTAATTTCAGCATCGTCAGTCAAAAATCTAAATCATAGAATCACAGAAGGGTTTGAGTTAAAAGGGACCTCAAAGCTCACTTCACTCCAACCCTCCTGCTGTGGACAGGGACCTTCCACCAGACCAGGCTGTTCCAAACCCCATCCAGCTGGGTTTGAATACTTCCAGGGATGGGCCAGCCACAACTTCTCTGGGCACCCTGTGCCAGGGCCTCCCCACCTCTGCATTCTTCTCAGAAACACCCCCAACTTCGTGAGTTCTCAGTAAGTAAATTTCTGTCACTGAAGTCACCCCAAAATCCACATCTGTAAATGCATCCCTACTCACCTGCCTGCTGATGTTGGAGAGGCACCTTTCTTCCCCATCTTTTTCAAGCCTAGGAATGAAACTCCCTGAGCTCCCTGTGCTCCCTGGGAGAGGCTCCGTGCCTGGACACGGCGAGCGGGGCTGAGTTAGTCCAGCTGGAGATCTGTCCCCAAGCTGGAGTGTCCCCTGCAGTATTGCAGACATGGGAACCAAGTCATTTACCAGCAGAAGAGAATACACAATGGCTCCTTATAATCCACCCCTTTGTGGGGAAAACAGGGATCTGCAGGGAGGGAAGGACTCCTTGCTACTTCTTGCACACCCTATTTTAAATTGAGGTTTTTAATTGAGCTTTTATGTGGCCTGATAACTGCTCCTTGCTTGGAAGAAGGACCTTGGATAAATGGAATTTGCTCTGTCAGGGCTCTGCCTTGCTCAGTGAGGCCACCTCAGAGTGCTGGTGCTCTGTGAGTACCATTAATGGGTTTAAATTTGACTCTGCAAGTCCCAACATGGAAAACGTGGCTCTTGTCCCCAGAGTTTTGCAGCTTAAAATGAGTTAATAGCACATCTCAGGCTAGATCTGAGTGCATATTATAAATGACTAATTTGCTTCTTGAATTTAACATTTCCTCTGCTTAGGTTGTGATTTCTAGGAATAATTTCCTGTATAAAGGTATTTTTTTTCTCTCTCTTTCTTTGTGCTGTGAATTGAAGAAATATTTGGAAGCTGAGGTGATTGTTACCATTCTGTGCTTGGGTGTTCACGGTGTGTTTCTGGCCAACACCTAAAATTCAGTTTCCAAGGCTGGAGGCAGCAAAAGGCAGGTTTTTCAGGGACAAAATGTGACCAATGGAAATAAATTTCCTCCCAGCACACTGGGAACCCTTCTCAACTATAAAAACCACCAAAGGAACCACGATATGTGTGGATGTTGTAGCTCCGTGTTCAGCCCAAATGCGGGGCATCATTTCCCCTGGATTTATGGATCTTTTGTGATCCAGGCTCGTTTGTGGTGGGAATGGGCTCAAGGAAAGGTTATGGGGAATTATATTGTTTCTTTATTTCCCCTGTGTGGAATTCTCAAAGGCAGGTGCTGACTGGGTTGGTAGATCCCACCCTGCATAAATATATTGATAAATACCTGATATCTCTTCAACTGAAGAAGAATCAGAGATGTCCCAAGGAGGAAAATTAATCCTTTTCCATCTTTGTTTGCATTGAACAGGTTTCTTGTTTTGATGACTTTTTCCTCAGAATATCATCTTTTTGGAAGCCCTGTGAATAGATCCTTAAATATCCTTAGTCCTGTCCCATGTCCATGTTTTAAGATTATTGTCACAGATTCAACCAGCTCTTCCAAACAACACCTTTTTCTCTTTTTGACCATAAATGTTAATGTACTCTTTCTGCTTTATTTTCTTTCCAGAAATTCTGTTAATTGCTCAAAATGAACATGTAGCAAATAGAAGTTTTCTCTAAATTAAATGGAAAATCCATTTTTTGCATATATTTTCTCATATAAATAGCCATCATGTTGTTAAAGGTAGTCTGATTTTCAGCAGAGGAACAGAGTTTTCTTTATTTTTGTTTTATCTATAGAGATTTTTCATATTTTATAAAAGATGTAGGTACAGGTAAGGATAAGGAAAGAGGAGGGCAGGTACTGGTGTGCTCACCAAGTAGCTGATTTCAGAAATGAGGGTCCCCTGGGCCTGACTTGCAACCAAATGACCAAAACACTTTGCCTTTTATTTATTTATCCAGCTACTTAACACTTCTTACTGTTTCTCTTAAACGAATTAATTTACCCTACAAAGCACTCCTTGCAATAATCAATGACTCATTACACTGAAAGCCCGCAGGAAATACTAATTAAATGAAAAATGTGCAAGAGGAATGTGCAACTTTTGTATTTCTAACGACCCAGATATTCAGTGCTTTCTTTTTTTCCCCGAGTTCTCATAAGGTACAGGAGAGATTTTAGCCTTCAGCCACAGGGAGCTGAGGTGGCTTAGAGGGTGGTGATATTTCCCAGACATACCAAATCCAGTTCATTTATCATCAATATCCACAGGAAATAATAATCTGTTTATACATCACATTTCTCTGAGCTCTGCGAGGTTCTAGTTATGAATTCCTTCCAGCTGCTTTTCTCATTCCCACAGCAGAATTGCTTGGGAAGGGTTATCCCTTATCCATCACTTACTCTAACAATTATTGACTGATAGCCACTGGTAATTCCAACTCTCCAACAATCTTTGATAGAGATTTTGTGTTTTTATTTTGCTCTAAGATGTCTCCTCAGCCATAAAGGCCTTGAACTCCAGGCTGGGCAGTTGACACAGCCACCTTTTTGGGATCTTTGAATAGGAAGAGCTTAATAATATGGAAGAGAAAGGTTTTATAAGGAATATGGAAATGCTGAAAACAAGAGCGGGTTCAAAACTCCTTCTTTCTGCCCAGTGGGAGGGGTTGTGTCCCCCTCCCTTTGGTGAAGGGATGTCTGGAGCAATCAAGGTTTCTTTTACCCTGGTCAATGATTTTTGGAGAAAGTAGGTTAAGCAAAGCCATGAACCAAAGCAATCAGAACAAGGTAAAGAAAACCCCCCCAAACCACCACAAAGACAAGAAAAAGAGCGGTGGCCAAGCTCCTTTCCTTCAGGTCCTTTGTAGGATCCTGGTTTTGTAGGATACCAACTTTCTGTTCTGGTTTGTTCCCCCCACATCACATCTGATTTGTTCGTCCCTCCAAATCTCTTTACGTTTGTTGTAGATTTATATTTTCTTGACCATCAGTCCGTACCCACCTTCAGGAGCGTTCAGGGACTGCTGCTCCCCTTTAGTCTAACAGGTGACCCAGTGCCAGCCTGGGGCACTCCCCATCCTGGGAAGGGTCAAGCCACAAACACCAGAAATAATTATTTTGCTTTTTAAGTCACATGGGAAAAGAGGGAGAATAAGAGAGGAATGAATTCCCCACCTGGTTTTAAGGCAGCAAGAATTTAATTTAATTCAGCTCCCTGTGCTAATTAATACTTCCAAAGAGTTTTAAAATGTAACAACAGAGAGGATGAATTATTTAAAGTGTAGGTGACCAACAGAAATCTGGATGAACACGACACTGCCTCTACCTTTTTCAGGCAATAAATTGCATTAAAAATGGTGGCAATGAATTGAAGATTTTGGTAAAACTTTGTTCTCAGCCCTAAGGAGTTGGGTTTCTGTAGGGTTATCCTGTGCTGCAGGACAGGGACGGCAGGGCTGAAAGGGTAAATTAGAGAGAAAAGAAGATTTCAATCCCAAATGGATGAAACTTGAGATAGAAATACCTGTTTTAACACCTAGCTCTGGGTTTTTACAGAGAAAACAAATGGTAGTCGTGGTGCACTGAATTTATTTATTCTGTGGATCAAGAGCTGGGTATTTTCCTTGCTCTTTTGTAATTTTATTGAAGGAAAATTATAGAAAACTTTTGAGTGCTTCAGGCGATTGATACAGGTTACATTCCTGGCTTTCAGTCTAGTTTCTCCCTCACCAGCCCTTGGAATTCAGTGGGAGTGATGGATTCAGGAATTAGGCCCTAAATTCTGATGTCTACAAAACATAAAAGAGGTTGAATCATGTATATTTTGCCCTCAACCTGCAATATATTCCTCGAACACAATAGAAAAAAGATTCATATAAAATTGTCTCTTTATTTGGAGGTACTTTAATATCAGAGGAGATTTTCTTCCAGCTAAGAAAACATTTGTTACAGAACTAAAAATGTTTGATATGCTGCTGTATCAGATAAAGTTTGTTAGTGCACAGTGGCACAGTGCTGGTAATTGAAGAACTCGCAGGATTTTCGGCAGTAAAAGATCCCCAGTGAGTGCTAAGCTCAGTGGGAAAATGTGATGCATAAATCTGCAGTGAGAGCAGAGGAACAGGAGGGGAGCAGCTCTGCACTCAACCCTGGGAACCCCAAACCACCACCGAAGCACGTTAAAGAGAAATAAAAGGGAGGAGATGATATCTTGAGGCATAAAAGCTGTTTTCAAAGAATTTTCTTGTTAAATATAATGTTGGACAGGAGCCCGTGGATATTCTCAACTCACTGGAGACTCCTGCTGTTGCTTGGCATGATCCAGTCTAGTGCAGGAATCAGCCTCTAGCCCTGCCTAGTCCCGGAATACCTAATTCCATGAGGAGAATGGTCCCTGGAGGCATCAAGGCAGGTGGGAAAAGTCCAGGCAAGGGAACCACGGCCAAAGCTGATGGATAAACTGGTTTTGTGTGATGGGGTGAGGAACATCAACTTGTAAAGAACTGATGGCTAAGATGAAGGTTTGTTATATCCAGAGTCAGCCAGCCCTGGATGATTTCGGAAGGAACGACGAAGGTGAGCCTGGAAAGAGCCAGAGAGGGAACAGCAGAGCCACCAGAGGAATTCCCAACAAACTCCAGAGAGCAAAGGCAGTGCCACGGAGGGGGAGGTCGCTCGGGCACCTGTTGTGACAGCTGTGACTAAGCATACAATGACCAGATCAGGGTGAATAATGAGACAATCTGCTCATTTAAGAGTGGATATACAAACCCAGCAGGGACATGAAACTGTTTTGCTTTGTTTTACTGATAATGTGTTATTGGAGTCATGTCTCTGGCTGTGTCCTAGAGTGGGTTCAAAACAATTACTTACATAACACAGGATATAGTTAAGTCAGGGAAAAGCAGGGAGGGAGAAATGTGTGTATCTCAATTTCTGGTTAAGAAGTAAAATGAAATTATGTTTTCCCAAATAGATTTATTGATTTCCGTTTTTTCCAGCACGGGGATCTCCATCTCAAGGACTGGATCCCCCTTGCAAAACTTGAGCTGGAAAGTAATCAATGTATGAGACTAAGCCCTGTATCCATCCCTTCCCAGCTGCTGGTTCCTACCCTAATAACTGCTAATTATTCTAAGAGTAAACTCCTTAAAAATAACTCAGTCAATGTGTTCTCCAAAAGTTGGAGCCCATCTCTGGATGCCTCCAGCCTGGCCCATGGTGGCCAGGCAATATTTGTTGCAGCCCCCAAAGTGCCTTTCTCTTGCAGTGCTCTGCTTTAGGAGTGGTCAGGTGTCTTCTGGATCAACTTTGGGGTGGATTTTGAGGTGGCAAATGCTCTGCTTTCACAAAATTTCATCCATAGGTGAAAGAAAATTGTGTTTGCTGCTCACTTACAGAGCAGAGTAAAGTGCAGGACAACAACAGGGAAAACAAAAGGAAAAATTAAACTCCCAAAGCCAAGAAATAGCAGAGTTGAGGGCAGCTGCCCATGCTGCAAACCTGATTCACAAGTAATGGCATTCCATGCAAGAGTGACCACCCCTGCTTTAATTTTCAAATGAAAACCATATTAAGAAACTTGGAATACAAAGACAAGATTTGTGGAATGTAAATACCTGGTGGGTGCAGCCAACCAGCACAAAATATCTTTGGAGGGAGCTGGAGCTCAGTCCCTGCTGGAGTTCCCCGTGCCTACAGATCATCATGTACAGGGAGTAATTACAGCAGGGTTTGTCAACTAATTTGGTGGAGGGATGAATTCTTTATCTATTAATCAATGTAGGGAAGCATGAAGCACCTATAAACCATTCATCTCACTTTAGCTTCTTGTTTACCTTTAATTAGAGTTGTTCTGATTTGATTGGGAAAAATGGAGGTACCTTGGAATAGAGAGGTGTCAGCTGGAGCATCTTGGACAGCGCTTACTGCAGTGGGATCCTCAGGGAAATGGGTCAAGTAGCTTGGACTTTCATTTCCAAAATGAGCAGCTATAAATTGCTCACAGGGTGCAAGCCCTAAATCAGAGGTAAATAAAGGGGTGGTTACAGTGCCAGCACCTCACCAATGACAAGAAAGTTTCGTAGCGGCCTGAATTAATTACTTTTCATTTACACCTGCAGCAGTCACCCCTCTTTCCTCAGTTTCCCCATTCCTTCATTTTTATATTTAAGTACAAGGAGGATGTTTATTGGAAAACTTCATTTCTTTACCTATTTCAGTATCTACAGTTGAAACAGAATGAGACCAATGGTTTTATTGTTATTTTTTTTTTAATCCCTTGAAAAACTGTTTACCTTTTCTTCCCATAACTTCCATGGGGATTATAAGTAGGGCTGTAACCCCTATACAGAGTTATGGGATGTTTTATAACTCGTGTGTAGTGTGTGATGCAGATAAATAGAACTGCAAGCTTAGGAAGCCCCAGTGGGTCACTTGCATTTCATTTCATTTTAGCTTGACTTTAAATCAGTGGGTTTTTTTTAATAAGAGAATTCTTTAAAAGCTTTCATAAAGTGAGAAGCCCTGGTTAAGCCTTGGAGTCCTACACGCAAGTGTGGAAAATCGCAGCTTCACTAAAAACGGTGCAGTACATGTGCCATTCCTCGGTGCATGCTTATTATGGGTAAATATTGTTCTCTGGGTAGTGCCTAGAAATTGTAATTAATTTCAAATATGCCCTCTTTTTGTCCACGTATGCAGATTTCAAATCTGTGCCTCCGCCGGTTTTGACACCGTGCAGTGAAGCATCCGAGCTCTCAGATGTCTGGCTCTTCCGAGTTGTGAAATGAGAAAACAAACAAACCCAGCCATTCCAGCCCTGTCAATCTACTTCTCGGTGGACAGATGCCCCAGTGCCAGAAAAGCTTCATCCCATGATCCCACACCTCTTGGCAGTGCCAAGAAAAAGCCGGAGATCTACTGGGCGCAAAAGTATGATGGTTCCTCACCTCGAAAAAATGGTGTTTATGGCCATGCTGGAGCTCCTGGGTGAGGCTGAAATGCGTGCAGCCTCTTCTTCTTGCATGAGTAAGTGATTCCTGGTCTGCCAGATAATCCACCCGGAGCAAGGTGCCTCTGGACAGTGATGGATTAACGTGATGGGTGATGGTCCAATTTTGTGCACTGAGGTTTCTGGAATGAGCCAGGTATGTTGGGAGGGTTTGTGGGTTGAGCTGTTAATTAATTAAATAGTATTGTTAATTATGGTTTTAAAGATTTTGTTGGGTGCTTATCTGGTGGGAATTGGCTAAAGTTTCTAAGAAAATGGGAGAGTTTGGATTTTAACACAGACAGCTCTCTGTGCCGCCTATGGCCATGTCCCCTTGAAGGCCATCACTGGAGGTCCCAGCCCAGGTGTCCTGCTGGGCACAGGATTTTTTGGAGGGGGATGAGGCTTCAGTCTGGTCTGTCCACGCACTCCTGGGGACATCTCGGTGGGCACAGTTCCAACAAAGCCCAGCCTAGTGCAGCTGAGCCCCCCAAGGTGCACAAAACCACCCTGGAAGTCCTGCAAGGTGGGTTTAAAACCCTGCACATCCCACTGCATTTATTGCACAGCAAGCTGGCACTGACTGAGCCAATGACCTGTTTTGCTGCAGAGGAGGTTTTCTTTTTGGCTAACAATTTGTTTTTAGTGTCACATGTGGCATCCCAAGAAGCTGCAGCATTCAGGAATTTTTAATGAATTCCTATCCCTTGCATATTAGTGGGAATATTTCCACTGCAGCAAACACCATAAACAGTTTCCACACTGGGGTGTGTTATACTGCCACCAGAATTGGTTCTTCTGATGGTTCATTTCTTTTATGCTGAGAATTCAGGACCAATTCAGCTCGGTTTTATGCATCATTAGAGATTTACAATTACTTTGCTATAGTTTCTTTCTGGAAGCCTATCTCTCATGGTTAATGCTATGGGAGTCCTGTTGTGTAGAGGCTGCTATGAGCCACCTTATAGCAATAAAGCATTTGAGAAGGATTTGGAATTATGAGTGGCTAAATTCTCCGTGCAGCGCCTGTAATGCTGTTATCCCTTGCTGAGCTTGGGTTGAAACCCTTTTTTTTTCTTCTCCCCAAATTAAGAAAAAAAAGAAAAAGCTGTTTCTTTGAGACGTTTTGAATCATTTACATGTAATTTTTTTTGTCTAACCGCTGCAGTCGGAAATGAGGAATTGTGTGGATTTCCATTTGGATTTCATGATCCTTAAAATACATTTAGGTTGTATTAGTATATAATGAAAAGAAGGCCTCCTCTTTTTTTTTTTTTTTATCTCACTTTTAAAAAGTCTAATCATTATTTGGGACTTTATTTTGGTTTTTGTATTTTATGTGTGTTGCTAGAGCCAATAAATTTCACAAGCTCTGCCCTTGCACAATAAGCAGTGGATCTGCATGTGTTATAATCCACATAAGTCACATTTTACATAAATACACTATTGCACTGAAACAAACACGATATGCAGTGAATAATATGGGCCTGATCTAAAGGCCATTAAAATCAATGAAAAGATTTCAAATTAACTTTTATAGCCCTTAGATCAGGCTCTAAATGGGCAAATTACAGTTATGGAGTTTCCCATTTACATACCTGTGTGCTGCATTTAATGTATTTTATGGAATTGAAATTACTTGGTCCTCTTTTTCATGCTTTTTTAGGCTAAGAATTTGCCAAGGGCATCAACAGCAGTTTTCCCAGGCTCCAGCACAAGGATTATGTAGTCAATCCACAGATGACTCAAATCTTTGAAGAAAAGGACATGGTTATCAGAGAGGCATTGACGACAGCAAGGACGGGAGTGCTATCTGCCTTTTTCCATCAGAGATTCCCATTCCCTCTCATTAACATACTCAGGACATCAGCACAGCCATCGGCCCGAGGGAATCGCTTCCAACTTTTAAGGGAATGTGCACAAGACCTCGCCCCTGCGTTGTTTCAGGCAGATCAAACCCGATTTGCCTCGTGTGAGGTGAGAAGAAAGGCTGGGGCACAGCAGCAATAGGGGAGGGATTCAAAGGTTGCAGGGAATTTTCAAATCCATTGTTACATCTTGGTAATCTTTCTTCCTTTACAGGGTTCTTCAGTCCCACCGAGGACCTGGTGTCTGTGAAAGCTGCTGCTGCTGCTGTCAGTGGGAAAAGGAGATGCCTCTACCTGCTCTCTCCCAGTGCCCTGTAATGAAAAAGGCTTTTGGAGCAACACTGGAAATAAGCCATCAAAATATCTGATTAAACCTCTTAGGAAACTCTCACTAATCACCTTCTCTGCTCTTGATGGAATGTATTTATGCATTATAAATATACTTACTGTGTGTGTGTTCTCCATAAATCACACCCAGCACTTGTATGCGATGTATAAGCACATTCTATAGAACACACACAAATACAGATGCCAAACTCCCACAGAGTTCATCACTGGAAAATGTTTGAAGGATCTGATCCTTAATATTTAATGAGCAAGATGCTATTTCCTTCCTCAGCTTTTATCTCTGGTTTGGCATAGTCATTAAATTTGTTGTTTCCTTGCAGGATTATGTAATTTATGACCTAATTTTAGACTTTTGTGTAACCGCGTTGAAACACTCGTGGCGTATCCCGATTTCTTCACATGGAGTGCTCCAGCATTAGACACCAGCTCCAACACGACTTCTGTGAGCTGCCCGTCAGCAAGGACTTACAGGCATGAAAGGAAAACAGCCCAACAATGTTCAGGCAGCATTACAGGATTAGTTTGTGGGGGTTTTTGCCCTGTAAAAAATATGATTTAGCAGCATTTCCAAAGCCGTCTGCAGTGCTGGCAGGAATCCCCAGGTAAGACAGGCAGCACCCAGCAACTCCTGCTCCTGAAAATATTTTCATGCAGCTGCTTCTCACTTTCAGACTGCTCTGGGACAGCAGCTCTCAGTGCAGGGAGGGGTGTTTGGGGGTGGGGAAGCAGGGGAAGGATGTCACTCCGTGTTTCAAAGCCACTGCCAGCCCCTCACCCTCTGGCGTTTCCTCCCAGCACCAGCCTGGCTGCTGGGCTGACTTTTTGCTGCGCAAAATGTTGCCAGATAACTCCAAAATGAATCATTCTAAAGCTGCAGCCACAGTTTTTTTGTGTTTTCCTTGTGTCCAGAGTAATTCAGAGATGCTGTAAACAGTGCCATGAGCTTCAGGTATTTTGTCAGATAAAACCATATTGTTGAGACCAGTCTTTCATCAAATTTAATATATTGGCTATTGTATTTATGCACTTTTTTATCCTGGTGTTCGTAGGAAAGTGGCTTGTGGTTGAGGAAGGATTCGATGTTTCCTTTGTGCCTGCAGTGCTGTTTGGAGGAGTTTTCCTCTTTTTCCACCTCATTCTGAACATCCAGCACGGATGGCAGAGTTGGGGTGCTGCACCCTCAGATCAGCAGCAGGAGCACAGGCACCATGTCCACACAGCCCAGCACACCCCTCTAACACAACACTTTGATGCACAGGGTGAGGGGGGTGCCTACATGAAAGAAAAAGCATTCTTATAAAAAGGGGGCATTAATTCTTGCATTAAGAAAAATTGGAGAGTTTGTCTGCTTGGCTTTAATGGAGCGGTTCCAGGAAAGCAGCAGAGAACAAAGTGTTTTCAGTATCACATAATTCAAGAGTAAATTCATAATTCCAATTACCATTGCAGCCACTTCTGGCCTTAGGAAACCTATGCTAGTATTTATTATTATATGATTGACCTCTGATTTCTTCATCATTTACATTAGCAACCCTGATATTCTTAGTAACATCCTTTAAATCATAGAAGCAGGTGTCAACAGTGTACGATGAAGTCACATCCTGCAGATTTTTTATTTACTTAGCCCATTTTTTTCCTGGTTAAATAACATTGTGAGATGCAGTATCTCACCTCCACGGGGCCTCGAGGGGTGTATATAATCATGGTATGCATTTCCTATAATCTCACAAAATGACTCAACCCTATCAGAGGTACAAACAGTTTTACAAAGTCAGTATTTCACTCCTATCACTGCCTGACATCATCTTCCACACAGCACAAGAAAATATTTACTTGGCTCTTTGACATGAATTGCCACACAGCCTTTGGAACAAAAACCAGAAAGTGAGAATTAAAATGGAATAACTTGACTTAATGAATTTAGCCTCTTTTCTGTGTGCTGGATTTAGATGTCAGATGATTTCTTATAATGTTTGGGATGGACATGGACACCTCCAATCCCTGTTTTCCAGAGAGGTGCCTACGCACAGATCACAGAGCTGCCCAGAATATCCAAAGCTGGAAGCTGATCCTCTACTCCACCATCTCAATATTTTCTTTGCATAAGTGAGCGTTTCTCTGGATGAATTAAGACACTGCATTTATTTTCCAGGTGCAAGTGAGGTGCCAAGGGCAGCCTGGGGCTTCTCACTGCCTTCAGCAGAGTTGATAAAATTGTATTTATCCACCAAAAGACTGGGGTGTTTTTTCAGATTGTCCTGGGGATGTGTCAAAAAGTTGAATTTCTCTGTCTCCCATATCCACTGCTCCTCTTCCTGCTTTGGTGCAGCTCCTGCTGTTGTTCACTTCCAGAGAGCGCAGCCAGGGGCTTTTCAGCATCTCCTCGGGAAACGTTCCCCATCTGTGGAGCTGGGGAAAGTGGCACCCACCCGGAGAGGGCTGTCCTTGATCATCTTTGTCTCTCATCCATCATTTTTTTACTAAAATTAAATTCTTCTGAACTTAAGTTGCCTTAAAGGGTTTACCCGGCTCAGCAGGTGACAGGATTTGGGATGTTTCAGATCGATTTTGGATCATCTGGGACAGATTTTTAAGGTTTAGCCGGTTGTCGGGCACGTGGGTCCTCTTCCCCTCTGTGCACATGTAGCCCTAAAAACACCCTGTGATTTCTGGATGTCCGTGAGGGAACAGGGTCAGAACAGTCCCAGATCCCGTTCCTGAAAGCTGTCAGTGTGTACTAACCATGAGCAGTTTCTGTAATGCCACAGGTTACAGCCACGGCACCAAACACCTGCAGGGAAGCTCCTCAGGCGAAATTCCCCTCGCTCCAATCAGGTTTTTTCCGGAGCAGGGACCGCTGGCTGCGCTCAGGGCGATGCGCCTGCTCCTGGCTGAAGAGGCACTTCTAATCGACTGCTAAGAGACTTATTAGCAATGTAAAAAGGAATTGGAAGCAAGGAGAGTATTCTTCCTGGCAGAAACGTGCTTTGTGAAATCAGTTTTGCTGACGGGAGGAATTGGGTTAAACTCCTCGCGACTGTGGGGGCTATTTGTTGCCCCTTATCTTACCCAAGCAAAGGGTACCAAACACTTTGAACTTTGTAAATAATTGTTTCCTAAGTGTTGGGGTTTTTTTCTCACTATAAATTCTTTAGAGAAAAGCTGGTTTCTAATCCTTTCTCTGCCAATGCTTTTACAGCCTTTCCCCGCTCTAGATATATTTTCTTTCCCCTCTTTCGATTTTAATATTTCTTAGATATGATAAAAATCTTTTTTAAGGGGGAGCGCAGAGCTTTTGCTCAGATTGGGAAAATCGTTCCTAGAGCTTTAAGAAACTGGAGAGAGAGAGAGAAAATTATCAAAGAGAAGAACTTTGTTGTGCGCTGTTGCAGATGTTGGGCTGTGGTGTGGAGAGGTGCGTCCAGAGCCCGACCAGCGTCCAGAGCAGGCTGCTGGACTTCAGCCTGGCTTTTTCTCACTCCAGATTCCCGGACAGTGAAGGGATTGGCCCTTTGCTGGCTGTTCTTCCCGTCTGGGCTGAACGAGAGCCGGGATTTCTCCTCCCTCCCCAACCCCACCCTGCCACTGCTCTCTTCCTCCTGTGCTGAGGAGTGGGGCATCTTTTTCTTGCAAACGCCTTTTTTTTCTCTGTTTTCTTTCACTTTTGCATCCACAGTAACAAATACTAATGCAGAAACAGGACAGAAACTGTGCCAGAGCGTGCAGTGTCAGAGCCTACAGGAAACCCAAAAACCTGCATAAACCCAGGCCAACCCATGGATGTGGGAAAACTGAAATGCTGGAAAAGCAAGATGTTATTTTCTCCATCACCCTGAAAAGCTGTATGTGAATTCTTTTAGTTATCTGCTACTTATTTCTTCACTTTTTTTGGCAAAATACACAAATAATGAGAAATATCTCACTGGAGCCTGGGTTCTCCAGAGTGGGAGAAGTAATCCCTGAGGAGCCCAGCTGGGACATTTCCTTCTTGTCTTCAAGTAGAGACTCAGGTCTTCCTCAGTGGTAGGAGGCTCCCACCAAGACTGATCTTCCCTCCTACTCCTCCAGAGCCAGGGTTTTCAGGTCTTGGATGCCACCAGCAGATCTCCAGGTGCTTGGGTGATGATCTGTTCCCTGCACCAGCTGAAGCTGGAAGGAATTTAAAATTTAGAATCATGGAATTATTAAGGTTGAAAAAAACCTTTAAGATTATCAAATTCAACCATCAGCCCAGCACCACCCAAAAGTTCACCACTAAACCATGTCCCCACGTGACACATCCACAGGTTTTTTGAGCACTTCCAGGGATGGTGAATCCATCACTGCCCATTCAGGTGTTTTACACCCTTTCCATGAAGAAATCTTCCCTCACATCCAATCTGAACCTCATCTGGTGCAGCTTGAGGCCATTCTCTCTCCTCCTGTCCCTGTTCCCTGGGAGCAGAGCCTGACCCCCCGGCTGCCCCCTCCTGTCAGGGAGCTGTGCAGAACCACAAGGTCCCCCCTGAGCCTCCTTTTCTCCAGGCTGAGCCCCTTTCCCAGCTCCCTCAGCCGTTCCTGGTGCTCCAGCCCCTTCCCCAGCTCCATTCCCATCTCTGGACACACTCCAGCCCCTCAAAGTCTCTCTTGTAGCGAGCAGCCCAACACCAAACACAGCATTTGAGGAGTGGCTGGGGTATTTTTCCCCTAAAAAAGCCCGAACTAAATCTCTGATTTTTGAGCAGGCCCCTTCCAGCAGAGCCCAAGTGGGAATGTTTGCGTTCGGTGCCGTCCATCACCGGGAGCGGCTCCTCGGGCTGCGCTGGTGGCCAGAAGGAGCTGTCAGGGCCGGCGCGCCGGGCGGGCTGGGAGCCGTGCTGGCACCGCTCCCTGGGCACGGGGGATTTCTGCTCTGACAATTTTTGGCTCCTTTAGGTTCCTCCGGAGCTGCACGGAATATGTAATGCTCTGCACTGGGCTGACAGGGAACCCTCAGTGCAGATTGCAAGGAGAGATCCTCTCCCTGCATCACTTGGTTTTGTGCTGCTCTAAAATCATTTTCCTTGTTCCTGCGGCTCCTGTAAAGCCAGAAGAGCTCTCTCTCTACGTTTGCTTCCTGGATGCCTTTTTCTCCTCTGCTTACAACTATAAAAGCAGCTTTTCATGCTCCAAATCAGAGATAAATGGAAATCTCTGCTGAAGAAATAGAACACAAGGCTAATCAAATTGTGGCACAGGAAGCAGCCTTCAGCCAGTGCATTTTTGAGAGCTATTTTTGGACTATATTTTTATTTTGTCACTCCATATGGGAAGTCAAACCCATATGGTTTGGGAGAATGGACGGTTGTGCTTTTATAGTGATGTCACAAACTATCCCAGCTCAGCTTTGTCCTTAAACTCGTGCTTAAATCCAATTGTCTGAGGTGGGACTGGAGCACATCAACTGCTCCTGAGGTTGTACCAGCACAATTCCCTCCTGAGGTGTAAAACTATTCTACATTTGTTAAAGCAGTCTCCAGTTAGCTCGGCTCTTTTAGTTACAACTTTTCTCATCCTCACACCTGCTTTTTTCCCTTTTTTTTTTAATAGTTCATCTCTTTTCCAATGTTCTGATGCCCTGATGGACGTGTTTGGTCCAGTACCATGCAGGATGCAAAGCTGAGCATCCACGGCCACCACTCTCCTGCCCTTCACAGCAGATGTTGCTGTCTTCCAAACATCCAGGTTAATGTGATTTTGAGGAACAGGGCTTTATTGTGCCCACAACACCGTGGCAAATTCTGAGTATGCTGGTGGAGCAAAAATTGGCTAGAAAAGGTATTTTCCTTCTGTCACCCTAAATGTATAAAATTAGAAATGTATCATCAGTGTTCATCCACCAAAATATCCACTTTATTTGTGTTAAAAGTTTTTCATTACACTGAACCAAAAACTATGTGTCTTTTAAGGAATTTTGTGGCACAGTTAAAAACACTGACAGGAAGTTTCTAATGTGGTAAATTCCAGAGAATTGTTCTATGAATTTTTCAATTGTAATCCTGGCGTTCCTTCCCTTTGCAGTTTTTCAGAAGGTGGAGTTAAAAAAAAAATTACATAGGAAGATGAAGCTGGATGCTTTTTTTAGGTAAAATAGTGAGCAGAGGCTCAGAAATGTGGGTGATTTCGTTTAGTGGATATGGAGGAATTGGTTCGAAGGTTGGAATGGATGAACTTGGAGGTCTTTTCCAGACTTAGTGATTCTGTGATTCTTTGGTGTGAATTACAGAGGCTCAGGGTAGCAAACAGCCCGTGGAGCTGATCTGACTTAGGGAAAAGTAATTTTCTGTGTTAGTTTTGATTCCAAACTTGTATTTAACCTCAGTGTGGAAGCAGAGCTAAGGAAAGAGTAGGGCATTGGCAGTCACTATTTTTATGCCTTTTTTTTTCCTTAGGAAACAATTCTCCCCTTTTTGAGGGGATAAAGTGCAATGGGAATAGGACTGCTCAGTGGAGAATTCCTTGTGGGAGAAGGATGGGCAGCATGGAGATTTCTGAGATGGTTTGGATGTCACTTCCATCGAGTAGAAGGAATGTTATGCTAAAACTGTTCATCAGAACTGAGACCTCACGGATTATTTTGTTGGAAAGTCAAGGAAACAACCACTGAATTTTTCCCCAGAGCAGAGATCTTGTGTTAGAGGAGACAATGAGAAAACAGCCTGGGCCCAAAAGAGGAAAAAAGGGAAAACCTGAGATTAGAGCAGAGAAAAAGTATCAAAATTTGTAAAAGAAATTTGATGAAGCCATATTTGTATTCGAAATCCGTGATTGTTTTGAAATCCAATGAACTACTGTCACATTGTTTGCTGGGAGCAACTCTGTAGTCAGAAAACCCTCATCACTTGTATCCCACTTTCAAAAGTACAGTTTATATCATTCTGACATCCCAAAAGACAGGGAAAACACCTGAATTTATGATGCTCGGGAGTGTTGGAATTAGATGCAGGAAACTGGGTTTTCCCAGGAATGCTATTCTGGAATATTTGAGTAACACAAGTTCTAGCAGAGCTGCTTGGGGGTGTGGAGTGGGTACAGGAGCACTGTGAGGTGGACTGGCCACTGCTCTTTCTGGGCATCCCTTGGCACATTGGAGCATCGTGGTCCTGGTAAATCCAGCCAGGACTCGGTCGGTGACTTCAGCAGAGCTGGAATTCCATCCCAGTGTCACACGGGCTGGTGACGTGGACTGATGTCAACTGGACTGATGCGAACTGGAAAAATTCCTTGTCACATAACTGATCCCACTGGGTTCCCAAATTTCACTTGGGATTTTCTACTGAGTTTCCATTCCCATTGAAAATACATGGATAACATGTTAAGGCATTATCCTTAAAAAAGTAAAGAAATAATTTCTTTAAGAGATGGGCAAACTGTAGAAGACATTTGTGTGATTTTGCATTCTAAATGTGATTTATATTTATAAATAAATTTGCATAAAATCTCCAGCTCTCGATGTCATAGTTCTAGTCTATCTTTAATTCAGATGCTCAAGAAATGTAAATTATTTTTACAGCTAAATAAAAGCCATACAAAGCTTCCAGGAGAGAATAATGAGATACACATTGTGCCATGCAGCCATGATAAATCCAGCAGCACCATGGTTACAGCCAAAATGGGAGGCCATCAGAAACCAGGGAATATCAGCACATGGAGATTCCCATGATTTTGCACACTGGTCTGAACTGGGGGAAACTCATGACACAGGTTGGTAAGGGAAAATATTTACCTGCAAAATAAACAGGCCCCTAAAATGAGGGGGAACAGATGATTTAGATGGCAGGGGTTTATTATATTTATTATATTATTTATACAATATATTTTTCAGCCATATTTGGACCAGGCTCTGCATATATGTAAAATAAAGATACCAGAATTCTTGTAACACAGAGGGGTTTGCAAATGACTGGGGGGTTCACAATGATGGACAGGCTTTAAAAATACAGTTTAGCCATGAGGGTGGCACCAGGGAAGAGGTTTATTGGGATCTCTCAATCATTGGGATGCCTTGGTCAGTAAAAGGCTCCAATGCCACAGATCTGGATTAACCAACAGATTAAAAACTGGGTCCCCCTCATCAGCAATTAACTCAAACACGAGGAGATAATAATTCCACATGAGAGTGTGAAAAACCTCAGCTGATGGTAGTCATAGAATGGTAAATAAAAGGTGCAGGGAAGGTCCAGGCTCCTTTCCTGAAAAAGAGGCTTAAGGAATAAGTTTCCTGGATTTCCAAGAGCTCGGACCTTGCATTCCATGACTTGCTGTGGCTGATCCAGGTAGGTCCCATCATTCTCTGGTTTTAGCTCATCTCTGACCACGTTTTCAGTAAAACAGGTGTTTTGCTGGGCATTTTTGCTGTTTGTTTGCTGCTGGAAACATCTAAACCCACCCTGCTCTTCAAAGTAAAATGCACTAAAGCTGGTATTCACAGCACTGCTGTCCTGCTGTTATTCCCTGTTTGCTGAGCTATGGTGGTCTTGCTTTAATTAAGCTCAGTATTAAGGTCAAACAGGGTCAGTATTAAGCTTAGTATTAAGGTCAAACACTCCAAGAGTGACTTGATGACTTTGGAGGTCTTTTCCACCCTAATGATTCCAGGATTCTAACAGGGGCTCTCCAGGAGCTGGGTGGCTGCTCCAAGGCCCTTTGCAGGACAAGGGGTGCAGAAGACCAGGAGTGATGAAGGGATGCGTCCTGTGTCCCTGGATGAGTGACCACACGGAATTCTTGGAGGCAGCAGCTGTGACGGGCTCTCCTGTAGAGCCTAAATTTTGCAGAACGTTTGTTCTAGAGCTGCCACTTCCCAATTTTATTTTGCGGTGAAGTGTGCACAGCAAACCTGTTGTGTCGGGATCTGCTGCTTTTCCCTTTGGCTTTCCTCTTCCACACAAAAAAAACCCAAGCACTGGGTTTGTGCTGAGTTTTAAGCTGGCACCAGGCAGGCCCCTGTGTGACTCTGAGCACCTCGCTGAGAAGGTGCTGAGCTGTGGAAGCGCTGTGGGCCCCCAGCACCCTGCAGGCAGTGATCCCTGCGGTGCTCAGCGCTGCCGGGCCGTCGGACAGCAGTGGCAGCGAATGGGGACAGCCGAAAGCTCCCGTCAAAAGCTGAGCTGTGCTCTGCTGAATCGGGCAGTGAATGGTTTGGGCATCCCAGAGAGCCTGGCCAGCCCTGTTGACTCCTGGGGACCACTCGTGTGCCGTGGCTGAGGCAGTGCCTGAATGCTTTAACTGGGTGGGATCAGCGCAAACATCCCTGAGTGTCAAGCTCTCTTTTGTGTCTGTTTTCTAAAGCTAATGACCACCAGGCATTAAAAACCCAGTTCTGGGCTTTGGAGATGCTGAGGCATCTTCTTTCCTATTTGTAAAGGTGAATGCCTTCACCTTAAAATAAAATGTCTTTATTTCTGAGATGCTGGAGCATAGAAAAATGGAGTGCTGTAAACTTAATGCCCTTGGAAATTTTAAGCTATATTAAAATGTCCATAACTTAAAGAAAAAAGAACAAAATAATGCTGCTTGGAAATGTTTAAAAACAAAAAATCATGCTCAGCAGACAGGTCTTATGACGAGGCTCTGCCCAGAGTGAATTTTTATGCTTGAGTTATAAACCCTTGAAAAATGGGGATCCTAATACAAAAGCTGACACAGCTTTAACTAAAGCAGCTCTAGTAAGTGCTGCTATAATTATTTGCTCATTAATTACAAATTTTGCAAGACATGAGAGTAACACAAATTGGAAAATAGGAATAATTATCAGTAATAAAGCCACAGAAGCTGGACACATTGAAAGCATCTTCCTCTTTAAATTTAATAATAGCAAGACAGCTAGAAAACTAATAAGAAATACATAATTGAAAATTAACCTTGCAAATCTGCTGTTAATAAACCATGGTACTCTTGCACTACAATAATTTTACACAGCCCTTAATTTGCATTTGAAGTGTTATTCCAGGTAATACTTTGTGCCTTCACAACAATCAATGTGTCTTTGAATTAAAACAAAACTGCCAAGGTTGGATTTGGGATAGCTGGGGAGGAGGGAGTGGTATATCCTGCAGTTTTTAGCAGCTCGGAGCTGGGATTGCTGGAAATCAAACGTACAATGGGGATTTTTGTGCTGTGATGATGCCTCAATGCTGTTTTGTTGTTGTTGAATTCGGGCATTGTGGTGTTCCGTGCTTTCATCCGCGCCTTGTGTAATCCACCAGTTGGGCTCTTGCATCGCTTGCACTTTCTCATCCTCCGAGGTGTGAGACTGGATTACTCGGGGATGATTTAAGCCTCCAGAGTGTTGGGAACAGGAGCGTGTGGTCCTTGAACTCCCCTGCTGCAGCACAGGCTTTTCCCGGCCTGCTCGAGTGGTTTTCATGGATCTAATGGGGGCAGTGCTGGAGGCACGGGAAGTCAGAGCAGCCTCTGGCTCACCGAAAGGAGCTGCTGGCACCTTGTGCCTGAGGTTTTTTCCCCACTCAAAGGGAAGTGGCACTTCCTTATGAATGTTTTATATCTGTTACCAATTGACAAAAGCCTCCAAAAATCTTAAATCAATCAATTTGCAAGTAAGGATGAAGAGAATTGTTTACTCAAAACGCAGACTGAGTCAACTGCTCTTGCTAAGTATCTCCCACTCATAAAATAAACCTGATACATATCTCTGCCCGCACAGAAAACTCAGAGCCAAGAAGTGTTTAATAATTTTGGAGCTCAAATCTAGCGAGCTCTGAGTGCTCAGCAGAAAAAAAACCGATAGATCCTAGGAAAAAAAAATCATCCCTGACAGCAGACTTGTATTTTATTGCAATACTAATGGCAGTGGAGGTACATGCAGGCACTCAAAGTTGTGTATGACCAAGCAGCTTTAAAAAAAAATAAAATAAAAATAGAAAAAATAACCCAGAGACCCACAGTGTTTGGCATCAGAGCGGAGGAACATCGTACACAAACAGTTGGGTTAAGAGTGTGCACTCCAAACAGGGTTTCTGCACAATTCCAAGCTCCATCAAGGGCTGCATGTAAAACGTTGGCTTCTTTGTGCAAACCCACAAATCCTGGGGAAAAGGCCACACGGGGTCAGCAATTCAGCTGTTTGTCTGCTCACTTTATGTAAGAGGTTAGCAGCAGTGTGCTTTTTGTCCAAAGCCAGCAATAGCAGGAACAGCTTGTTTCTGAAAGGGCTGGGGCTCCCCTTGTAGTGCTGGAGAAGGGGTCCCGAAATAAACCTCGGATGGGGATAGTCTTTGATTTGACCTCTTCTCCATTTATTTGGCTGCGAGTGTGTGTTTGACTCCCGTCGCTCCCCTCAGCCTGTAAAGCTCAAACACCACCAACACAGGTATTTTCCCTTCGTTTCAAGGTGTTCCAGGGAATTTCAAAAACAAGAAAATGTGGGAAAATAAGGAATTTTAGGTGCTCAAGCTCTTCCTCCGGAGGAGATCGAGGGGTTGGATTGAAAACAAACCTTCCATCTGTGGAAACATTCTGTGATTCCATGATTTGTGCCAGCCCAGAGTGACCAAGCTTAAACTTGGTGATGTGAGGGAGGTTTCGCTTGATCCACGAGGATCTGGAAATGGAAAAGAGCAAGGATGGGAGTCCTCAGCTTAAGCCGGGTCAGGGTTTAACCACTACATTTGTGAATGTAAGAACTGATCATAAGGAATGACCAGGGAAGGGCTGTGGAAGGCTGGGTGGATAAACCTGCTCTTCCACGTGTGTCTGTAGGTCCTTCTGAGAGTTCCCTGCAAGCCCAGAGGGAGTTTTGGGGCCATGCTGGATTTGGTGTGGGAGAAGCTCAGCCACCCCACAGCACATCTTTGGCAGAGACAGCCTCGAGATGAAGATGGAGCAGGGCTGGGCAGCCACAGAGCCAGCCTTGGGGAAAAGGAGATGGAAAACACCCTCTCCTTCTGAAAACCAGCAGGCTGGGGGAGAAATGTGCCTCTAATGCTGCTCCTGAGGCTGCCTCTGCCAGTGAATCCCAATCAGTATTCTGTTCATCCCTGCTTTCTCAAGGAAAGACATAAAGGAGCAGCGTAGCCAAAAGGAAGCTATTTTTAGAAGATGGAGAGATGATTTTTTTTCCCCCCGAACCATTCTGCTGTTATTTATGTTGCGTAGTTCTTGAGTTATTTATTTCAGTGGGAGTTGATGCAAAGTGGGATGGGGTTTAATGTGTGGAGGGATGGTGAAATCCATCCTACAGCTGTCCTTGCTATTTCAGGGCTGGCTTTGAAAGTCTTTCCAACCTGCAAATTGGAAGGTGGTTTTTTGGATGTTATCAGGGTGCTGCTGATGGCCAGGGGTGTTTGTTGTCCCCAGTCCCTCCAGTTTCCCGTGCACTGACCATTCTCCTGTGGTTGTCACTGACTATTCTCCCATGGCTGGCACTGCAGTATATTCTAACCTGGCTCTTAAGCCACCCATACGCATTTTTAAAACACTAAAAAGGATCATTCCAAGTGTGCTCCAAGGTAAAAATAAAAGATGTTAACACTTTTCATCGATCAAAGCTAATTTATGCAAACTGGGCTCTGCTGGCAACTGCAGCAAGGTAGAAATGGTGACATCATGGAGCGTGAGCTCTGCCAACCTGGGTTAGTGCTGGAATGACAGTGGAGTGATTTAGCTATTATGAGCTCACTTAATATTTCATACTTAAAGTGGAGCCTAACCTGCAGCTCAGGGTTATATGAAGTGCACGTTGTGGAGTTGTTTCAGAACAGATTTTGACACAAACTTTGCAGTTAGGGGAAATGTTTGAGTGACACACATATTGCATATGCTGTTACTCTGCAAGGCTGCTGAAAATCCTTTCAGAAAGGAAAACTTACTGGGGAATGTTTTCTATTTTCTGTGTATGTGTGCGTGTACATAGACACATGCACACCAAGGGGTGGAAAATCTGGAATGTTGTCTTAAGCTTTCTGCTATGAAATCATCACAGGAGAAGAAAATCACTTGGATCATACAAATATAGCTGCAGTTTTTAAATCCCAAACCCCGTCACTCTCACAACAATGACCACAAAGTACAGTAGATGTGATGGGCCATGAGTTTGAACTTTTAACACCAATTTTAGATTCCAGCCTCTTTTACAGAAACAGTGCTGAAGTGACCTCCCATTCAGTGAGGGAAATAGTGCAGCTGGTCTGAAAAAACATCAAGTAAAGCACCAGGAAAAGAAAAGCTTGTTGTAGTTGATGCTTTGGCTCCCCAGGTTTTCAGCTGATGAGAGAGGATGTGCCTCTCTCCAAGGCTCAGTGACAGCCCCTGCACTGAGCCTGGGAGCCTTCTGTTGCTCTGCTCATCTTGCTTTTAAAAGTTCTATTATTAATTGTCAGAGAATTGGAATTACACCTGGAATAACTAGTTTTCCTGTTTAGTGCATGAGGAGGAGAGGCAGAATTTGGGCTGTGTTGGTGAGGAACAATATCCAAGATAATTGTATCCAGGCTGTAGGACGGTGACAAAAGAGCAGGTGGGGACTGGTATTCTTCCAGTCAAAACCTTAGGCAGGATACTTTGATATACTTGGGATAAAACACAGTGGTTGTAGGAGGGATAACTTGTTAACCTTGGCCACTGCAGGAGGAGGTTGGGATGGATGGACCAGGAGAAGGTTTTTTTTGGGTGGATTTAGTCACTTTTCAGACCCGTTAAAGGACAGGAAGGAATTATTTGGGATATGTTTTCCTCTAGGAATAGGGTGATGTTTGCACCTGCTGTTAAGTCTAAGATTGGCAAAGTTTCAAGGATCTGTGTTGCTGCTCTTTTTTGGAGGTAACCAGGACAATGAGTATCCCAGAAGAGATGTGGCCAAGCCTGGAGCCTATAAGTGCCTCATTGTCTGGAAAAACGAATTTTTTACCCTCTAATTCTGTCATGTCCGTCAGGTTCTGTGTCACAAAGCCAGGTCTGGTTGCACATTGTTGGCCTCCAGCAGCCTGTTTGAAAGCACATTTTGGGGGTTACTCTGCATGTCTGAGACTGAGACATTTCATATTTAGGGCGGGTGGATTTCATTGGTGAAGTTTTTGCACCCACAGTTGAGGCTGTTATGCAATATTTTCCATAGCAGTGAAATGACCTTGCTGCTGCTATAAACACTTATCCAAAGCAATTATTGGTTCAAACACTTAAAATATAGTGACGTAAGAAATATTCATCAGCATGATCCTTTGAGTTAGAACAAGAAAAAGAAGTGCAAATCCAGTATTCTAGGATTTTTAGTTTATTTAAATCCTGCTTTAGGATCTTTTCCTGTCCACAATGAATTTCCACTCTTCCTTACAGCTAATAGAAAATTTTATGGTTTTTCAATCAGAATTAGTTCAAGCCACTAAAAAACATCCTTTGTTCCTATATTGATAGGAACGCAGTATTCTCCTTTCTTCCTGTTTGGCCTCCTCTGCCCTGGATGCAACGGGAGTAAACACAGTGGAAGGATTTGTATTCCAACAAAGAAGAACAATTGCAGCAGTGTTTAAATTCACAAGGTTTGAGGATTGTAATTGGAGTTTATTTGAGGGTGGGGGGAGGAAATGTTTATCCCACTTCATTTTAGAGGCTCTCCCTTTGCCTTATCCCTGCTTATCACAGAGGGACAAACGTCGTTCCCTGTAACGGAAATAATTCCGATTCTATTCCAAAAAACAGCCTAGAAGCCACGGGATCCCAGGAATAGGTTTCTCCCTCTAGTGGCAGCAGAAAGGGAGATGCAGAACTCTTGGACCAGGTAGTTTCTTTTTTTTTTTTCCTTTGGGAAATCATATGAGGTAGAAGAGCTGCTGTTTATTTACAGCTTCAAAGAAATATTCATATGGCACAAAATATCTGCAGCTGCCTCCTGGTTCTCTTTAGTCATCGAAATGCTTTAAAACCAACACACTGAAGGGTGTTTCTCTAATTTTTAAAAAGACCTTGAGGCTCAAAATACAACAGAGACAACTTGAGAAACACAAATTCTGGTTAGTTTGGTGCCCTGCTATTTCCTGGTGGCAGAACCATGGAGCAGACACCGTACTCGGGAATAAGTGCTGGAATTAGCTCAGCATCCCTCCCTGCAATGCCTGGCACCGGGCAGCCTGCAGAGAGGGAGGGATGGGGATAATCAGAGAACTGCCTTGGGGAGTGCTTGAATCGTATCTGGGGCTGCTGTGTTTCTTTGACAGGTAAAATGTAAACCCACGTGCTCTCAAGGACTAAACTACCCACGTGCTCTCAAGGACTAAACTGCCCCTGTGCCCCTATAGGAAAGGGAAAAGCATTTTGTATCTATAAGAAGGAGAGGCTGAACAGCACCTGTAAGTCAAATAATAATCCCAGTGAACCACAGAAAATTGTGGCTGCCCCATCCCTGGGAGTGTCCAAGGGCAGGTTGGACACTGGGGCTTGGAGCAGCCTGGGATAGTGGAAGGTGTCCCCGCCCATGGTAGCGGGTGGAATGGGATGAGCTTTAAGGTCCCTTCCCACCCAAACCATTCTGGGATTCTATAAAACCTCCCTCTTCTGTCCTGTTTCTGCTTTCCATCTCCTGACGAAACTTTAACTACCCGAGAAGAGCATAAAGCCACTAATACTTGTTACAGATGGGCAGTAAAGTTGATCTGTGGAGGGGGTCTGGCCAACACGAGTCCCTGGCTGGCTTCTGAATCTCTGCCATTGGTGTTTTCACCCCCATGACTCAGCCCCTGCTTCTTGTGAGGATTTCAGTGCAAACTCTCACTTTAACAGATGACATGGAGAGAAGGTTGAAACAGCACCTTAAATTCAGGGAGAGTGTGTCCTTCAGGCTCTGGTGCTGAAAATAGTGTTGAGCCAAAGGATGTTCTGTTATCAACAGAAAACACAAGACATCCCCAACCCCAACGTGATTGGGGTGCAGCTCAAGTCCCCTTGGATGTGGGGCTGCAGAACAGGTGCCCTGGGCAGATTTGGGGGTAGAACTTGTGCAGACTCCCGTGTCCTTGGGAAGCTCCACCTGGCTCTAGAGGTGGAGAGCTCTCCCTTGGGAAGGCCTGAGGTGGAAAATATGGCTGGAATATCTAGTGAGATTATTACATCCTTGGGACACAGGAAAGGT
Source organism: Machaerirhynchus nigripectus (assembly GCA_013397975.1). NCBI lineage: Eukaryota > Metazoa > Chordata > Aves > Passeriformes > Dicruridae > Machaerirhynchus > Machaerirhynchus nigripectus. The sequence continues at coordinate 94,006 of VZRQ01000730.1, forward strand.
CTACCTGGCCTGGGAGGCCACGTGAATTAGTCCAGGAACTGGAAAGTCTTCCACAAAGGAGGAACTTGGTGAATTCAGAGTGAAGTGCAAACTCTGTTCCTTCCAGCTGGGATTGATAATTGTCAAGGCAGCCAAATTCCAGCTTCATTCTTCAAAAGTTAATGACATTTCTTGTGTCCTTCCTGAGGGCTGTTTCTCTGGGACCTGTTCCGTGTTAGGACTTTCTGAGGAGAGGAATTGGCACAGGAAGTCTGGATCCTGGCAGGGCTCTGAGGGATGGTGGTGGCTGCCTGGGCTCACCCAGGTTGGGAGACCTCGTCCAAGGTTTGTGTTTTCCGCCCCCCGACCCTCAGGACCAGGTCAGCCTGTTCAGGTGTTTGTCCAGGAGCCCTCATCAGGCTGCCTTGGTGGTTCAAAGGACAGAAAACTCTTTGGGATTCATTTCTTCCCAGCCACCTTCTCTGAGATGGTTTAAATTTTAGTTACTTTCCCAATCCCAGAGAAATATTTTAACCTTTGAGCACTGTCACTTCTTTGGGTAACACCTTGTCCTGACTCTGGCAGATACCTGGGCTGCTTTTACAGCTTCTTGTTTCCTCCCTGGACCTGAAAACTGTTCTAATTTTATTTTACCTCCCTGTAAAGTTTCTTTTCATTCACTGCCTTTGCTTTTCTTATCGCTTTTTATGCTCTCAACTTCATTATGCAATTGTTCCAACCCCGCTCTGTATTTGATGTTTTATAACTTGTGTCTGCCTTTTCTTCCACTGTTGATTACTTTTACATTTTGATGTTCCTTCACACTGGCTTTACAGGAAAAAAAAAATAGAAAAAACAACTTGAACATTCCCTGTGCAATTACTGGGAGGTGGCACACACAACCCCCGGGCATACATTAATTTATCTTTGAACACTTTCTATTTCCTCTGTGTCCTTTCTCTCCCCAGCTTTATCATGTTGAATTTCACCCTGCGCTTACTCTCCCAACTGTGCTCCGCTAAAATCTAATCTACTTGTTTTCTAACTTCTGGTTGAACATTAATCCTGGTAAAATCCTCAAGGGCTGAGCCCAGAGTCTCCCCCACGCTTGCATCCACTCATAATTGCTGGTGCAGGAGCCTTGCTCAGGAGTTATTCCTTATAAAAAACCACCTTCTTCCCAGACATACTTCAGATGATAAAAACAATACGTGTTGGGACCCCCTGCACAGTAAAGAAATAATTTTTCCCTGAATCACCAGGTGTTGCTCACAATCCTCTCCCCCTCTCCAGATCCGTCTTTCCCCTTGACGTGGTCTCAGCTGAACATTTCAGCATCTGCCTGGTTTGGAGCAACTGGGACGTGGGTCTCAAGTGCTGCAGTTCTGACACTTCCATAAATTCCCTTAAAAAAGAACCAACTTGGATAGATAAGCACAAAGCCTTCACATTAATCAGCATGAGTCTTGAAACACTCTGGATGAGCCCTGGACTTTTCTAGACCTGTAAAGTGATTTTCAGGAAACTCCTGATGGTTATTGCCATTAAAGACACTTCTTTATACCCACATAAATGCCCAATGCATATAAAATTCTATCAGGGTGGAAACCTGAGTGTGTTTGTCTTGTTCTTCCATATTTTTATCTGGTTCTTATATTATATGTAATTAACACATTTAATACTGACTTTAATTGACCTCATCAATGTAATGGCTTATTAAGCTTTTTATCATGTAATGTTCTTTTTTTTCTCTCTATTGAATGATCACATACATTTGTTTATCATAAATTGAGTGCATGTATTTTGGAAAATAAAATTGAAATGCCAAGTGCTTTTCAGAAATTCTTTCAAGCACAGTAAAAGATATATCTGGGTGTAGTTAAATTTTTATAAAGTGCAACATGAAAACATGTCTTTACCTTCATTGCTTTTTCTGTCTTCCACCTACTGCCTTTTTTCCCAGAAAGGCAGCTGACAAAAATAAGAAGTATTTCTTGTGCTAAATGAAAACAACTTAAATCTCTGTTTCTTTATTTGGTATTTAATCTCAAGTGGAGACTTGCAATCAGAACCCGTGCTTCCCGTTCAAAGTGGAAAAGTATTCTTCACAAATCAGTGTTTGTTTGGAGGGGGAGAAAGCTCTAATTGTAACTGTTAGGCCTCACAATAAATATTTCTGTAGTGAATTTGAATTGATTAATCTGTCACTTTTTTCAGTAGAGTGCAAAATCAGATCAGCTCCCATCTTGCTTATTTACATGGTCAGCTTTAATTTGTCATTGGTTCTATTGAGTAGCAAAGCTTTTAGCGCAGAAGATACCTCTTCCACTTAATGGATAATCATTTAGTGAAATATAATTTAAAAGGATTTATCTGGTCCCTCTGCCACGGCTCTAACCTAACCCCAGCATGATAAACTTTCTCCAGGAGAAGGATTAGCACTTTCTGGTGGCTTTTGCCTGGGAATTTGCTCAGTCATTAGTTCAACGCCCAGCTTGGCCAAAGTGCCCTGTGAGCTGCGCTTGGGGGCTCGACACAGGAGAAGTATTTCTGGGTTTGGCTGCACTTTCCATTAGACCACTTTGTGTCAGGTGATTCAACAGGATTCCAATCCATATCCCTGCCTTGTTTTAGGTGGAAGATAAGAGCAAGAAATTCAAGGCAGAGGCCAAGAAAATTGGGAAGGTTTTGGGTGAGACCAGGGGCCAGAAGTTCCACCTGGGTGAAAGAGGGAACAGTAAATGAAAACAAATTCTTGAGCAAGTCATGGGAAGAGACTGGACAGCTCATGAATAAGAATTTTATTTTGACTTGCAGTGAAGGGCCAAGAGGGGAGGAGCTGATTTTTCTCAAAAGCTGCTTTTCTGGGCACCAGAGCTGTATCCGCCCAGCCAGAGGGATGGGAATGTCAGCCTTCCCAGAGAAACTCCCTAATTCGGAGTGCAAGTTGCTGTAACTTTTTACACTCCTAGAGTCTCAAATGATGACAAAACCTGACTTCAATGGACTTTCTTTCTTCCCCATTGCTGAGCTCTGGCACTCCTAGAAGGTGACAACAGTGGCACTGCAATGTTATAAGCTCCAAAATCAGGGCAATTCACCTCCGTGCCTTTCCAGCATGGGGCAGGTGCTGTGACAGGTGGAGTTTGCACTAAGGAGTGAAGGTTTTTTTCCCAAGAAAATCTGCAGCAGGAGCAGAGGAACACTGTGTAGGTCCAAGCATGACATTTTTTCAGGGGGTGTGTGAGGATATTTTCAGTGGTGTTTGGACTGAGGTGCTGGGACAGCAACAGCTGAAAGCTGGACCTGGAGTCACCAAACTCAAGCTTTAGGGCAAAATCTTTGAATTAATACATCATTAATTACTGAACAACTTCAATACTCCTCATCAGCATGGGTGACCTTGCTTTTAGTGCTGAATGTGGAAAAAACAGGCTTTCCATGGCTTTAATTTGGTTTTGCTTCATTTAGCCCGGGTCTGCCTGGGTTCCAGAGCTGTCACCACTGTGGAATAGGATCATTCCAGCTCCTGCTGAAGTTCTGTGTCAGAAGGGCATGGCCAGGGTTGATGACAGATGTGGTAAGAAGGTTTTGATTGGGTTTTTTTTGAACCTGCTGCTTTCCTCTAGCTCTTCTATTCCTCTTCTTGCTAAAAGAGAAGTTTTAAACTCCCAAATAGCAAAAACCAAACACCCACAACACCCTCTCCAGAACTCCATGTTGCATTTGTAATGATCTCTTATGTTTGTGTAATAATCCAAGGCAACATTTCGAAGCTTCATTTTTGGAAGGGATTAACAAGGACTGTTTTAATCTTTGCTGTAGTGTATAAATTGCTGGAAAGCAATCCAGAAATCCAGAGACATTTATGTTTTCACTGATGCCTGGAATTGAAATGCTCCTTAATTTTTACTTTTTTTTTTTTTTTTTGGCAACATTTCTACTTGAGGAAAGAACTTGAGTGCAATCAATTAAAGAGAGGATCTGATTTGCTTTGTAATTGTTTTTCTGTCTCTATGAATGATGTAAGGGCATTTTGGAAGAATTTACTTCACTACTCTGTCTTTTCTAAAATAACAGGTTTACTGGTTGATTTATGGGTTGTTTGTTTTGTTTTTGTTGTTCTGTCTGTAGGTGAGAAAAAGGTTAATTTGCTTGAGAAATCATGTCTATGCCAGAGAAGGTCAACTTGTTCCATCATCATGTTCTGCCATTGGAGCTGACCTCAACCTAAACGCGGTGCTTTAAGGCAAGAATCAGGCATCCTGTTTTTCTCCATGTTTTCCCAGCATTTGTTTTCCCCTGTTTTTGTAGTTTCTCAGAAAAGGCAGGAGGGTGTGGCTCCCAGGAACGAATTCTGTTCCCTCTAAGGTCATATTCTTGACACTGTGCTTCAAAAACTCCACTCTTTGCTGTGGCTGTGCCAAGCTGTGTCAGGTGGGATTGCCCACGAGCCAAAACACCAACAAGTCTACTTGGGAATTATGTCATAGGCAGGGGAAAACCGTGAAAGCATAAAAATTGGGAAAGACAGGGAATATTGACTTTGTCAAAGTTAATGTCCATCGGTATCAGAACACAGTGGGCTCTGTGGTTCCTGGGGAAGTCCCAGCTCCTCTTCCTGTGCTATTTCCATGACTCATAGGATGCTGAACAGAAATGATGGACCCAAGGCATCCAAACCCTGCTTCTTGGAGCTTGGATTCAACTCTTGTCAAGGGGAAATGCTCTGGGAGATGATCAAGAAAGATGAAGCAAACTCCCAATGATGTTCAGCTGCAGAGTTTAGTAGAAGTGGTGGAGGAAATGTTGAATCAGTCTGCAGGATTCACTGGCGCTCTGGATGTGTCAGAATTCACATGGACTTCTTCCTATTTCCATTTCTTGTTCAAAAGTCACCAGAAGTTTGGAAACTGGCTTGGAGGTTGCACCTCTCGTGCTAAATCTGGCTTGGGGAGGTTGTGCAGCTCCTGGTCCGTGGTGCAGGAACCTGGTTTGGTTTGGCGGAGAGGAAAAGGGCAGCACAGAGAGTAAGAGCTGGATTTAGATGGGAAGAGGACAGGACAGGGCACTGCCAGAGAGGAGTCTCCACAGACACTCCTCTCCACCCAGACCCAGCTTCTACAGTAGTTTTGGGAAACTAATTTGAATGAATTTTGTGGCAACTTAGTGATAACGCAGTGGTGAGGAGGATAACGTCAAATTCGAAAGGAAAGTCAGCAAGAGTCTCTGTGTGTGTAATTTTGGTGTGTTCTGTGTTTTTTCCTGCAAGATCCACATGGAAGAAGAAGCAGTTCAATAAATTAAGGGTGTTTTTCTGATTAGTCTCATACCTGAGGCCGTATTTTGCTTTTGTGGATATGCAACTGCTATTAAGTTGCAAGGGATGCTGCAGTGGGGACTGGAAAGCAAATAAGCTTCTTCCCCCCTCTCTTTTACTGGATAAGAGTGTAAAGAGTGATTGGAGTTTGTCAGCATAGAAACAAATGTCTGAATTTACTTGCAAGGCCTCGATATCTTCAACCTTTTCAGGTGTAAAACCCCCTGCAGTAAGAGTCACGTGCACACGATTTTACATAATTTACTATTTTTGGTGGAAAATCGCATCAAAGTGACACCTGAGGCACCACATCCACTGCCCTTTGATAAGAGATGGAAGGTGGTCAGTCCTGTTCCTGACATTTATTAGTGCTGATTCCCAGGGCCAAGGAATGGCAGGAAGAGTTGGTTATACAGTAACTTCTGAGCTGTAGTGGCAGAGCTGGTATTAAAGCCTCTTGGATTTCCTTTAGCCTTCCTGTACATCAGTATAAATCTGTGGTGGGCTCTTCATGTACTTGCAAGCCAAAACACTTCTTTCTTTTTTTCTTTCAGTAGTTTCTTGACTTTTTAAAAAATTCTTTTTCTCGCAGTAGCTGTTAAAACGTCTGCAGAATAAGTGATGAATTTAAAAAAAAACATTTGTGCATCCATTTTAAATTTCAGCAGTGCACAATAGTTCCTACTGTAGCTTTTACCAACCTGCAGAACTGCTCTTGGCTCTCCCCTCCTCAGGGCAGATCACGTATCGCGCCCTGTTTAACTCCTTCAAGAGACACGTGCAGAAATTTCACTTACACAGAGCAATCAGACCTCCCCCTGCCCTTGAGCCTTCACGGGAAGGATGTATGAGTTGGGATTTTCAAGTACATATTAAGAAGTTTATTGCCAGTGGAGTATGCATAGATCAATATTCAATATAGCTGTAAACACACGTCCTTCACACAAAGGCTGGATGCCCTTCCTTGGGCCTGCAGCTCCCTGAAAACACCACTTACAGCAGCCCACAAATAATAAAACATCATCTCCCTGCTTGCCCAGCCCAGGGGTTGCTCAAGCAGATGCTCAGAGGTGAGATTTTTACACTTTTGACCCATTGGTTCCACCTCCTATTTGATTTTTTTAATGTGAAATATTTTGGTGAGGAGAGGTCTTTTCCCAGTATTTTACAGGGTTTTTTTACTGCTGGCATTTATTAGCAGTTGGTGTTTCCTGACTGTTGGAGCAAAAACCAGATGAAGTTTCACAGGTAGATCTTTGTGCTTTGCTGATGGAGAAACCCCTTGGAAAACCCACGTGAAGGTCAGTTGGGGCCACAGCATTCATCTGTTAATTAGCATCTTCCAAGAAAATTATCAAAAGCTGGACCATTCCCATCCAGTCAGCCACAATAATTACAAATCTTTGGGAGAAGGGTTCTCCCCACCCAAAAAAAAAAGCTGTTTATCTTGTCCCTAAAACGAGGTTTACAAATCATTCTCTGTTAAACTGAGGGGGAGAAATTGTGGTTGGTTATAAAAATTAAACTGCTCTGTATGGAATTTCTGCTTATTTTGCTGTATCTCGTTCAGTTTGAGATTGTTTTGAACTGGACAGGGAGTTTGCAGGGATCTGAGGGCTGTCAGTGCTGAGAATTGGACTTTTTATAATGCAGAAGAGTCTTTATCCAATTGTTTATCCTGTGTCAGAAGGGCTGTGCATGAGACATAATTGCCAGGGAATAAAACTCCTGGCAGTTCCCACTGAACCCATGGCACATGCTTGAAGTGCCATCCAAGCCTAAACAACACTCAGAATAAAACAGGGATTTGTTCCCTTCTGTGTGGATTTCCTGGTTTGAGATGTCTTGTCAGGCTGGCAGAAATAATTATTACTGGGAGAAGGTGGGAATTCTTCCCTCCAAGATTCCTCATTCATTCATTCGCCAGGAGAACAATTAATGACAACTCACTAATGGCTGCAACACTTTATTTTCTCTTTCCAGTGGCATGTGCAGTCCCAGGTTTCCGAGTGCTGGGTACTCCCTGCCTGGCCCCAATTACTTTGGCAGGGAGGATGGGATGCTGCAGGGACCAGAGCTCCCCCTGGCAAGGCAATTTCCAGCCAAGAATAGGTTGGAGCTGCTGGCACTGAAGTGATGTCTAGGAGTAGCACTGGGTAGTGGGAATCGCTGCCTGGCTCCAGCAAGGGAAGAGCAGTTGAGGTTTTAACTGTGTAATTAATTACCATGGATTTGGATTGGGGAGAGGGGAGAGAATTTGGGCTTCGGGGCTGAGTAAAAATACGGGAGACTTCTTAATTGACCAAGTATTTCCTGTAAGATGAAACCAGTGAGACAAAGAGACAGAAAGATCTTAAAACCAAATACGCTCTAAAATGAAAATAAATCCAAATTTGCCCTACCCATTTCCTTGTCGAGGCTTTTGCCCTGAGCCTGCAGGTACGGCATGGGCTGGTATCAGTCTGTGACCTAAGGCTGGGAGTGACCAACAATCCTTGGTCTGTTTTACTGATCTGGTGGCCCAAGAGCTGCAGAGCTGAGCTGGAAAAGCCCCCTTTGGTCAGTCTGGAGCCTTTTGTCCTGGGATATCCACCAAGCCCATCACCAGGGCAGGAGGGATTAAGCAGCACAACTCCAAACCCCCTCCTGTCCCTCTGACACTGCAGAGACGAGAAACTCACTGGCTTGGCTGGGACAGCAATAAATGTTTCCAAAATCCCAGTGGATAAATTCAGTATCTTTATATCAGAGGTGTCAGTGGAGGCCAAGAGCTTGTCTTTCAGGTCCACTGAAAATGTTATTTTTAGTGCATTACATCTTCAGACTTGAAAAGAGAAAAACCCAACACTAGCTAATAATTAAGTGATTAACTGTAATAATATGCTGCACATTTTGAAGTGAGCAGTATAGGTTCAGATGAATCAGGAGTGAATTTATACATTAATACATATTCAAAAGTGTGTTTTACGATTTAATTACAGTTCTAAAGGAACCAACCCAGAGAAGGAACATAATGCCCTGATGTTTGCATTACTCTTGCACAAGAAAACATCCAAAGTTTGCCTGTAACCTACGTTAATTAATGGATTCTGTGTAATTTATTTGTATCTGCTCTGCCTTTCCCATTATGCTGCTATGGCTGATCTTGGGAGGCAGAGGAGAGAGACTGAGTTCAGGAAGGGATCACTCCTCATCCCAAAAGTGCTGCTGTAGCAGAAACAGCCTTTGATCCCAGAGAGATGGTTGTGAGATTTAGGACTCGCAGCGTTCCCATTGCTGAATATGTAATTTAGGTCACTGAACTATGTTTTGGTGGAAGATACTTATCTATTCCACTTCTTGCTGATGTCATGTGCTGGGAAATCAGATGTTAGAGTGCAAAAATACATGAGAGGCCAGGCTTAAAATGGCATAAAATATAAATGTCTCTGTGACTGGCTGCAGTTCCTGGTGGTGGTTGTAGGGGATGAGGGTCACATCCCTTTTTTTTCTACTTCATTGTCCTGCTCCATCCAAATTCTGATACAAATTTTAAAATCTGGTTTCTCTCTCAGTGCAGAAGGGGAGCAGAAGCCCCAGAGGAAACACCATCTCCTACTTTCTCTGCTCTAACACCTCTGTTCCATTTGGAAAAGCTGAGAGGGTGTTGAACTCAGGTGTTTTCCCTGTATCTCCAACAGAGACGTTCACCACCGACAAGAAAGGTTAATTCAACCCAGAATGTCCCTCCTAAAGAGAACGAGGGACTTAAAAGACATGTGGCTACCTTGTTTTGGGACGAATCAGTTAAATCATGTCCTGGTTTCATGCAGTCAAGGCAGGCAGCGATGGTCTGTAGGTCACTTCTCCTCTCGAGCTTTGCTGTGTGCACTGTCAGCTACTTATGGCATTTTCCAAACTATTTTTTCCCTTCTCCCCCCCTCCCCCCACTTTGGAATGCCCCATACTTTTACTTCGGGGAAATTTTTAACAGGGAGCAGACTCGCAGGAAGATATATCTTAGGCTTATCTGAGTTGTAAAAGTACTCAGAAGTTCAACTGATAACAGCAATGCAAATTTAAATAAGTAATAAAAACCCTCCAGACCTCACCCTTGGGTAACAAAAAGAAAATATGGCTCTGAGATAATTCATCAGGCAGTGCTCAGCAAACACAAAGAGAAAAATACATTTTTCCCCCTAATTCTTTCAGGGTAGAAAAAAAATCAGGCTGTTTTGCTCTTCCATCTATGAAGTTTTAGCAAATATTGATCAGTAAAGCAGTTGTGAGAAATATCAGCTGCTTTTTCTAGCTAGTATTTGAAAATCCCTAACTTACAGCAGCAGCCAATGCCAAGATAGCAATCTGGATTTTACAGATCAGTCTCCTGTAGCTGCTGAGATCTGAAGTATCAGAACTACCAAGTTCTCATTTTCTGTATTTTTCTTTATCAGATTCCAACCCATCTGTAAAAGTCCCCAGCTTCCTGACGCTCTGCCTATTGAACAGCATAATCCAGGGTACCTACAAATCATTAATGGCTCACGATCACAGTGAAACCTGGCGATTTGGAGCAGGATTTTCCTTACTTACCATCTTCCCCCTGTGCCTCAAAGATGTACCTTCTGTAAGAATGTTTATATAAATAATGCCTATATAAACATTATATACAAATGCACATATTTATGTTCATTAATATTTGGCTGTACTTATTTGTTCTTGCTAATGGCTAATTAATTTGGGAAAAAACTTACAAGGATAATGATGTATATAGTACTAAATTACATGCTAAATCAAATATATCAGCCTAGAATTTACTGTGAGGTGGTAATTGCTGAGATTATCAAGTACAAGGTATCTGCATCTTGGCATAATTTGTCATTTATAGCAACTCTTACTAAAAGTTCCAGGATTTACAGATGAGTTGATCCAGATCACCTTTGTACAGCAGTTAATTATTAGCTCCTGCACTACCAGCTTTCACTTCTAAATTACCTCCTTGCTCCTTCAGTCTTGCTTTTAAAAACAGTTTAAGATTATGGAATATATTTCCCACGAGGCTGCTGAATTTATCTTGGGCACTGGTGACTCAAACTCTCCACGCTGAACTCTCTCACCACACCTCGGAGTGAAGCTGTCGCTCGGAATTTGTCTCCAGAATTATTAAAGGGATCACTTCTTAGCAGTTTGCGGCATAAATGCTGTTGGTGATCTCCCTGACACACAAAAGGCACAAATAACCGCTGATCTCAAATAAATTCCCAGAGTTTCCCCTTTCTTCAGTAGCTTGCTATTCTGAAATTTAAAAAAAATCATGTCCTAAAAATTTAGGAGGTGACAGGGAGATTTCCGGCATCGGCAGGAGCGCGGCGGAATTTGAACGGCAATTCCAAATGTCCCTGAGCCTCTTCAAACCCTCCCTGGCTGCATAAACACCGGTACAGTGGGGTGGAAAACAAACACTGGAGATCATTCACCAAACAGAAATTTAAGCTCACAGCCCATGAGATGAGGGTGAGATTTTGCTGCTGGGGTGGGAGGAGGTGGGAAAGGGGAGCAGGCACATCCGGGGATTTTCTGTTTAGCACTGCAACTCTCTTTCTAAGTTGAATATGTTACGGTGCAAAGAAAAAGTCTTTTGGAATTCCTTATCTCAATCACTTTTTGTTGTTTTTCCCGGATTACAGTAACTTTTTGTTTGCTGGTAGTTGGTTCCTTTAGCAAGTGAGATATATTGAGACATAATTCAAAATGACAGGACAGGAGTAACCAATACACGGTGCACAAATGACTCCCTGTTAACATGTCACGTATTACATCCTTTATTAAAACCAGCCCCTGCTCCGTGTTGGCAAACAACATTTCCAGCCATCCCCCAGCACAGCTTTATGATGGATTGTCTGGGAGCTTCGCTGTATGTGAAGTAAAATCTTAGCATCCGTATAAACACAGAGCATTGTTCTAATGGAAGGCTTTTTCCTTTATATTGCCTTTGTAGGGATTTCCATTCAAACAATCTTTTTAATCACAGCTCATAGTTTTAAATAGGCTTCCCAAGGCAGCCTGGATTCCAAAGCTTGGAGGTATTTCAGCATCCCTCTTCTGCACAATCAATTAATCTGAGGGTTAGGGCATACCTGACCAACTGTCGGCCTCAGGTCTGCAGCTTCCTTGCATTTCTCCCAGTATCCTAAGTTTTTGTACAGCTTCCCTTGTACCTGGCACAGTAACTTTTCAAATAATATTTATCCTTTTATCATATTTGTTTCTTTTACATCATTTATCACTTGAATTCCATTAAAAAAAATATACAGCCATACATGAATCCCAAATTGCTCTACAAAGGATTCTGAATTCCCACACGCTCTGCTCAGCTTTACCCTCTGTGCCCGGCTCTGTTTTCCTTTGTGCTGAAGCTGGCAAATCCTGACTCTTTATTCCAGTGTCAGTGCAACAGATGTCTGAGCCCCATCCTCAGCTGGTGTTTCTGGAGCAGCCAGTGAGTAGGGATGTTGTTAGTGCTGGATAAGGGAGGACTAAGGAATGACAGGGGTTTTCAAGCCCTGTGTATTTGTTCACAAGGTGCCAGGCACTGTTTTAAAGCTGCGCCTATAGAAAAGAGTATGTGCTATTATTTATTGCTAACGTCCCTTATGCAACGTGAAAGCTTTTATCAGAAAAAAGTGTAGGGCATAATCTCTACAAATAACCAGAAACCCCCAAACCCTGAGGGGTGTGTAAGTGTGGGGAAGAGGATGGAGGGAAAGCGGAGCCAGCGGGAATCCCACCCTCGGGTATATCCCTGGCAGCTCTCCATCCACGGCAAGCCCAGCACACTGGAAAAATGCCCCATTCCCGTGGTGAGAAAGGTGATGGTATGTTTATCACGCAGCCAAGAAATAAATGGGAGCCATTACAAAGGTGTATAATTCAGCAATTACAGTTATTTGTTTTTTCTGACACCCCCTGCAAACAGTTATCGCTTCAGTCAAACATAATCAAATTATCTTTTTTTTTTTCCTTTTTCCTGGTACTGTACATTAACAGGGCAAATAAAAGGGAAAATAGTGCAGTCCCTTGTAATAAAGAAAACAGCAGCAAACTATTAATGCTCTTTGAAAAGAGTAGTTTTAACAAAGTAAGCAAGAATCATTTTCTTTGGTTGAGTGTTGATTCCCCAGTGTGCTCTCAGTAAGTAATTAGAATGGCCCAGTGAATGTCAGCATCAGCTTGTTTATTCTCATTATTTTATCATTTTAAAAACCCTCTAGGTGATGAGACATGCAGTATAGAACATAATTACCATTATTAGCATACTAATTGGACACAAAAATAGGCCAACTACAAGGTAGCCAACTGAATAATTTCACATTAATCAAACACCATAGTGAATAAGCCTATTGTTAAATTGACAGCTACAATAATTGGCAATATTTCGCTGCGCAATATAAGAAATTCCTTGTAATATCTCTGCCACGTTATATAATTTAGTAATTTCCCACATTTCCAGCCTTAACTTTGTACACCCAGTTCAAGTTCAAGAAAACATCATGATAAGATTATTAGTCTATTATCAAGTGGACAAAGTATATAAAGACCTGCTTGTTAGCATTCAGGAATAGATTTGCTCGATAAGGAAACAAAAAGGCTCCCAATTTAGTTACTTGTTGCTCCAGCATTGAAAATGTATAAAGGTTCTTGATAAGAATTTTTTAACTGTATATTAAAGTCCAACTCGCCTGTTTAAGAAGCAGGGAAAATGGTAAAGAAATTTTAAAAAGAAAGTGCTAAAATAAAATAAAATAAACCCGGGTGGGAGCTGTGACTTTCAGCCTCCAGGATAATTTCCTGGCTGGGATTTGCCTGGTGCCGTCCCCGTCTCGCTGAACGGCGAACTGGAAAGTTGCAAAGCCGCCACCAGAAGTGGGAATTCATGAACTGCTCAATTAGCAGCAGGCAGGAAGGGAGAGCGGGCCCTGGCTGGGCTTCCCTTTGAAAACCTTGGGGGAAATAAGACAGGAAAGGAACGAGTGGAAAGGAGAGGAGAAACAAGGATGGGGAAGGTGCGAGAGGGGGAAAAGGCGGGTTGTGGCAGAGGGAAGGAGAGCGATAAGGAGAGCAGAACCAGATGGTGAAACCAGAGCAGCAGAGGCAGGAGAAGACGAGAGGAAAGAAAAACAGTGAGGAAGAAAGAAAATAGTCATCAAGAAGAGGGAGGAAGAGAAGGTAAGGTGAGAATCGGGGAAGGCAGAGCAGATTTGGAAGAGTATGAAACAATATTCTTCTTTTAAGAATTCAAAGGCGAGGGGAAACAAGCATCTCGCTGAAAGAAACGTTTCCTTCCCACTCCCCAGGCTTTGGGAGGTATGGAGGCTGGGAAGAAAGGCCGAAAGGAGTCACTGAAGTCTCTGTTTATTTCAATAAGGAAAATATTTTTGGAAAATTATTATAAAAATGATGTTTCACACCGTTTCTCACGCGGGTGTTGGGCGCCCGTTAAGGGTGGGGCACAGGGAATAGGACAGGTTTGGAACCCCCCAAATATTTCTGGGTGGCTTCTTGGTTAGAAATGGCTTGATGAAATTCCAAACTGTGTGGTTCAACTTGGCATGTAATTTTAAAGAAATTAAAAGGAGGGTCAGAATAAGAAATAAGAATGGCATAGCCTGTACGAAGTGGCAGTTTTCACAGAACCAGATGTGGCCTCTCTGGCCGCACGTGGAGAAGGGAGACTGCCTTGAGCATGGGCCAGCAACTGCCTGAAATACCCTTATTTCGGTTAAATAATGGAATTATTTCAACTGCAGTCACCAAAGAGGCAATTTTTACCAAGGATTGGTTCTGGTAGGGGTGGCTCTTGAGAATATACTGATGTAATTAAAGGCAGAAGAAGTTTTCTGGATGAAGGGGGCTCTAAGTTTGTTGAAGTTTGGCTGCTTATTTTAAATTAAGCTGTAGGGGGAAAAAAAGCACTGCCTCACGAGCAATAACGTATTTTTTCCAGCTGTTCTTTGCTTATTAATCTGTTAATGGGCAATTCTCTGCTAATGGTTGGGGATGCCTGTTAATATATCACAATCCCAGAGTATTGATCAGCTGCTTTATTTCCCTTTGTATGGCCAGGCTCCTCAGTAGCAAAGTCACAGTCAGAAAACATGTAAGCCTGTACTTCACATTATCTCTGGGTACAGAGAGGAGCCACCATGGGACATATTGGGGGTACTAAAATCAGCTAAAATATGCAGTATGTGCTCAGGCTTTTCTTAAGCAGGAAAGTACAAGCTCCAGCTTTGATTTACTCACTGAACTCAGGAAATACATCTCTGGGCGCTCATTGCTGGGAAGCGTCTCCTTTAGCCAGCTCCGTACCTATAAATGACTGTAATACCTGGGTCAGGGGGTCTTGGAAGAGCTCTCAAAAAGTGATATAGTCCACCTTTTATGGAGCTAAACTTACAGCAGGCAAAGGGAAGGGTCCTGTGCCAGGTTTACAGCAGAGTTAAGGATAACAGCCAAGGCCATACTTTTGCTAATACATTAGGATGGCTCTGAAATGTGCCAGCTTCGGAGCTTGGGATAAAGCAAACGACAAAACTGAAAATATCCTTGACAAGATGTCTCTCTTAACACATTAAGAGGCTGTCCAAACTGAGAAAAAAATCCTCAGCAGTTCCTCTCCTTCTGTCACAGAGTCTGTGCTCGGGTGGTTGGAGTTGCAGGGCTCTGCCGCACGTCAGGTGACGGGTGAGGAGCAGCTCCCGGGCAGCACGTTGGACACACGTCGTGTCTCACCTGCTCCTTTATGTGCCAGACACAGAGGGCACTCCAAAATCCCCCCAAAAACCTGGTGAATTCTCCAGGGGGGTCTGGGCAGGGGGCTTGGAGAGGCACATCCAGCCATCATACGTTGTTACTAAATCAGGATACTGCAAATCGAATGCTTTTGCATCCCTTAAATACACCTGGACGGTCTGTGAAAGCAGTACCCCCACACTCTGCCCCCCAAAAACATGAGACAAACCCCAGAGCTGAAAGCAGAAGGAAAGAAGGACATTAAGCACATTCAGGCACGATAAACACAGAAGAAAAACACTGCAAAGGATAGTTGTGGAATACATTTGAATAACAAATACATTTGAGGAAATCCCAGTCTGCTTGGGGACAGAGAAAAGGAAAATAAATTCATCACATTATTCATTGGAAATTATTTGTTCAGCTCTGCTCCTTAATGTGTCAGCTAAAGATGATTTCCAAGAGTGAAGATTTTCCTTTCTTGCTTGAAATGACTCAAAAAGAAATGAATATTCCAGCCACCAAGTGAGGTTAATATATGA
This sequence comes from Machaerirhynchus nigripectus, assembly GCA_013397975.1. Lineage (NCBI taxonomy): Eukaryota > Metazoa > Chordata > Aves > Passeriformes > Dicruridae > Machaerirhynchus > Machaerirhynchus nigripectus. The sequence continues at coordinate 109,618 of VZRQ01000730.1, forward strand.
GTTTCATAGGCATTTACTCACCACTGCTGTTCCCTGCAGAGTAATGGCACTGGAGGTGCATTCTGGGAGTGCCAGGGGTGAAACCAAAGTAGATGTTCCTGAATAATTTAGTGGTGTATGAAAGCTTATTTCATCATCATCAACACAGTAATACCTTGCACCAATGGAGTGCTTTACATCTCTGGGCTCCAAAGCTGTGCGAGTATCAGCATTTCCATTTTTCAGTTGGGGAAACTTGAGATTAGAAGGAAAAAAAAAACCATTTTCCAAAGGGAGTGAAGGCTGTGGCAGAAATGGGATAACAATTCAGGTTCCTAGGAAGAGGAACCTGTAATGTCTGGGTTGAGTGTGGGTGAAGATGCTTAGTGAAAGATGAAAAATACCAAAGGAAAGTATTTTTCTCTTTTTCTTTTACAATAAAATAAGAATTAAATGAAATATTAAATTTCCAGGATAAATGAAATTTCAATATATCACTTTGTTTTGGTTTTTTTTTCTGTGCACTGGTCATTCCAAAGCGGCAGAGCAGGTTCACATCCAATTCTTGGAATGGCAGGAGGCTCCACTTCCATTACCCAGTGATTATTGCCATTAGGCTGAAGGAGCAGAGAGCCCCTCGTGCCTCTCTTTGGGCTGTTTGCACATGCATGTAGCTGGTAACTTTTTTTGTGTTTAAAGAGTCTAACAGCTCATCAATCTTAGTCTTCCCTGAATGTAGATTGGTCTTTAATGAGATCAATGAATGGTGCTGGTACTTTGCTGGCCAAAATTGTAAATGTGCTGTTCCATTTCCTATTTACCCTGTAGCACAGGGATTTCGGCGCGTTGCTGCTAATGTGTTTTGCATTCTATTGCTCTCCTGCAAAATTTATGGCCAGGGAGAGACTGCAAGAAACAGTACGGGCAGGCAGAGCTGGATTCTGTTCTCTGTACTGCACGAAGGTTTTTAAAAAATAGAGGGGTTTGGAATAGATGAAGAAAAGGGAAATAAAGAGCAAGGAGGGAGCTGGGAAAGGATGTCAGATTAGTTTAATTAAAATAAAACTTTGAGGGTTGAGGTGTGTCAGAGACAGGAAAAAATGTGGCTGAAAACAGCTTTAATAAAGGTGGGATGTAATGGAAGTGCCTTTAGTCAACCTGGCCGAAGGCAGAAGGACAGAGGGGCTGTTGAGCAGGGAAATGGGTGTTGGAAAAGCATCCGGTGTTAATTAGAGCTCTGGAATGGCCTGGGGTGACAAGTGCTCTTCCACCCAGTCCCTTCTCCTCACTGCCCTTGTTAGCACGGTTTGGTCCTGTTCCAGCTGCGCATTCACCTCTGGAACCACCACCCCAAATACTGGAAGATTCCTTTCTCCTGCAGCAAGAGCCATACAGACACCCCTGAGGTCTGACTGGGGGGTTCCCCTTGGTGTGTGGCTATGAAGGTTGATGTTGAAGAACCATATCTGGTTCTGTGACTGTAAAGTGACGATTTCTGTCTTTCATTTTCTCTTTTGGAGCTTTCCCCCACAACTTTTCCTCCTGAAGCAGCTCCCAAGGAAGTTGCATCCCACAGGGATACACCTAGAAAATCTCACTGTGCCAGGGAAAGGAGTTATTTGGCATCCTTTGCATATTAATCGTTTCTTTGGTGCATGGTGGTCCAAAGCCAGATAAAGGCTGCAGTCTGAGCCTCTCACAGGACTCTGTATTATATGGGAAATCAGTGCAGAGGGCTGATAGGTTTGACAGGCTTCTCTTGGCCCATTTGGGGTGGGTGTGTGCTGAAGGAAATTTCCTACTGACCATCAGCTTCACCTGACAGGTGGTAGAGAGGCTGGATGGGCTGGTTGATTAACTCAGTGAAATGATTCCTGGAATTCCTGCATCCCAGAGGAAATGCAACCTGGCCTGTCAGGGACCCTGCAAATATCCAGGTGGCAAATGTGGTATTGCTGTCCCACAGCAGGTTGTGCCTATTAAATCTGAAATATGGGAGGGACTCCTTCTTTGGAAGGCAGGCAAATACTCAACCACATAAAAATGGACTCGGGAAATTTGAGAGAATGCTATTGTATGTGTTATCTCTCAGCAAAAGTGAAATTCTTTTGCAAAGGGCAAAACTGCAGAGGAAAAGTGACCCTGCCTGCCCCAAAGCCCAGGCTGACTGCAGAGAAATGCGGCCACAAATTCCAGGAGTTCATTGAAATCTTCCCACTGGGTTTGATGGTGCCAAGCCTCTATAAAGCCAGTAGAGATGATTTTCTGAGAAATCCCATAGTAAAGGGGAATCCCTCAGCAGCAAAGAGCAGAGAGATATCTGCTCATCTCTTGGCTTTGGCAAAGAGTGGATGGCTTGGACATGAAGGACAAAGTACAGAGCTGGGGCAGAAAAACAGGTTCTGCATCCCCTGCTCACCAGGAGGGATCCAGTGGCAAGCAGAATTTACGTGTGGGAAGACCCAATTTAGAGGAACTTCAACATCTTCCCTTACACTGGGGCCAAACTGTGGCCTGAGCTCAGCATTTCCTTTGCCAGGTCCGCAAATTGGACTCCAGACCATATAATTTCAGGAGCTGAGTGGAATAATGTGGATGGTGACAGCAGAGAGAAGAAAGATGAAAATATGAATAGCTTTTTGGGGAGGTGGCCCAAATTCTGTTCTTTTTTACTGTAATTTAATAACAACTCCATTTGGATCAAAGGTTTCTTAAGAGTTTATATTAATCTTAACTGATTCTGATATTTAACCTTCATGCTCTGGACAATACAGTTTTTTCCATGCACTTCTTCCATGTGAGGTATCTGTTATATCTTGTGCTCTTACCCAAATTTTCTCTGCAAAGAGCAATTAATCTCTCTGCTGCTTTATCCAGGATTTAAGTGCACGTCCTCCCTTTAATTCTGCACACTTCCTTTTTTACCTTCTGTCTTTCCATCCTTAAGTATCACTGAGTTGCCAGATAACACAGTTATTGTTCATATTACCAGAAGACTGTAATGGATTTATATAAAACTCAGACAGTGCCATTGTTCTTGAAGTCCATTTTATTGTAATGAAGTTCCACTCTTAATATTCCATGATCTTCAATGTCCTTTACAAGTAACTTTTTATAAATTAATCTATAATAATCTAATTCAAGTCAGTTAAAGTGGATAACTATACTCCAATTATGATATCGGGAAGAGTTTTTACATAATGAGGGCTTTTATATAGATGGTTAACGCTAATACTGTAGTTTACAACATACTGTATGAATCACTAATTAAATGCCTAAGTAGCAATAATGGAAGTGGAACTATCAATACAGAGACGATATCAGTGATGTAAGGCATTAATAAAACTTTATGGTCCCATTTAATCTTTTTTTATAGGTACTCCATTATGTCAGTTAAAAGAAAAGGCAGAAAAAACAAGAAAGTGAGAGAGTGGAACTTAAAGGACCAGGACATGGAAACTAAAATGGGATTTCCCTTGTACCATGCCCCCAAAATGGGCCAGATAGAAAAAGTAATGAGAAAACTGCCCAGTGGAAATAAATTCATCACATTTCTAAAAATATGGCTGTTCACTGCAGCTGGATGGTTTAAATGTTCCTTAAATAACCCATATTCTATGATTTAAATGAAGGGCAGCTTAAAGAGCATCTTCAAAGAGGAATCTGAGTTTAGCACCGCTCTGGCCAGAAAGGAACAGCTCAACTGTTGTGCCCCTGCCATTGGCCAGCGGAGATGACTCGAAGGGTAAATACATAAACATTTATATTGGAAGGAGAAACTATTAACAAAGGTATTTTATTTTGAAGCCAAAGCACAAGCTTGGCTCCGGCGCTGCCCAAGGAGCGTTCGAGGCGGCCGGGCTGCTCTCCTGACAGGACATCTCCTCTGTGTTCCTTGGCCCCCAGCCAGTGTCCCCTGCAGGAAAGCAAGCTGCCCATTTGCATATCAAAGCAGAGGAATAAGCCAAGCCCAGCAGACCTCTAAAGGGAAGTGAGAGTATATGGGAATTTTTAGTTTTAACTCCCAATTAAAAAAAAAAAAAA
>VZRQ01000730.1:113677-153941 GCA_013397975.1 Machaerirhynchus nigripectus
CCATTCCTTTCACGGAACAGCCTCTTCAAATGCCTTTTGTAACACATTTGAGCAGGAATAACAATTTAACCCCTCATATCCCCTCCCGGGATGTTTCAGTCCTGGCTGTGTTTTAACAAATAAAGGGAAGAGATGTTTTTTTCCCTGGTGCTTGATATCAGCCCTTTGAAAATCATTGCACTGAGCCCTTTAACACACCTTGACATGCATTGGAAATGTGCAGAGCCAGGCTCGTGCTTCATGCTCGCTGCTGTTGAAGTGACATGTTTATTTAGCACAAGATTTCCAGCCTGGTGCCTTTTTGTGCCTCATAGGAGGAATTTGACATCACCTGCGTTGGATATCAGTGCTGAGGTTTGGCTCTGAGCTCCACCTTTTCTGGATGTCCATTGCTGGGCACTTGGAGCTGACAACCAGGCTCACAGCCTCTAATAAAAATAAATCTTTCTGTATTATTTTAAAACTATGACTTCAATATGAGTAGATGAAGAGGCTGTGAAAATTCTGTGCCAATATCAGTGAAGATTAGATCCGAGAACTCACGTCTCCCTGTGATAAGAAATTCATTACTCCCCTTGCCCATCAAATGCAGCTGTTGGCAATGCTCTGCCTCGATGCACGGAGTGGGGACATCAGTAATCCTGCAAATTTGCAACTAAAACCAAACCTTTGTGCAGCCCCCTCTTCCTCCCGTATGCTGCTCCATTCCACAGCCACCCTTTCTGGTCTCTCCAAATACCTTTGGAGAGCTGAAGTTAAAAGTTAAACTTTCTGGCTTTTTAGGTAGCCTTCCTTCCACCGAGTGGGGCTGGGTGTGTTTCGTGGAATGGCAAAGGCAGCTGAAATGCAGGAGAGGATACAGCTCTGCCTCTTTGAACCATCTGACAAACCCTAGGCTTGCCTAGACTAATGGGATCAAACCTAAATAGTGTTTAAAAGGTACCTAAAAAAGGATGTAGGGTTTCCTGTGAGTCCAGCCTCACCTTGTGTCGAGGTTATCATGTGAGCAGAGCTCAACCCTGGTCACTGGCTTTTCTTCATGGGGTGGTTTGGGCTGGAAGGGACCTTAAAAAGCATCTAGCTCAGATTTATCAGCATTTTCTCTGGAGCAGCCGTTACCTTCTGGCTGCCAGGAACAATCAGCCACGGAATAGACTCCTTATCAGAGAAAAAAGCACCATTCAAATGCTTTGCTGTGACCAAAGGTTTTCTACAATTACACAGGAGGTGTGATTGCCCTTCCTGTTCTGCAGTTCACTGAAAGAAGTTCTGCCACAAAGCTTCAAGTCCTTCAACCTTTTTTAGTAGCTCATTTTTTTTTTTCACAGGTCTCTTGGTAGATCGTAACAAAAATAAGATAAAAATATCAATGAAGGCTTGCTCTGGTTTCATGATTTTATGCACAGTCCTCTGCCTGTCAGTGGTCTTGTCCCCCATGGCAGCTGAGCACTGTAAGATGCCATAAACCTGGGACCTGGTCGTAGTTTGTGTCAGAATCCAGAAATGGCACTAATGGACAATAAAAAATAATCAATGAGTGAAATGGAGGCTCAGCTGTGTCAGCAGGAATGACTGGAGAGCCTGAGCTGAGCAGAGGGACCACGGCAGGACCCAGCCCCAGGTTCCTTTGCCACAAATTGTGTAAATAAACTTCTGGTGTGAAGCCACACTGAAGAAAACAGGTTTAAACCCAAGGAAAGTGAGGCTGTGATCTCAATTTTATCTACAGTTTTCACATTAATTTAGATTTTTGGGGTTTTGTGGGGGCTCTCGTTTTTCTTTCAGCACAGGAAGCTCCATAGGTTTTATACAGGGGGAAAAGTTACTGTAGGAACTGTCTTAAGCTGGGGCAGAATTTTTTTGCTTATTTTAAAGGGTGTTTGGAGAAATACTGAGACTTTGAATGCAGCTTGTTCTGCTGCATCTCTGTTCCCTTTGAACACACCTACACATTCAGCGTCACCTCCATTTGGTTTATCGTGCAATAAGATGTCAAGTTTAATTTTATTTATGGGCTTAATATTCAAGTTTTTCACAAGTTATTTTCCCCATATGGGCCTTTAGAAATATGTTAGAAAAATCATCATGTACTGCTGTTAGGAGCAATGCATTAATAAGTAGATGAGCCTCCTGCTGATGGGCAAAAATCTGGTTTTAGCACCATGTGAAGGCACTTGGTCCAAAATGAGCCATGAACCAAAGAGTTTACGGGTTATGGATGACTGGAACAGTGTAATAATTTGTGTACCAGCAAGTGCAATGCTCGCTCCCGTTTTAAAATTAAAATAATCCTCTTAAATGTTTGTTGTTGAGTCACCCTGACTCTCTTAATGGGAGTTGCAGTCTGATTTCTGTCTCCAGAGTGCTCCTGTGCTCCTTGGGAGCCTCATTCAGCTTGGCCAGAGCCAGGGAGGTGTCTCTGTGGTCAAAGGACGCCTCGATTTCAGCCTCTGGGTCAGAGCAGGAGCTTTCTGGGCTCTGAGCATTTGTACAGCTATGAATGAATGAAGTCTGCCTGATACCGAATTTCTTTAATTTTTTTTTTTTTATAATTCATCAAGAAGTAAATCTGGCACAAGCACCTAAAGTGATGACAAAGATCAGTTTTCTGTTCTGGTCCCCTCCTGGCAGCCTGTGATATCTCTGCTGGCTGGGAGAGTTGGTTCTGTCCTCCAAGGGTGCCTGTTCAACTTCTCACGTTCCCCGTGCGTGGCCGCGCGTGCGGAAAGCGCCACTTTGGGAGCACTTTTGGCCCTTCCTAAATGAAACCTGTTGCGGGTTTGAGCCTGGGATTGACAGGGGAAGGGGAACAGCTGTGATGTTCCTCTAAAGCTAAATGTTGCCGCTTTTGCATAATCTGCAAAAATATGTTGTCAGGATGAGCGCTCCAGCTGGCTCCCTGCCACCTTCCCCTCCGCAGCGCATGCTGCGGGAGCGGGCGGAGCATCTGGAGAGCGGGAGGGTTCGCTCTGACACCGACGTGTCAACCTAATATAGCAAAAAAAAAAAAAAAAATAGAGAGAGAGGGGGATATTTTAGTAACTTGAGTTTTTTCTTGCACAGAACGGAAACAAAGGGAGCTGCAGCTCCGAGTCCTGCGGCGCTGGAGGGGCGGCTGGAGTGTGGTGGGAGCAGCGGGATGGCGGCGGGCCGTGGTGTTGGCATACGCACACCACAATCTCCTTAATACCCATGGTAAATCCTGCTGGCTGCTACAAGCTCTGTGGTGAATGTTAGGCTTGTTTGCCTTCTGGTTTTTAAGCTCCTAAACACTTTGGGGCTGAAATTCCCACAGAAGGTAACAAGAGCTTTGTTAACCCTCGGCGATGGTCTATTGAAAGGAGATTATCTTGGGCAAGTGGGGCAAAAGGACGGGGTGAGCTGGGCAGTGGTCGGGTTTGGGTGATAGTTACTCCAGGTTTATGTTTCCAACAGCTCACCTGCATTGGATTCAGCAGGGATTTATGGAAAGCATATGAGTAGAGGATGACAACAATTCCGAGTGATTGATGGGTGGATGTTCCTCATCTGCTTAGACTCAAGGGTCAAGAACTGCTGTTTAAACCTGAGTTTTTATTTTAGGCATGTTGCTGCTACTACTTGAGGCTGACACAGGGTGTCATGTGAGGTTTCCAGGACTATATTCTGTAGGGTCCATGCATAAGGTTTTGTGAGGTTATAAAATGTTCCTGTGCTCTGAGGAAATAAAATTCTGATGGAGATTGCAACCAAGCAGATGATTTGGTGTTCTTTGATCCTGCTTCCTTGCACCAGAAATCTTCCAGATTTGATGGAACAAATAAAGAATCAAAAAACCCCACTTTGAAACCCTCGCCACAATTTTTCAATGGTCAGAATGAAGGTAGCACTTGGTTATTATTTTTAATTAGTATAAAAATAAAGATGATGCTAATATCTGCATCTAATGTATGTCTTTTAGACCAAAGTGCTTTTGGCTTCAAAAAGTGTTGGAGTTTGATAAAAGGTGAGAAGAGGATGAGAGAGCAGGAGTGCTGCTCCAGCCAGGGTGTGAAGGAGGCAGGCTTGGCTTTTGTGAGGAGTGTCATGCAGAATAGTGAGCATAAATCCTGTAGGGAGGATTCAGAAGGGGTTAAGATCATGAAAGGATTGGTTAGAATTTGTTTTACTGATGCTAATCTCTATTTTGAAACAAAGTTTCTGAAACGGGGTGAGTTTGGGTGGTGCGTGGAAGCCGTGAGTTTTCTGTGTGCATGTGTGTGCAAACGCTGGGTCGAAAAAGAGGATGAGGGCAGGTATAAAAGGCTGGTTTTCAACATTTGGCCAGAAAAGGCCTTTTCCTGGTCCATGGGCCCCTCTGTGAGGTGTTCCCAGCTTTGTCTTCCCAACCCACACCCTGCGGACAAGGCTGGGCTTCGCTTCCCTGCACACGAATCTGCAAGAGAGAAAGTTAAGTGCTAAAAGACTGAGATTATATAAACACCAAAGGTGGGCTCGACTTTATCTCATCTAAAATAACAGCAAACCCCTTGTTTTCTTTTATTTATAACCCTTTATGTATGGAATTTGCCCATATATATCCCGGAGTTCAGTGAGGAGGCTGCTTGTCCTGTGCACTGAGCAGACTAAAAGACAAATTTCCCCCAAATCTGTGCATTTGTCTTTTGGCAATTCTTGCAATCTGTTTTATTTGTTGCCAAAATATACACTTAGATGGATGGAAACCTGCATGGCCTTTTTTTTTTTCATCTGACTGATTTCCCTCCTTTGGGTTGTTTATCCTTCAAATGTGTGTTAAAGGGATGAGGAAAATATTTACTGAGCTCTTAAAGAATGGGCCATAATCAGGAAAAGGTAAATTCCCCATCCTCCCTTGGAAAGTGCATTCCAGTAGATCTCCTAATAAATCACCTCTGTGAATTGAAGGTGTGAATAACACCTGGGTCTGTACTACAGGAGGATAAGAAATTAATAGTGCCGGAAGTGGGAATTTGGGAAGAACTGGGCTTTTAGTTGTGCAGGCAGGGTTTGCAGGGTGATGTTTCAACGACTTTTTTTCCTGCAGGCATTTAATCTTGTAATTATTTTATTATTACTAAAGTGTGTAATCTTAGGATATATTTTTATTATTATATAGCATTATGTTATTATAGCATTGCTATATTGCTGTTATAATAATATAATATTATTACAGTGTAATTACTATTATTACATGGTGTAATAATGCACCAATGCTGCTTTATAGATTCTTTTTAAATCCCAGATCAAACAATTCTCCCTGAGTTTGAGAGGGAAGCAGTGCCAGAGTTCTGTTGAGGGCACCTTATGGAAGAGAAAGAAAGAAGTAAAGGAAACTAAGCAAAGTCTCCAGGCTGGTCATCAGGAGAATTTCTTCATGGAAATGGTTGTTAAGCATTGGAACTGCCCAGGGAGGTTTGGAGTCCCCGTCCCTGGAGGTGTCCAAGGAAGGACTGGAGGTGGCACCCAGTGGTCTGGGCTGGTGACAAGGTGGGGATCGGGCACAGCTTGGACTTCTCCAGTCTCAGGGATTTTGGGATCCAGAACCCCTGCAGCTCAATCCGTGCCAATGCCACCATACAGAAAATAATTCAGAGGTCTGACTTTATGCAGCTTTTGGCCAAAGTTTCAAGCTCAGGTCTCTCATGTTTCAAACGGTGTTGTGGGGTTTTTTTGTTTCAGTGAGAAATTTAATTACATGCCTGTGCTGAGCAATTTCTGTTGGGATTGGCAATTTCTGCTCTGCCTGTTCTGCAGTCTCTGGATGTGAAGATGATTCTCATTTGCAAATAATTTCACCATTTCCCCCTCTCTGCGAGGCTGCGAAGGGTGGGTCGAAACAAAATGTGCTTTCACAGAGATGCCTGTGAAACCATCGGCTTGTAAACAAATTGACTCAAAGAAAAGTGCTTTAAAAAACTCTTCTTGTCTGTACTTCTTGCTAAACCTGTATTAGAAGCTGATAATGCAACATTTTAAATGTGAAATCCAACAGCATCTCAAAAGACTTGTGGGATACCTCCCCAGTGCTTCAGTATAATATGAAACAAAAGATTCTGAAATCATCCTGTGCCATCCCTGAGTAAATTTTTATTTTTAAAGTTTTTTATTGGTTTGGGGTTTTTTTTGGCCTAAGGACTACATTCTCCACCAAGCTGTTCCTAAATTAAATAATGAAGGATTGAAATGTTAGAGGAAGAAAAGGCTACAGCCACTATTGCTCCTTCCAGTGCTCTGGGCTTGGTTAAGAAACTTCAGCTCTTTCGTTTATTTAAAACATCTCAGATGGGTACCCTGCTAAAGTCATAACAGCTTCTGCCTGCCACCAGGAAAACATGGACAGGCTTCATGTAGCCTAAGGTGTCTTGAGATCCCATCTTTGATGTGTGGGAACCTGCTCCCTCAGCAGGGTGAAGCTTCTGTGGGAAAGTGAATTGGTTGTATGGGTGTGCTCAGGACTGTTCTCCCTGTGATGCCTCCGAGAAATGGGGGAAGAAAGGGTTAAATCAGCCCTTAGCATCCCACGTAATTATTCCTGCCCGATTGTCTCCAACTGGAAACTCACAATTTGTTACCACTTAGTTGGTTTCAGTGAATGAAGAGGATTCATTGCTTTTTGCCAGCGTTCAGATCTTTTGTTCACAGTTTGGAGAAAATTGCAATCTTTTCTTGCTACTGTTCCAGCTTTAGCCATGCTTGGTTAAGCCAGTGCTCAGGTTTCCCTGGATTCATTCACATCCACTAATCTGGGAGCGAGCAGGGTTGGGGTTTTTTTCCTTTTTATTGCTTTTCCTTGAGTATTTTGTTTTCAAACTGACACCAGCAGAACATTTATTTTTACAATCTTAATATTGCTGCGGTGACTCCACTTCCCTCTCTTTATGGTGTGGGCATTTATCTGAATCATGTTAATGTTTCCTGAGCTTCACGAGAGACTAAAGAAATAAAAAAAGAAGCCCCTGCTATAGGCATGTGTAATAAAAATGATGTGATGACATTATATAAACCAGCACCCAGTGCTTGTTCATGGGTTAGTTAACTTCTGTGAGTGGTGTCAGTAGCTCCTGTGGGATAAGCATGGCTTACATCTTCATGGAAAAGATCCCAGAAACTTTAGTAACTGAAGGGTTATTTTTTAATAAAAAGTGAGTGAGATGGAGCGCGCTGATTCTGATTAACCAACTGTGACAGATGGTAATTCTTCCCTTTAAACGTGGCTTAGAGAAATTAAATTCAAGGTGATTTAAGAACTCTTTAAGAACTGCTGAACCCAACTTAAAGAAAAAACAAAAAGCAGAGCAGAACACCTTGAAGTTTGCTTTGTTTGCTCTTGCCCAGGCGTCTCCGAAGTTGGGGGGCCAGCGCTGTTCCCAGGGAGCCACGGGGACCTTTCCACCCAAGTGTAGCTTCCAGGGTGCCGTGGGACTGGCCCAGGAAATGTGTCTGGTTGTGCAAACCTCCTTCAACCCAAGTAATGGCAATTTATTATTATCTCAGGAAATCATGCTACTCGAGATAAACGTTTTGGGGTTGGAGGAGGGAATGATTATACATTTCATAGGAGATTTGTTCCCTGAGTCCTGCAAAACTTGTGCTGTATGTTTTCGAAGGATGGTTGTAGAGCTTGGGTCAATGGGGGTGGGCTGAGACCTTCCATTGTGATTCCCAAAGCATTGATTGGTGTTGAGATTTAAGGGGATCTCAATTTGCCAAGGCCAAACCAGCTCTGTCGCCTGGTTTCACACTAGCGGTCCATGAACAGCAACAGCTTCTCCTTCATTGAATTTCATCATCAGAGAGTAAATCCAGGATCTCAAAACTGGACTGTTTCACTCAAAGAGGTTGGAATCTGACTGTACAGCCTGATTAGATGGTTCAAAGCAGTGTGTGAAACCCCAGACTGAGCAAAGTTTGCAGTTCTTTTCATGATGGGCATATGCCTGGGCATATGATTTACAGAGGAAATCAAACCCAAAACCTTCAGGGCATTTCTGCTAATCATGTTTCTAGAAACAGCACACAAATAACAGGCTTCAGCACTCTGATTTGTAAAACCATGAGAAAGCAACTTCTGAGAGGGGTGGGAGTTGTCTGGGTGTGGCTGGAAGCACAGCATTCCCCTGCTTGTCCCTCAGGGATCAAATACAAGATTGTACCTGAGCAGGGAAAAGACTGAGCTGTGATATCAAGTCTTGTACAAGGCGGTGCATCCCAGTGGGAGCAGAGCAGCACATCCCTGAATTCCTTCAGGTTCTGCTGTCCCAGCCCTTCAGCTGATATCCGTGTGAAGAAGAAAGTGAGCCAGCTGCAATGGTGATGTTCAAATCCTTAAAGGCCTCCCAGCTTTCCAGGATGGCTCCCCTAGCTGTTACTCTTTATGTAGCTGAGCTATTCCAGTGCAAACATAAATCTCTTTATTTATAAAACACAGTGTTTCAGCTATTTTGTGTTATCTTGGTGTCAGTGGTTTCAATATGATTTCTTGAAATTGCTTCTGTCAGCTGTGGGGTAACTGGGAATTGGAAATATATTTATGTGTACACCTTTGTATTTCACTCTCTACATCTGTACGTGAACATCTCTATTTATATCAGATACTATTCTCAATTAAGTTTTAGTCCAATTCTTCCACTGATTCTATTAATTAATAGAAAATTACGAAAGTTATTCACAACACAGTTTTTAAGGAGAATTTCTGCCCTCTGCTAGCGTATGGAGTTTGAAACAGACACAAATGACATGTTCATTTTCCCTTTTCTGGCTGGATGAGTCCTTTCCTCTGGGGGAGTTTTTCTGGTGCATTTTCACAGGTGTTAGTTGAAAGCATTAATTTTCGGTAGGTGTTCTCTAACATGGACATACACTGCTGGGTGTCCATCCCATCCTTGGAAGCGTTCAAGGCCAGGCTGGATGGGGCTTGGAGCAACCTGAGATGGTGGAAGGTGTCCCTGCCCATGGCAGGGGATGGAACTTCATGAGCTTTAAGGTCCTTTCCAGCATAAACCATACCAGGATGTTATGATTGTTTTAGCAATCCTGTCACTAAGGCAGAGCCTTATGGGAAGGGAAGGAATTCTCTTTGTTTTCTGATGGCTGTTTTTTCCCTGTAAGACTTGTGCCAGTGCAGTCTTTCAGACTCATCCCAAACTGTGTTTATTTGGACGTAACGGTCTATGATGCCCACCCTGTTCAACTTCTACCTTCTTCCATGACCTATCCTACAGCAAGGGGCCTGGTCCTGGAGTGGGAAACACCCTCGTTGTCCAGCCACAGGCAATCCCTGAGCTCAGGAGAAACAGGCTCTGATCTCCTGCGTGGCTCAGAGTGGAACCTGTAACCTCAGAGCAGCAAAGTGGGCGCTTTTCGTTACTTTTAATGCATGGAATGATTCATTAATGTGTGTTTTTATATATCCTAGCATCTCGTGCATCACAGAGTGTCACAACTATTATCAAACCACCAGTGCTGAGCACTTTAAAGTGCTCAAATTGCAAGTGGTGGCATTTGTGTTCTGAGATTTAAATATATGGTGATTTCCACGAAATCGTCGTGTTCTGCATCTTGAGGCTTTTAGGAAGAAATGACAGACTTGAATTAACACTTGGTCATTATTGTTCTATCATGTGCTCTCATTGCTTCAAGAGGATTAGGGAGCTGCTGATCAATTATCTGTATTTGTGTGCCAAGGCATCATCATTGGTATTTACTCTGATTACCCTGGTGGAGAAAATACATTCTCCCAAAATGGTCTAAAGTGGGAAGATTTTGCAACAAAGCCCAGTAGTGCCAGTCTGATGAGATGCTGACAAGTGTTAATATGTTCAATAATCAATATTTAATAAGAATTATGTAAATAGCTCTTCTTCATGAAGGGTATTTAGTGATTGTATTTGATTTTGATAATTGTTTGCAAAGCGTGTTGGGTTATTTGTTTTGTCTTCTGTGCTGGGTTCAGTTTCCAGGGGAAAAACCTCAAATCTTGATGAGTAATTCTTCAAATTGAAATTAGCAGCACTCTTTCTGCATGACAACAGCTCTGATAGCTTTATGCACTTCTTCAAAAATCTTTGTTTAAAATTTTTTGTCACTTTTTCTATTGGCTGTAAAGGAAAGCTGGTTGAAGTGATGTTTCCCACCTCAGGAGTGGTGCTCATTGGGGGTGCAGAGCAAAGTTCAGCTTTGTTTGTCTGCTACCTGCAAAGCAAGGGATAAGTGCTGCTGAGAGATGGAAAAGTTCATTCTCTCCAGCAAGGTTACTCTTCTTGATGAGCATTAAAAGATAGCTTTGAGCCATTCACAATTATGACCTTGACTAGGAAAATGTAAGTTAATAAGGCTTCAACAAATTATGGTCTTTTTGGTCGATTTGCCTAGTGAACTGTTAATTGTAAAACTGAAAGACATTATGTTCAGCTTTCTCTATCACATCTTTTGTGTTTTAACAGTGACACTTCATTGAGTGCAATTAACAAAGCCTAGGAGATTTATTAACACACTTCTTCATGGCCAATGATCCATTCCACTTAAGACATAACACTGTAAAATGCACATTATCTCCTTTTGGCACTTACAATAATGCTTCATGAACTAGGAAGGCATATGTTAAAGCAGATAAAATAGCATTATTAGCTGACAAATCTTACAATTTATTAGACAGTTAATTTATCAGCTTAAAAGACACTTAAAACAGCTGTGCATTTAATGTCTTTTTAATGTATCCAGTAAAACTTGCATAATTGCCTGTAGTGCAATTTATTTTTAGCTATGTTGCAAAATGTCTGCATTTACTGTTTACATCTTCTTTAATTTTTCCTGCAAGGCTCATCACATCGAGGCACGGCTCTAACAATGAGGGCAGATAATCAGATAAAGAGGCTGCTTGTCCAAATGGCTGCCCATGAATGAACTATTCACAAGTCCATGCTGAGCCGGACCAAAGAGTTCCTGCGTTTTATCTCCACCCCAAGGGCAAGAGGGAGGGGAAAAAAAATCCAGAGAGCCCCGTAGGCAGCGCGGTCATGGAACGCCGGGCACGGCACTTCGGAGCATCCCTGGAATTAGCATTTGGAGCCCATTCGGAGCCACATGTCTGGGGTGTAAACTAACAAGGCTCCAAGACTGCATTAGCAGAGGTGTTTCATTTTATAATTAAGGTAACTGGTCCCTGCAGATCCATTGCAGCAGCCCTAAGTAGTGTCTGTGAAGGAAGTGGTGGAGAGGATACACACTTAATGACTCCGATGCATAAATTGGCTGTGTTTGTTTATTGCTCTCTAATTTAATGGAACCTTTTGTTAAATCTTTCTGCCTTTTTTTTTTTTTTTGAGCATACCGCTAGTAATGATTTCTGTGGGAACAAAGGGTGCTGCTTATTAAAATAAAAAGTCAAACATTGCCGTTTCCATTAATTAAATGTCAGATTAGCTTAATCTTTTTATAAATATTGGATATAATCTATTTACAGAGGGAAATCAGATCTGCAGATGCTGGGGAAGGAGTGTGGAGGTGTAATTCTCCTCGCTTTGCAGAAATCAGGTGGGGTGGGGGAGCTGGGGTGGGTCAGACCTGCAGCTGGGATCCCAAAACAAAGCAGTTTCACTGAATGCACGGAGCCCAGGGACATAGGAACCTCTTCTGCAGGAACAGGTGAGTCTTGAGAAAGGGGAAAAGCTCTTGTGGAGAGTTTCCAAACTGAGGAGTCTGAGAGTAGCGAGATTTCTAAATACCCAGGGACTGAAAATGAGTGGAGTCCATCAACACGGGCTATGCACCAAAAATAAGTGAATAAAAGGAGCAAAGCAATGTTTTAAAGCCCTCAAAGGTAATAGAGTTCAACCCCTCCCCCAGCACTGCCAAGGCCACCACTGCCCCATGTGCCCAAGTGCCACATCTGAACATCTTTTAACCCCTTCCGGGCTGGTGACTCCAGCACTCGTCACCCTCATCTGTGCAAATCCCAACTTTCAGTTCAGGTGTGAGTTACTCTTTGTCCCAGGCTGGGCAAAGTATTCCCTCCCTCTTCTCCCTGTGTTTTGGGAAGGGACAATAGAAAAGAAATGGGATTTTCAACATGCACATCAATCTTTATACAAGAATAGACCAATCCAAGACTAAATCCTCCTAAAACCCTTTCATCATGTCAGGTTGCTCTTTGTTTTTCCTTCAAAATGTAGTTACCCACTCAGAATTACCGTGTTCAGTGCAAGTTTACAGAAGTGTTGAGGGTCTGCAGTGGCTGTGTTAATCCCAGTTAGCCTGGAAGATACTCCAAAAACTTTTCTCATAAATGACTTACATTAGGAGCCTGGCAAAATGATAAATTGTCCAAATGAGGGGATGAGAGGAAAATGAATTAATTATTGAAGTCAATTATAATAGAGGTGTATGGATACCTATAGTCATTACAAGAAAATGTTATGTATTACATTTAATTAAACCCAAACAGGTAATAGTGCATTATTCATGCCGAGATAGTCATCTAATGAGAGCTGCTTCTCCCTTGGATTAGGGCAGCGTTGTTGACTATTTCATCGCTGCACACTGAATTCTTGGAGAGGTGTCTTTGTCCCAGTTACAGCTGAATTCTGAGGACATCAGGTTTCTGGTGAGGAGTGACCTGGTAATCTGTAATTCTAAAATTACAGCTCTTTTTATGAGAGTTTAAAGGCTACCACTGCAGAAGAAGGTGCTCTTTGAGTTCTCCCTCTGCTTTTAGCAGGACATCCTCATCTGTTTCTTGTTCTCTCGGTTTGTCATAATGAATTTAATTTCCCATATTTTAAAGGTAAAACATTTTGGGTAGGAAATTCCTGGATTTATCTGTTCAGGCCAGCACCAGTGTTGGGGCGATGCTGTAGCTGAAGAGCAGCTTCAGATTTAAAGCAGTATTTTCTTGGAGTAAAATCTAACCTTTGAGATCTTTCTTATGCATAATCCACCTTCTTGCAGGAATAATTATTTTACAGGCTAGTGGAGTTCTCTCATTTTGTGAACAGCTTAAAAATAAGCTCATCTGTAACCCCAAACACTTGAGAACCTTTTCATGTTCCGTGCTTGGGAGCTTTCGGGCACGGAAAGAGGACAACTCATTGCAAAGTGATAGGTTGGAAATACAATTTGGCTTATCTGGATGTTTTTCCTGATGCTTAATGAACAAGTGTTTCCTAAAACGATAAAAAAAAGTTGCAAACCCAGGAATAGAAAGCGGTGATTCATTTTTTTGGTAAATTTTAGGAGCCTTTCTCTCCAAACCTGGTGGGTGAAGGTGGTTTGTAAATAAGGTCCCCAACACAGAGCATGTGGCTGGAGACGTCACCTCTCTTCAAAGGCTTGTTTCTACCTCATGAAAGATGAATTTTTGTGGAAAAAGCACACATGGGCTCTGAAATTCTGGTTTGTCCGCAGACCTGTGCAACCCCTGTCAGTTGAGAGGTAAAAAGTCAAAAAATTTTTAGAAAATATTTTTAGAAAGCTCATCTTGGCGTGAGAGCACAGAAAATCTTGGCACGTTTCTGACCAGCTGGGCGGGTGAAGGAGATGAGGAGCTGGAAGAAACAGACTTGTTCCCTGTTCCTTAATTCCATCAGATTATCCTTTCCTGTCTTTCCTGCTTGGGACCATGAAACTTGAAGAGTTTAAGAAACCACAATAATCTGGAAACAGGTTAATAGTTTCTCCCTGGGACTGTTAGTCCATTAAACAACTAAACCTTAGGTCCTTTTAACACGGGACACTGCCATAAAGTAATTAATTACTGTGTCAGAGCCTGATAATAGTTAGTTTCATTGTGTTTTAATAACATTTCATTTGAGATTATCTGTAGAAAAATATTGTTTAATTTCCAGGCTATCGTGCCACACCTCCCTGTCTTACTAGGAGGGACTTGCCTTCCCTGATGTGCAAAATCCCTCCCCCGTTTCTCCACAATCTTGATAAAAGTCTCTTTTTAAAAACCCACATTTGAGCAGACACTGCTGGTTTTGCAAGAAACGCATTTGGTGTCGTGGGGAAGGGTCCTAGGGAAGCAGGAATGTGTGGGAATCCCTGTCGGGGCCGGAATCTTTCGGGGAGAGGGTTTTTGGGGACGGGGGATGCTCTGAGCCCCCGTGTGGGATTCCCCACAGCTTTAGTTACTGGTACAGCTCTGCTTGTGAGAAACACCGGAGGAAAAAGAAAAAGCAGAAGCTCCTCCCATGGGTTTTCCAGGCAGCAATTAGAAAACTGTATCCAGTGAGCTTTCCTTACAAAAATCACTTACAGAATGTTATACAGAAAAATTTTTGTCTCCTTCCATCCTCTCCAACAGTGAACAAACTGTCCTTTTTTTTCACTTGGTTGTGAATTTAACCTGCTCTCCTAGAAGATGAACCTGTAGTTAAAACTAGTTTTGGGTCATGTTGTTTTTCCCCCTGAGCATCAGAAGCCAGATGTTTCCAGTGAAAAGGAAATTAATGGCCTAAATAATGAATATATTGAAGCACTGCAGCCACAGTCCATCTGCTGCTTCAGGCACTGCTGTTGGGGAAGCAGGATCAGACCCTTTTTAATTTTTGGAGTGTATTTGTTATAGATCTAGTAAATGTGAGTAAAAGAAAGGTCAGCCTGGTCTGTGAGGAGCTGTTGGGTACTGAGGAGCAAGGAATGATGTAAAAGGGATTGTGCCAGCTGGGAATAGCTGGAGAAATCATATGGATCACAGCCATCCACGGCAGCTCCTTGGTGTCCTGACCCATCCCTACAGCTGAGGAGAGACCTTTGGTCCCTCACCAGACCGAGTCTTCCAGCTCCTGTTCCAGCACCGTCCACCTGGGAATGCTGTGAGCCCTTTATTTCTAAGAATGTTTTTGTTGTGACCCTGCAGGAAGCTGTAATGACCATTCCAGAGCACCCTGACAATAATATTTTATATAAAAAGCTGTGTGGGCAGAGCCCTAGGGAGGGAGAGGCACTAGAATAGAAAACAACCGCAAAGTTTTAATTTGTTTTCCTGGAAGCTCTCTTTTAAGGTTGTTTTTTTTTTTCTTCATTATTATACATGGAAATTCCCACAGAAAGGCAAGACATTTCCAAAGTCCAAAGATGGTGATGTCTTGACAAATAATGGTCTTTCCAGCTGATTTTTGATTCTCACAGTTTGGGCGCTTGGCTGAAGTCTGGTTCTTTTGGATGTGCTATGTCCATGACTTGCTTCCACCACTTTGGTTTCAAGTCCAGTGAAAATTCGCTCTTTAAATCTTGGAATTGGCATTTTAATGGTTCCTCTAGTGTCCTTGATTTTACAGAATGCTCCAATGCCTGCCACCAAAAACAGCCTAGCAAAGTTCCAGCTCTCCACCAGCCTTTTATCATAACCAGACCGGCCTGGCCCACCCAGCTCTGTGTAACTACAACCCCAAATATCTGTGTAATGAAATAAAAACCATTCCTAAGTCCAGGTCAGAGCAGCTGGAAGGTCAACTTCCTGCTCTTGTGATAAATCTAGGAATGAGCCTTTATTTGCTAAAAGTGTGGGAGAACTCTTCACACAGGTCCAATATTAAAGAACAGCAGAATCAAGGACAAAAATGTGAATTTTTTGTTCATTTGAATCCTGAGAGTTAAAGATTGTTGCTTACAGAGGTCGGTAAAAACATACTTTTAGTGGGCTGGGAGGGAAATCTGTAGAGCATACACAGGTATAAATGCAAATTGAGAGTTTGAATGTGTACAGTGTTTATTTATGTTTTGAAAACATCGGGAGGTCTGCCTGGGTAAGGAACTGGGTGCTCGAGAGAGTGGGAAAAGATGCAGAGTAACTCTTCAAAGTTCTGGTGGTTTGAAAGTCACAGGAAGGGAAGAGGTCTGCCTCCTATGGAGAGAAAATATTTTCTTGCACCAGGTCAGTGATCTTCAAATGAAGAAAAAAAAAATCTGTTAGTAGGTTTAGAGATATTAGAGAGCAACATCGCCTAAGAAATCCTTTCAGGGAATTGGCCCAGTGGTCTGAGTTAACAACAGGATTTTACAGTGCTGCCCGTGTGGGGATGATGCTGGAAGAGCCTGTTTGGGCTCCTGCATAATCCTGGAATTGTGGAAATATTCATCTACACCCTCATAATTGGGAATTTTTGCCCCATCTGCAGAATACAGACGTGAAATCAAGGTGGTACAATGGCAGGAGCCGGGGGTGTGCTGTGAAAAGCAGGAATTTAAGCTGGATAATTTAAGCTCTGGTTCGTGCTCTTGTACGTCTCCCCCGACCCCAGTTTTGTTCAATTGGTACCAGTGTGTCAGGCTGGATTTTCAGCCCATTTAATCATCTGCCTCTACCTTTGCCTGTGTTTGTTTCTATCACCAGGCTAAAAAGCCTGCTCCGAAGGGGTTATTGGATGAGGCAGCGCTCTGCGAGCTGCAGAGCACTTTCCCTTAGTGGTGATAAAATGGTGATAAAAACCAAAAGTGACACTTCAAACGCGCGCCTGCTTTTGAGCTTCAGTGCATATTGCTTTTTCTCCCCCAAACACAACTCTTTATTTTTTCCCTTCGACAACTGATGGCTTTGAAAGAGAAGAAGGATGCACATATGGCACAGCAAGTCTTCCCAGTATCTACTGGTATGATCTGCAAAAATGATGTGACCCATCAATGTAGCTGAGCCTACAGAAGCTCCTGATAGTTAGAGTGAGTATTTTCTCTGCTAGAAAGGTTTCCAGCTCAGCTGTTTCTGTGGCTTGGACTCACCAGTATCCTGCAGCTGCCTTGGGGGGATGCAGAACTCTATTAAAATTTTTTGGAGTTACCTCTTTATTGGGTTTGCAGCAGCTTTGCCTCACCCAAGAGCTCGATTTCAGGTGTGTTTGCCCCCTGCCTCTCTTCCCACCTTCTCTCTGATGGCCTAAACCAGAATAAGAGTTGCTGCATTAATTATTCTCTCCTTTTAATTAATTAAAGAGGCTCAGAACATGGATGTGTTGAAGAATGGCTGCAGGGATGATTGGCAGGGAAAAAATACAGGCTGAGAGGATCTCCCTTGAGAGGCTCCATGGAGCTGCCCCGCCGTGACCCCGCTGGTGGTACCCCAGTCTTCACACAGACCTGGTGCCATTTTCTTCCCCAAACCCTAATTTTTACCTCACTCATCTTTTCTTCCCTTCTCTCTTCATGTGAAACTTTTTGATGGACTAAAAGCTTGTGTTTGAAAGAAGAAAACACTTTTTGCTGCCCATTCTCTGCCCCCAGCTCCTACATCTGGGCACCTCCACAAAGCAGCGCTGGGAGGGGGTGGGAAAAGCACTGTCCCTTGTAATTTGTCTCGAAGCCTCTCCTCATGTTCATTTCTGTTTGTGCTTAAAACATTTTTCTAAGCTGCCTCTGCTGTTTTTCTGAAGCCTGGGGGCAGGAGAGGCTCTGGGTGCTGCAGGATCCCTTTAAAAACACAGTTCTTCAAGGACGCTGTGCAGGAATCGGAGCTCCGAGGAGGACCAAAACTGATGAAAGATTCAGAAAAGTGGGTTGGAGACAGGGCTGAAGGAGCTGGGTTTGCTGGCAGAAAAGTCAATATCTCTTTCTCTCTGTTGGGCTTAAGAAAAGAAGGAATTAGCTTCCTTTGCAGCGAAGGTTTTGGATAAAAAGGATGGTTAAACATTAAGATAACTCTGCTCGGAAAGTGAGAGCTCCTCTTCTCGGTGCGTTTCTGTGAACAGGTTTGTCAAAGTCCTGCTGGTTAAAATGTGGGTGAAGTCCTTTCCCCTTGACTGGCAGGGAAGTGAACTCAAATTTCCTACCATCTTTCTCTGCTTCTAATGTCTGTGTAAACACGGGAGCATAAAAATCTTGCCTTTTTCCACACGGGGCTGTGGAAAAATCAAGTCTGATATGGTTAATATTTTATAACTGCTCTGAGCTATAAAAAAATTGGCACTGCTTCCAAAGTTGCTGCAGAAAGGATGGATAATTTATAAGAAAAATGTGGGGACTGTCCCATCTTCTGTTTTCAAAACCTGCCAGGTTGGAATTATGATCCCTAAAGTGCCTATTTTGATTTGGGGGGGAGGTGAAGTTGATAAGGACGTGTGCAATTGTCACAACAACCTTGCAGAAAACTTCCTTAATGTGCAAATCCCAGGGAAATGGCCAAAGATTTCCTTCTCATGTGTTGGGCACTTAATGCAACATCAGCCCATGGCAGACAGAAACTCAAAAAGTTCTTTTGAGTGCTAAAAGAGGGGTTTAGGTGTGCTGGTTGATACCTGATCACGTGCAGGTGTTATAATAAATGCACAGATGATCTTTTGAAAGGAACATTCAGAGAGCTGTGTTTGCCATGGTTTCTTGTGCTTGGCCAGGGCTTGGAGCAAGCTGGGCTGGTGCAAATCGTCCCTGCCCATGGCAGGGGGTGGCACTGGATGGGATTTAATGTCCCCCCCAACCCATTCCATGATCCTGTGATTCTGCTCCCTGCCCACATCCCCTCCTCAGCCCTTTGCATGCCCACAGCTCACCCCACTGCCTCTCCCTGAATATCCCACAGCACGAAGAGGAAGAGCAATTCATTAATTTTTTTTCCTTTGGTTCTGTCATAACCTTAAGGCAGCTTTAAAACTGAATTTTGCATTTCATGATTTGTTCTTCCCACACACACGCACATATTCCCACTCCCCCTCAATGAGGTAATTGCATGACAACTAGATTAATATCTTTTACATACTTATTAAACTCAATAAGTGGTCCTGCGCAAACAATTGATATTTAATTACCGTATTATCATCCTACTAAATTTTAATTACTATTCATTTAAAATACCTCATATGTTATCATTCACGGTAATGCGGATTTGTTTCTCTGTAAACGTTTCTCTGTAAATCCTAAATTCAGGTTGGAGTAACCTGCAAAGTAATTCGGGTTTCTCAGGGCAATGGGATGTTTAATGCAGGTCCAAGGTATCCCAATATGATATAGAAAGGGAAAATTGAACCACCAGTTGGTACTGGTCCAATTAAAGAACATGTTTTTGAACCAAAATTCAGAAAAGATTGAGTGACTTTACCTTTCAAACCTCCTTTCAATGTCATTTCATCTTAAAAGATCTTAACCAAGAGAAATTAATAATTAGCAGCTGACAATAGCTGATTGTTATGAACCAGAACAGTTCCAAACTAGGCAAGGAACGTGAGAAAAGCCTAAAATCACAATTTTATGATAAACTTACCTCTTCCACTGATCATTGTTTTTACCTCTGACAAGTATCAATTTTTTAGATCTCATCCATGAGTCACTTAATTACTCCTCAGAGAAAGGAAAATATGTGGTAATTTTGTAGTGAAAAAACAGCCCCCTTTGAGGTAAAATCATCACACCTGCAGCAGGAGGCAGAGCTCGGGGTCTCGTGATCGGATTTGCTTAAATCTCCTTGGTTTTGTAATTTACTGATCAAGGGTTTAAAATAACAGGGGTTTATTTTCTGTATTTGTGAATATAAGGAGTGGAGCAGTTGTTGATGACTCTGCTGAGAAAGGTCACAGGCTCTGAATCAGAGCACTTTGCTCAGCTCCTTCTCGCTCTTACATTCATTGAAATTAAATCTCTTCAGAGAGCTCTTCAAATCCATTGTGCTTTTCACAACCAGGCACGTGAAACTATTAATATCTGTACTCTGGCAGCAAGATTTCCCAAATTTCTGCAGAATCTTTCTTTTTCTCTCCTCATTTTTTGCAATTTCTCTGGGTGGTCCTTGATCCCATCTATTTCTTTTCATTGTAAAAATGCAGGTTCAGCTTGTTCCTGGCAAAATTTATGAGGTCTCTTTTTCCACCTAAAACATATTTTGTGAGAAGGAAGTTTAGTAACAGCTTGGAAAAAGCTTCTTCCACATGGTTTGGTAATTTGAGGGGATTCAGTTTAGTGGGGTTATTTTTGTTGTTGCTTAGTTATCTTCCAGAAAAGTCCGTGGAAAGGATCAGCTTTCTGGTATCAATATGCTAAAAATACACTTTTTTACTGCAACCACGAGACTTTTCTTCGGCAATTAATTGTGTGACTCAGTCCCATAAGCTCCTGTAATGAATTTATAGGCTGTCAGTGATATATAACCTATTGACTTTCCTTTGGTTATGGGACTATTACTTTCCTGATTGATTTAATCATTCCATGCTACCTTTATCTATCTCCTTGCTCTTATGAAACTCGATTGACTCCCTGCTCCTGAAAGGACTGATCCAAGGGCAAGAGAAATCAAGGGGGAGGACGTGGCAGCCCTCAGATGTCTCTTGGTCTTGCTCCTGCCTGAGGTGGACTGTACTCATGGATAAATTCCAGAACAGACCTCCGAGTATGATAAAATAACAATTATGTGGGTTTCTATTGGTGTATTTATCATAATGGAGAACAGGCAATTTTCCCTCTTCACAAAGCACCAGAATTGAGTTCCTGGGGGAATTATTGCTTTGCTAATTACACCAGGTTTTATTCATTTTTTACAGAGACAAACAATCCCGTTCCCTTCAGGTGAGTTTATTTGCATGAATTGTGAAATCTTGGGATTGACATTTCTATAAATCAGGGGGAAAACCAGAGTTGTTGGTAGCCTGTGTATCATGGGCATAATAGACCCTTAATTTCCTTAGGTACATTTAATATGCAAACACTTCCCTGAGACCAATTTACTGACTGGGAGGAAATTTGTACAATATATTCCTGGAAGGAGCTCTTGAGCTTAAAACATTTAAACCAGCGCTGGACTTTTGAGGGAATGAACCCCATGGCACAGGGAAACCCAAAATGTGTCCCTATTGCGGTTAAATAACCAATAAATAATAAAATAATTAAATAAATAATGGGCTGAGTGACAGAAAAGACAAATTTGCTGACCTGGGCTTCAGTGATCTTAGACCTCATATATTGTAATTTTTATAACACATATTCCCCGTAACACTTTAACTAAGAGAGTTTGTGTATTAAATGATGTTAGATTAGGATATTTAATGGCTTATAGGATCTAGGGAGGACCCGGGAGGCTAATTTGTTTGCATTAGTTGGACGGGTCAACTGCTTCAAACATGCAGATTATAGAACTACTGGTAGATTGCATTACACAATTTAAATAAATAGTAGCAATTTGTCAATGTCATCTTAGCTTCAACATTTTCCTTTTAAACCCCAGGAAATAGTAGCTCCAATTAAATTGACCTTTTCTTTTCTGCATCTTCATGTTATTAGTAGATAATGCTTAGTCTTTTAGCAAGTTAAAAAAAAACCAAAAAAACTAAAATTAAAAAAATAGCAAGGAATAAAAATAGTTCCAAAGCAACGAGGTACTTGTAGGAAACTTTCCAGGGAAAACTACATGCTTTGTAAACAACTGAATCCCATTTAGCCACCCGGTAAATTTTACAAGTCAGATATCCATGCACATGTCAGGAATAAATGAAGACACACGAGCTGCTGGATCTCAGTGATGAAACCTTTGGTTTCAGGGGACAATTGCAGGTTCTTGGCACAGCAAAGCTTTAGGTTGGATTATTCATTTTGGAGACAGCGCAGCAAAAACGGAGTAGAATTGTTAAATCATCCAGATGTGAACCACCCTCAGCCACATCTGGAATGTGGGGAGTCGAGAGTAGGGATCTACTTAGTCTTGGGAGCACTAAAGGAGCTGGACTGGAAAAGTTGGATTTCTTGTAGTCAAATGCAGTGAAGAAATACTTAAATTGTCAGGTGACATGGAAGAATTTGGCTCAAGAGGTTTCCCTATGTCCATGTTCATAAAAATTGGTTTACTCCTTTGTCTTCCTGAAAAATGTTAGCAGTAAAATCAGATTTTACTCCAATTTTGGTAATGCAGGTTGTTTTGAACCCGTGGCAGCTTGAAGATTTTGGAAAAAATTTGGCCAGAGGAAGATCCCTAAAGATTCCTCAGTGTTCCAGGCCAAATCCTGGGACAGGAACTCTGCTATAGCGGTATTCTGGTGGAGTTTACCTGGGAAAGGGAACAGCTTTCTAAATCAGAGCATCTCAAAACTTCAGATTTTGCTGAATAGGGATGGATTATTTTTAGTTGTCCGGGCTGAAAAGGGTTTTGGGGCTGCTTTCCTTGCCCGAGCAGTTTGTGACTGAAGCAAGAACAACCGAAATGTGAAATCATGAAAAAAAATGCTATTTTTTTAAGGAAGATGCCAATCATCTCTGCTGGAATCCAAGGGGAAAAAAAACCCAAACCAACCAACCAAGAAACATAAAAACAAATCCCCCAAAAAACCCAAAAAGCCAAAAATTTTCTTGTTCACCCATTTGCAGTGCCATGGATAAAATGGCAATTCTCGTGAGAAAATCCAGATTCAAATTGACTTCAATTATCCATTCTTTTATTCATCTTTTATTGGAAAATCTGCTGTCCAGTCCTTTCCTTTTGGGTATTATATGAGGCATCTCTCACTTTGTTGCTTTGTTTCCAGGTGCATCAGGGGTCTTTGCATAATCTCAGTGTTTGGGTGAAAAAGTTTCCATCCATTTCTTGTGCCACGTAACAATAGATCCCAGAAACAAAAATGGAGCAAATCCTTGCACTCCCCTTTGGCACACCTGCTGTTGCTGCGGTGCTCTCAGAGAGTTTGGAGCATCCAGCAAAGCTCCTTCTTACACAGAAGTTTACAATAGCATTGACTTAATGGATTCCCCTGCTAATTAAAAGGCCCTTTTTTTTTTTTTCCTGAGTGTATGGAATTGGCACATTCCAAAGCTGAATGCTCCAAGCACAGAGCATGGGATATTTAAAGTTTCACTTTATTTAGAATTCAGAGCAGATCATTCAGCAGCCACCATTTGAAAAGAGGCCAGAAAGCAATTTTAACAATATTACATGTGAGAAGATGATTCAAAGTTTGTGAGAGGGATAATCCTGTAATCTCAGTGATATAAAAGTGAGCAGAGGACGTGGCATAACATATTAAATACAAAAAACCATGGTAGCCATGGATCTTTCTCATTGTGTTTTTAACATCATTAAACTGAGTAGCTGATCCTCAGAAATTCAAAATAGCCTGGCAAGAGTTGCAAGGACAGGGATTGATCTCTCCCTTCCCAATTGTGGCTTCAGGGGTGCCCCATTTGTCCCCAGGCACGAGGGAGCAAAGCAAGGGCTGTTCAGGCTGCTGACATGTTCCTGTGGCTCCAAAATGTCCAAGAGGCATCCCTTGGCTTCTGCTGGGAATAAAAACGAAAGGAGAGCTGAAGGACAATCACTTCTGGATTATTTTTTCCCAATCAAAGTAATTAAAGCCAATTAGAAAAACACAAATTTTCAGTTTGAGATGATAACTGCTAAGGAATACTTTAAGGTTATTTGGAGAATTTTGCCTGCATTTATTTAAAGTGCTATTTAATGTTGAAGATGCCACTGCACCACCTCTTAACATCTTTAC
Source organism: Machaerirhynchus nigripectus (assembly GCA_013397975.1). NCBI lineage: Eukaryota > Metazoa > Chordata > Aves > Passeriformes > Dicruridae > Machaerirhynchus > Machaerirhynchus nigripectus. Next base: position 137,068 of record VZRQ01000730.1, read on the forward strand.
AAACGCTGTGTCATCAAGTGCACTCTTTTTATTTGTATCCAGATACTAAAATGCAGTAGTAAATTTTGTGGGTTTGTTTGCTTTTGCACTTTTTGTGGATTTCACAGATTTCTGCTTTGTGATCAATCAATGCCTTTTTAAATTCCTTTCAGAGCAGTAGCCACAAAGTTCTTTCCAAATGACAAAAGGAGAGCAGCAACTTTTAGGAGGCCAATCCTGACTGTTTCCAAGTATTGTCTGTCTGGCTGGCCGGTGTTTTGTAGGTAGGTTCAAGGATTCCACAAACACGAAGTGGCAAAACTGTGCCTCACTGAATGATTATTATCCTTTTTCTTTTCTTTTTTTCTATTTCTTTCTTTTTTTTTTTTTTAGCTAGTTGGCATTTCTGCTGTTACCTCAGAAATCTGAGTGGAGAGCTCGAGGCGTACCCAAGAGATCAGTGGTGCACCCCTTTGAGTGTCTGCTCTGGCTGGGGGGTATCAATTGCAGACTTTTAGGGCTGATGCTTCCTTTGTTTCCATGTGCAGTGCATGGACCTCTTCTCTTCCTGGGTACCTCACAGCACAAACCCTGCTGAGCTGGAGCTGACTGGAGTGGGATTAGCAGAGAGCCAGGTCCCGCGTACGGCGCCGGTTTTGCGCCGTTCCACTGCTGCCACTGCTCTTTGCCAAAGGAATCCATCCTTCATAAGCAGCTGGCAACAAAGCAAGAGAGATGCACACTCTGGAGCACAAGAAGTCAGAACCAATTAAAGTTTGTACCGTTCGCTGTTCTCTAAGAATCATTCAAGGATAATTCTGGAAATTCCATGACTGCAGGTTGTCTGTGGTGTTTTCTCCCTTGTCAGCAGCTCAGACGGGAGCAGAGATGTAACCAAAGTGAAACAGCACATACACAGCCATTACTCAGCAAATTAAATAAATATGCAATTATTGCTTATTTTCCTTAAGGGACTGCATATAGTAATACCACTTGGATAAAGAAATTCTCTGCTTTCCCCCATTTCTGTATTTTCTGCATGCCCATATAAAAACAACATGGCATCGTGTTAGTTGGTTACAGAGACTGAATCCACATAAACCAGAGGTTTTGATCTCTCTGAATCTGTTTGAAAAGGAATTATTTTGGTGCCTTTCTGGATTTGCATGAATGTAACTATTACAGTTTCCTTTTAAAGTTTAGCCCCACTGCCGAAGGGAAAATTTCTCAGCATAGAGAATGAGTAAGCAGCAGCTTTTGGTTGCTACATCATTCCATATAAATGAACTGCTTTAATTGATTCTAAATGCAATTAAATAAAATTATCTATAAATTGGTAAATGTATCCATGGCTGCAAATAAAAACTCAGCCTGCTTGAACAGGCTTTCTTCTTTCTGATAGACGTCACAATGTCACAGCCTTCAATTTCGGGGCTAATGTATGAAGCAGTTCCTTCCAGATCAAGACAAACCTTCACTCAGGCATTCCAGAGCTTTTCCACCCTCTGTTTCAGTGAGCAATAATCATGCTGGAATACGTGCAGGGATCTTTATGGAAACACTCCTTAAATACAGCTGAGAAGATCTAAGTGTCCACCGTAGATCTGTAAATAGACTGTGATGCCATGACACCAAGTGTGCGTGGAAATGCAGGACACTTTGGATGTGTTTGGACCAACGGTGGATCAGACGTTGCAGGGAGTTAAGGGGAAAAAAGCAGATTGTGATACTGTTTTTAATCAGAAAAATCAAGCGAAAGCACTCTGTGCCTGCTGGGTTGAGCTCTCCATCCCAACACCCCCTGCACTCCTGGGGAAGTGGGATGGAGAAGGCGTGTTGGAAGACTTGGGATTTGGGGGAGAGGCTCCTGTTAATAAGATGGGAGACTTCAGACATTTTCATGCAGAGAGCAAGATTCCTCTGTGAGGTTTTGCTGTGCAGAACTTTTAAATGATGCACAAGTTACTCCTGGGGGTGCGTTTGTCTGTGTCCTGTGACGTGAGGATGTTCTTTGGGTGAGAAGGACCTGGAGGAGGAAAACACAGAGGAGGGAAGAGTTGAGCTTGGGGAGGTTGATGCTGACGTGGGTTTAGGCATGAACTTAGGGTACAAGAAGGCTGAATACAAATCTGTTCATATTTCTCACTGGTACAGGGCACTGCAGTCATGCAGCTCACCCTTTTTCTCACTCTGAGAGTCATTGCCAAGGCTTGATTTTGGATCTCCTGGTTATATAGAGGATTGTTACTGTCTTTTCTCTGGATTAAGATGCACTGTAGGGAGTTTTTATCGCTATTATTTAAAGTTTATATTGATTTTTTTGCAGAGTATCTTTAAAAGAATTGCTCCTCATCAGCCACGCTGATATAAAAGCACATTCCTATAATAATGGCCTTTGAATACTGTCCATTAAACTTTGACATTTGAAGTGTTTACTGTGAATACATATTAAGTTTCTCATTAAAGACAAGGTCTGGTTTTCTTAATGTGACTCTTAGATTAAATCAGTCTAATCCAAAATAAATACAAAGATGGAGAATTCATAACAAGCCGCCTTGTAGATTCTCTGTGTGTAAAACAGCAACTGCTTTTGTGGCAGAACAATTTCATTTTAGTGTCTCCTCTTTGGCCCTCAAGAAAAAAAATCTGTTCGTTGTGTACAAAACCTTTTGCACTTTGACATAAGTCCTTCCAGCAGAATCCCTTTTTTTTATTGAAACAAACTTAAACCATATTCCATTTCACAAAAGTGAAATGTGCTGAACATGTGCTTTTTAAAACAGAAGCATGTGCATCAACTCTTCTACTGAAGACACTTTCTGAGAGCAGTCTCCTGGGAAGGTCCATTACCCAAAACCCAGCGAGCACAGGAAAAGGGTGAAACAGTATTAGATCAAGCTTTACTAGGCTGGATGGCCCGGGCTGTGGAATAAGTGATATTTGATACATGCACTTGGAGGCTCCTGTTGAGTGCCCTGTTTGGTAACCCGGATCAGGATGCTTGTTTAGTGGATAAAAGTGTAACTCTAGAAATTGGCAGGAACTTTCTGTGCTTGGCCACCTGTACTCTCAGCCAGATACGGTGTAAGGAGCCTCAGACAAGCACACTTTTCAAAGTTTGTTCTGTTTCACTTCCTTACAACCACCAGGTTCAAAGAACCATTTATTTAAAAAAAAAAAAAAGCCTCTCTCAGTTCAAAGATGCATTTATAAAGCTCACTGGTCTTTATGATCAAGCTCATACTTTGTCTTCCCGTTACTAAAATAATACTTTTATCCTGCCCTCTTTTTCCCTTCTCATCTGTTTTGTTATGAAAACATAACCATAATGAAGGTCTCAGGCATTGTATATTCCAGGCAATGTGATACCATAAGTAATAAAAATGGGATTTTTCTCTTTTTGGTGGAGTTTTTGCTGTCAATAATAATTGTATCAAAAATAATGTGAACTCCCACTGACGCTTGCATAGTCAATCAGCATAAAGTATTAGCACTTCAGGGACACAAAGGCTCTGAGCCTGATAAAAGAGATTGGACTGAGAATTTTGACCTAAGAATATAATAATGTCTTCCAAGATCTCATTATGCCCGTGCCCATTTGAAACCATCTGGGGCCCGGAATAATAAAAGGAGTGGTGTGAATTTATGAACCCATAGATCCAGCCATGCCCCCTTGGATATTGTGCTGGATTAGTAGATTTACTGCTAATCCAAACACTGTGGGCAAAATTATGTCTTTACATCTGCACTGCGGCTCTCGCAGAGCTGCAGTATCTTAAACGCTTGAAGGGCTGACAGCAGCTCCCCTGCTCCAGGCACAGTCTTCTGGCACCCTGCCACCTTCCCAAAAGTGCAGCTCCTCGGATGCACGTCCTCCACGTCTTGCCGTGGCACTTCTCCAAAGGGAGATGCTGCTGCCTCCTCAGTGAAAGGGGCTGGGGAGCCAGAAGTCACCGCTGCCGCCTCTGCCAGGTGGGAGCGGCGGCGGCTCCACGCAAACGAGGCACAGTTGGCACGGGCAGGGATTGATCCGTCTTCCTCCAGTTGCCTCAGGTGCAGAGCCCGAAGAGAAGAGTCTACGTTTAATTGGGGGTGTCTTCAGCTAAATAAAATAGTTGTATGCAAATCCTTTTCCTAAGGGGCAGCCATGTGGACTCGTGACCTTTCTTTGAATGGTTTGGAGCCCAGAAATCAATGATTACACTAAATCCATAATTATATTCTTTTCATCTGTGGCAGGGTACTGATAGCATGACAGATGTGAGACCTTGAAAGCATGGGAACTTCAAAGACCGTTGAGATATGTTAGACACCATGGACATGTGGAGCAGGAAAAAAATAAAATTAAAAATAGCAAGAGGCTGCTCTACCAATGCTTTGGGTGCTCCCTCTCCTGCACACGTGTGTGCACACACATGTACACATTTACACACTTGACTCAGGTCCCCAGAGAAGAGGACAACCTCAAAGAATTGAATATTTTCAGTGTTGTTTCATTTTAGCTCAAGAGGCTTCCCGAAGGAAGAAGGGGATGAGCTGGAGGAGCCATGGCTGGAGACACTGCCTGGAATCAAGAGAGGTGAGCGTGTGCCTGTTCCTCTTGTGCTGCCTCTGAAAGACATGGCCAAGCGGGTTTGTACGTCCAGGAGATGTTTCTCAACGATGTATTTTTGCCTTTAAAGGGCAGAATTGTACAGGATTGTTATTTTTGTGCCTTGTAATAAAATATAAGTAATAAAATAAAAATAAAAGATAAAATACTCAAAGAGTAGAAGGGCACAGTGGATATTTTTTATTTATTGCAACTTCAGTGAATAGCAAAACTATTCGATATTAGTCTGTACTATTTATTAGTAGTGTTTACTCCTTAAAAATTCTGTGTGAATTAAAAAGTTTGAGTGTAGTATCAGAAATTAATTTGCATGAACTCTGCATGATACTGTGTCAAAATCAGAGAGTAAATGCAACTATTTATATGTTCCTGGCATTACACATCACATGGGTACTCATAACTCTAAACAGATCAGGAAATGATGGTATGAAGGACACAGATAAGATAAACTGAGGATTTTTGGTGGCCGTCATCAATACAAGGACATTTATAACCATATAATTCAATCTTAGATGAAATCCCATGATATTAATAATGTGGAAATGTTAAGTTGATAATTATCAGGGGTTTGGGTTTTCTGTAAAATTTGAAACTTTGATATTTTGAGGTTCAGTGCGGACCTCTTAGAAATTAAAAAAACACATACAAATGCAAAATCTCCCAAATATTACAAGAATTATGTAATTTCTGGGGCCAGATCAGAGGATTTATCACTTTAGTCTGACCCTGGGATCCCAAAATACCAGTCTGTCACCTTCTCAGAGCCTGAAATGCCCGAATGATACTTGAGGTAGTGCTGTCTTGGATAAAAAAAATCCAGATTTGGAGGGAACATCCCTTAAAAAGTTAATTTTTTAAATAAATATTTGTTGTTGGAAGCTGGTGGGACATCTCTGAGATTGGAAGTGTCTCCTCAGGGCTGCATTAAGTGGCAGAGAGTAGCACAAGTAGCCAAGTGCACGTGGAGTCTCTCTCATTCCCTCACAATTTATGGAAAACTGTGAAGCTTTTGGAAACAGCTGAATTTCAAAGCACCAGTAACTCCAGCAGCTTCTCCCTGCTCTCCCTGTTCAGTTCCCAATCTGAGCAAAGTCCTTCCCACCACCTTTCTCCTTTGCCATTTTTAATGTCTACTTACAATTCATTTTCCAGAAGATCCTTCATTCGTTTCTCCCGTCGTTCCTTTCCTTTGTTTCTTTCTTCCTCGTGCTATTCCATCGGCATTGCTTGGCAGGCACCTCAGTGTTCCTTTCCTGGCCTCCAAAGGAGCATCCTCTGGAAGGCCACTCACATAAATTCAGCCGAGCACTTGTGGAGAATTCCAAGATACCTGGGCAGAGCCAGTTTCTTCTGTCTCTGAGGTCTGTTCTTCAAGGCAGACTAATTGTTGAAGTGATGCACCAGTTGCACGGGTATTACACAGTCATTTCATCACTCCTGTGGAAGGAGTCCCATCCCCGTTCCTCCAAACATTCCAATCTTACCTTTCCTGCCTAACGCAGGGGGCACCAGGATGAACAAACTAGTTATACATGCATGGAAAGTAGCAAGCTGAAAGTAATTGTGTATTCAGTTTTAATGGAGCCGAATCTCCTGCTGAGATTTCAATATCTGACAGCATTGCTTTCATTGCCCCAAATGCCCAACCTTTCTCTAATGTTTGACCTTGGGTATGATTATATTTCTGTATGTATCTCAAATGATGCAAAATCATTTGCCTATATCAGTCATCTCTCGCTGACAATCCTGCTCCAGCTCGTGGCAGAAGAGAACAAGTCTGATGGCGTTAACAATAGCTAAAATGAGCTTTGATAGATGCACCCAGCCCTTCAATAAATACATAAAGCATCTCTATAATGTCATTTTGTTAACTGATAAACAACAAAAGGATGAAGGCATTCACTTTTAACTACATCGCGTGTCATTATTTTCTCATTGCCTTGCTTAGGGTAGAGAGGTAACGTGACCTGCAGAATAGAGGACAGGACTGCTGCTTTCAGTGCCGGTTATTTATACTCTTTGCTATCCCACCTGCTAAATGAGAGCTGTACAAGTGTGTGACAGGCTCTCCCACAGCAGTTTTGTGTCAAGATGCTGACCCACAAACCTGGGTCGGCTCCTGGTGGTGTCACATCACCCACGACACCAGCATTTCGGTGCTCCTTGCCTGAGGTCAACATGCAGCTCCTCACAGAGATGCAGTTCCTGGGTCTGCCTCTTGATCTTTCCTCTGTCTGGTCTAACCTGGTCCCAGAGGAGGTTTAGGTTGGAAAATAGGAAGAAATTCTTCACAGTAAGGGTGACTGGGCACTGGAAGGGGCTGTCCAGGGGGGTGGTGGAGTCCCCAGCCTTGGAGGTGTTTAAGAAAAGGCTGGATGTGGCACTCAGTGCCATGGTCTGGCTGACACGGTGGTGTTGGGTCACAGGTTGGACTCGATGATCTCAAAGGTCTTTTCCAGCCTCAGCAATTCCATGATTCTGTGATTATCAGCCCGGTAGTCCTTGCTCCAGAGAAGTTCTTGCACCATGCTGGGCTGGCAGAGGCGGGTCCAGGAGCAGCATTTTCATGGCATTTACAGCTGTGTACAGAGGTTTGGAGATGATGCAAGAGTAAATTACTGCAGTTCAGGAGGGAAGGAAGAGTTCACCCCATTCCTTGCACCCCTCCCCCCCAGTGAAATGGCCATAGGGGAGGAGCTGGGGGCGACAGAGAGAGAAGTTGGTGGGTGTGAGGAAAAGGGGCTTCGGACAGATGGGGACAAAGGGACTGTTTTTCCAGTGTGGCTCCACCAGGCAGCCTCTGCGTGATTAATGTTCCTGTGCTGGCAACGAGAACGTATCCCTGAAGAGAGAAAATTTGATAGGAGCCTCTTTTTTCAGGTCTGTGTAAACTGGGCACATTATTTTAATAGTACACCATTAAGGTATTTATCTTAATTAAAAAAAAATAATATTTCCCTTGTTGTTTGCAATTGCCCACTAGAAACAAAATCCCTTTCCTGACCAAGTATCCTTTGCAGTCCTGAGCTGGTTGTTATTGCAGGTTGCCTCGGGAATACCGGGTTACTCAGTTGCAGACTTTCTTCAGAAATACTGAGGGGAGTTTAACAGCATCCGAAAATACAGATAAAGAAATACACGGACCATGCAAACAAAAGTAAGTGGGTTAAAAGGGGATGTGTTTCCAGATGGTGCATGGAAAAAGAAGGTCCACAAAGAAGCCCCTTGGTCTGACTGCAAGGCTTGTTAGGGATGCAGAGCACTGACCAAGTTCGCTGGAGTTTGAAATCCCAAGGGCAGTTTTGGGTTTCTTGCTGTGCACTGCAGAAGGTGATTTAATAATTCATCTGAAACCGTGCAAAACTTTCTCTTGACTTAATTTTCTCCCTCTTCAAGCAGATTTTTAGTTTTTCTCAGAGATTTTAACCGGTATTGAGGAACTATGAATAGATGAAGGCCCAAACCCTGGGTCTAAAGAGCTTCACTCACGTCTAGCTGAACCTGGACAATCTGACCAGTGGTTTGTTTGTCTGAATTTACAAAGGAAAATGGGCACAGGGAGGCTTAAAGGAGTAAAATTTGCTGTTGCTGTACACTGGTCTGCCTTACTACAGCCTCTCTCCTTCCCAAGAAACAGGATAAAGAGAAATTAAGGCAAATCCAGGCCCTGGTGTGTAGAAGGGGGGAGAGATTTAGTGCTGGGAGCTACTGTCAAGCATTTTTTACACAAATGCAAGATTTCAACACCTTTCTGCTTCTACTGCTAATAAATGTCCCTGGTAAATTTACATTTCCTTCTCACTCACAAGCATTCAAATGCTTCATTAGTGATTGTTGCTTTGTCTTTTAATATTAACTGTCTCCCTTCCAGTGCCTTTTACTTCGGCACACATTCTTAATAATTTGTGGAAAATAAGGCAAGAGGTCAAAATGTTTGTTGGCCACTTACTCCATTCTGGTGCCTGTTTCCATGGGGGGCACCTTGTTCTTCAAATAACATGTTGAAACCATCAAGCTACCAATCATTAAGGAATCACAAATATCCATATTCTGTTTTAAACACATTTTTAAGAGATTTTTCCCAATTTTCTTCTTTCCAGGATGGGAATCTGGCTTCCATTTGAAGTAGGCCATCAAGTTACTCAGAGTTCTGCAAAATATATCAAGGAGTGAATCCATGCCTAAATGCATCTTGGAAACAGCCTTTAAAATAGAAAGAGGCCTTTTCCAAACATAAGGGGCTTTTGTTTGAGGGAGGAAAAATCTGTCTATAGGTGATATCTCAGATAAAAAAATTGACATAGTCTAAGTAGCTTTCCAAAAATGAAACACAAACTCCAGTCATTTTTTCATTGCAGTCATGTGCGTTTCTGGTAAAAAATGGATGTTCCAACTCAGGAAGTCAGAACAACATGTACAAGTGGCCCAAATTGGTTTTGATTAACAAGGTTTTCTGCCTGGAAGTCACTTTATCTTCATCCCATTAGCTCCACAACAAAATAAATGAATCTAATGCATTAGGCTGAGCCACACTCTTGCAGGGTGAATGCAAAGAAAAATCCTCGCTCAAGAGCCATGCAAACATTTTATATAAAATGTAGTTTTTCAGCTTAATATTCCCCTTGGAGTTTATGTGGTAAGAATGCAAAGTTTTCTGCCTCCTTTCACTGCCTCCTCTTGTTCTGCTGATGTCTGATATCCCCAGATATGGATCATGCTACGTTGGGATGGTGTGGTGTAATTTTGGGCAATTGAGATGCCCACTCCACACAGTTTTTGTAGCTCTTAACCTATTAAAAATGCATTTCCTGGAGTCTGATTTTTGATACGGGTCACAGAAAGGGGATATTTTTTCGACGGGATCAGCAAGTAGGAAACTTTGCTGTGTAAAAACCCCTTCATGCCTTGAGGATCACCTTCCACGTCATGTGCTATTCAAAGCAAAGAATCCCCTTCCACATCTAAGTCTGGTTTTCCCTTTTCTCATTTCTCTATAAGGAAACATTTCGTATAAGGAAGTTGATTTTTCCTCAATTATTTCAAATTGTGTTGCTTAGAAAGTCAGGTTTAAAGTAGATGTTCTTGTCTACGCAAAAGCATAAATTTTGGTGCTTATTCCTGCTGAGAGGTTATTCCAAATATTCGATTTCCAGATTGATCAAAAGTTTTGTTTTCACAGCTATTCAAAAAAATCTCTAAGCTATTGATAGGTGGATGAAATGTGCTTTTGTGAGGAGGAAAGAGGAGTCATGTGAGTTTGGCTCCAAGGAATCTTGTCCTCTAATTCCACTCTGCCCCCCAATATGTTTACCACAGAAAGTGTATTTAGTTCCAAAGTTATCTTGGGAACTATGAGTAAGTGCAGTTGAATTCCTTTGATGCTCTGCATAAGGAAATATGAATATCCAGACAGAGATCTACTCTTGATTATATAAAACCTGAAGATGACTCAACTTTAATATTTTATGTTTAATTTCTCTAAGCAATGTAATACCTAACTTTGTTTTATTTTTAGGAAGAGTTATTGCTAAAAAATAGCAGTTAGAGAGGACTCTTCCAAATTCTGCTGGGCAAGAAGGTGCTATTCTTACCAGCTACAGGAAAATTGTAAGTTTAACCCAAGTTCAGTCTTTACTAAAACCCCGGTGGCAGTGCTGGTGCTCCTTCTGGTTATACCTCACTATAATCTAAGCCAAACCATCAAGAGAATGAATTCCCACACAATCTGTGTTTTCTTAGTGTTCGTTATCTTCTTACTTAAAAATTGTCCGTGAAAAAAACGAACACATTCATAGGAACGTGACTAAAATATTTGCAATGGAAAATATGTGAGAACAAAACATTATTCAAATTTCAAAAATACACAATTGCAACCAGGGCTGTCATGTTCAGCTCCAGTAGACACACTGGATTGTCTTTTTTTTTTTTCAAGTGGATAATTTATGTAATTAACCAAGATTCAATGAATTCTAAATTGTATATTAAAATGGCAAAATTAGGTAGTTAGGAAAAAAATATGATGTGGTTTACATTCTTACTGCTAAGAATTTTTTTTTTATTGCAGAACTTAAAATCGCAGCTGGCAGATTTTAATATGAATCTTGTCCACACAAAGTGTTCTCCCTGACCATCTTGACCTGACGTGTTGGGGTAATTTTTTCAAAATCAAATTAATAAATCTGTAAAATATTATTCTTGCTCATGTGCAACTTTTCACAGTGGTACTGAACTTTATTTTTTGGTTATTTTTTGTCATCTGAGAATGCACTTTAGGGTTAACACCAAGAAATCTAAACACGCTTTTTGTATATTCAGTCTTTTACATATTAAACAGAACCAGCATGTACGAAGCTCTTTTTTTTCTCAGAAAATTTGATATAAACTTAATTCTGCAGCTCCTATCAAGAACTGTTCTTTGATGCATTACACCTCTTGATCCCGTTTATCTGCATAATTCAAATGCAACCCTGAAAGATATAAACAGAGTGACAGTTTTTAAACATATTTTCTGATAATCAGCACAAACTATTACTTGAACCTATTCAATAACATCACCCTGACAGACGGAATTCAATGACCCTCAATAACAACAGATACAATCTCATTGTATAAAATTATATTATGACATGATTGTGTTGAGTTATGACTGAGGTTGACTTGCAATATGGCACGTGTTTTCTTTAGGAGAAGATGATACTTATTGACATTGAGATAATGCAGGATCTAAATTGTGCAGCCCGAGCTTCTGTCATGAAAAAAAATCCCCCAAGAGTAAAGAGATGTGTGAGTACAACCAGGAGACAAATAAATAGTCAAATACTGGTGGGTTTAGCAAGAATGGAACTGTTATTTAACACAAATTTATTTGCTGGGGCAAGATCTTTGGTAGCTGATGTTGATGTTGGGTGGCTCAGTTCAGGGTCCAGTACTGGGAGGAAAAGGGGCTGTGGCACTGGAGACTGGCATCAGAAATCTCTGCTTGTGGCTGTCAGCGAGAGGTCCTCTCTCATGGGGTCTGGCAAACCAAGCTCATTTCTAGGCGAGGACAGCTGCCCAAATAGATATTTAGTGGCTGAAAAAGCCAAAGTGACCTCAGAGCATCAGGTTCCCTGAGGTGTTGGGGAGCGTGTGTTGTTAACAAAATGACAACAGCTCCTGGCCAGGAGGGCCAGTGTTTCCACCTTGTGTCCTTCCTCGCTTGGTCTGAGCTCCCAGTTCCAGAGAACATGGAACACTGCGAGGTGCTGGACTCTGGGGTGTCTGGTGGGGCAAAAGTGCTGAAAGCCAGAATAGCACGGATGATGTCAAACATTCCTGGTGAGTCTTTGGTGAGACTCCAGAAAACGGGCAAATGGATAGGGCAAGGTCCGGGTGGGATCACTGCTGGAGATGTTGGAGGCTGTTGGCCAGATCTGGCCAAGACTTTGCTCTTGGTATCTTGGAGAATTGTGTGTGGATGGACAATTCCTCAGTGTGTGTGTTTCTCCTCCAAAGAAAAACACCCCAAGCCCACAAAACCAGAATGAAATATCATTATAATTCCTGTCTTCAGGAAAGCTACTTTGCGAAATAGTGAGGAAATCCCAATGTCTTCAATCCGATTGAATGAGGTAAAACAACCATTCAAAAGTGTCCAGAAGGACAACAGTCTTCTATTTTTCATGTGAGAACAAGAAAGATTTTTGTCCAAAAGCCAAAGCTTCTGAGCATTGAGACTCTCAGCACGTGCAGATGTTGAGGGGTTTGAGTTTGTTTGCCTGAATCATCGGTAGAGCCGGTGATTATATAAAACTTCATTATTACAAGCAGGTTAGAAACACGGAGCTTGTTTATGAATAAATAATTCTGTGTCTATTCTGCAAGGTAGGAAGGACACTTAGGACATTCAACCTCTCCAAGGATGCCGTGAGCAGGAAGTATATGTGGCAGGAAAACAGATTTATGGTTGGGTAAATATAGGAAGAAAATGACACGCACAATAAATGGCATTGCTGAGGTTTACATACAAAGGCAGAAGTTAGAGCCATTGAGGGCATCCACAGGTTAAAATTTAGTGCAGATAGAAAAGTGCAGGATCTTGAGTCATTTCCATTACTGGTGAGACGAAAATCAATGTCCAAATACTTCCTTACTGGCAAAAAGCCACTGAAAATACCAATCTGCTGCATAATACAAAAATCCGCTGTCACTAATTTGAGAGAGGATACAAACTCCGTGCTGCCTTCAAATAATTGCTTTTGCTGTTCCCTGAAACATAGTTGCCACAAAAATACTTCATGGGGAAAGGAATCCATTGGCTGTTTGCTCTGCTGGCCTGGAAGGGGCCAACCTGTCTCTGGTGGTCAGTCCACCATCGATCCGGGGATCCCAGAGGGATGCTTGGCTCTCATTATCAGAGCAGGACTGCTAGGAAGGGGAACGAGGGTGTTACATCCATAAGATCCATAGTCCAGAACCACCTGCCCTGGGTGATGAGTGAACAACCCACAAATTTTCTGCAGTGGTTGTACCCACTGGGCTTACTCCTGGGTGCAGGCACGTGTTCCTCACGTGCTGGTAAAGCCCTGCCCACCCTGCAGTGCCGGGGGCTGCTCTGCTCTCCCAGAAATAGTCTCTCTTCCCTCTGAAGTTTTCCCCCTCTCCTGCAGCAGTGCGAGGTCAGGCACACAAAGGTGCTGTCCCCTGATTGCAGCAAACACCGCCATGTGTTGTATGTTTGATGAATTAAAAGGATGCTGCCAACTTAATTACACTGTAACCCTTCAATAAAGGAAGGGCAGAGCTGATTAACTAGTGAATAATTGGGGGCTGATTGATGGCTTTCTCCCTCACTGCTAAAGGCTGTATATATAATTATTTTGCCTGTGGGCCTAATTTTGCCACTGTTAGCTTCCACTTTTGTCATCAGCTGTAATTTATGGATGGGGCCTGAAGCCTTAAAAAAGGCTGGAAAATGAAATAGCCCCAAATCCCCAGATATGTCACCTGGAAATGGCCAGCAGGCAGCCTTTAACATCAACATTTGCAGCCATTTAGCAGCATTAACACCTCATGCTTAGCTGGAAAATAATATTATCATTTGTCAACAACTATCATAATATAGATTTTTTTCCTGACGTGTAATAATGTTGCATCACTCACACCAATGATTTAATATATGTTTTAAATGCAAGATCAATTTATTGCAACTGAATAGCAAATTCTTCTAGTAATGCACCAAAAGAAAATAAGAGAGTCAGAGGAGGAAGACCCATGTCCCTCATTGCATTGGCAGGTTGGTTCCAGAATGAGCGTCTAAGTTTATAATAAACCCCCCAAATCACAGCAAACTAAGATGGTTTGTGAAACTTGGTTTTAAACATATATAAAAACATTCTTTTCTTTGAACTTTGAAAGATGCAGCAGGAGCGTCAAAGAAAATTGATAAACCACTGAACCTAAGAAACATTGGGGGACAGTTTTCCACTGACTGTCGATCAGCAGAGCTGTAAAAGAGCCCGTGGAGCTGCACTGGTTTGCACGGGAGGTAGATCTGGCTCTTTGTATTTTAAATTGAAATAAGATTTCTTACTTTTTTTTTTTTCAGGGAGACAAAACCTAATCATTAATGCTGCGAAGTAACAGCAAAAGACATTCTGTTTTGAAGGATTGAATTGCTTCAGTGGCAAAGAGATGCCCCCCCAAAAGTCAGCCTGTTTGGGGAAAACACCACATGCTGATTAGAGCTGCTCCAGCGACTGCCTGCTTTATATTCCACAAAGATTTTTTTCAATAAAGTAATAACAACTTAGATTCTTTTTTTTTGGGCAACCCATATTTAAACATCACGGAGAGGAGCCTTCTAATTTATAAGCCAAGATATACAAATCCTCTCTCTCAAATTTCCTTTGTTGTTTTGTCCTCGCCGAGCACTCCCTTGCCTATGAATCACAGAAAGATTTGAAGAACCTTTCAGTCAAAGCTCAGTTTTGTGCCAGTGGGCACTGGCCAGGAAAAAAAAAAAGATTGATATTTGCCCTCTCTTCTTATCTGCACTTGATTTATAAGTCAGTGCGAGTATGCAAGAGAAATAAAGGCAAAGACCTTGATGCCTCCCTGTGGAGAATATGCACCATTTGGATTGAAGGCATGAAAGAGGAGAAATTAATGGTAAGCTGTTCATCTGTCACTACTGCCAGCCTGATGGTTTTGCAGGGAAGGAGAGGACTGGCTGACATGCCCTCCAGTCAAGGGCATGACTGCCCACTGTTCTCATATTATAAACACAGTGCTTTGGGTTTCTGAGGGATTTAAATTTAAATTATACTGTACTTTGGATAGGCAAATCTTTACACAAGTTTATTTTCTTGAAGTATTAACATGCAGGATTTTGCTGGCTTTATGTGGAAGAAAAATAAAAATTAAGTCCCTCTGTTTGATAAAAATGTGTAGCAGATTCTTAAAATGTATCCGTATTTTTAAAGCAGTGTGTTATAGTGTAATGAGATTTAAATTTATATATGCATTGAAGATTTAGGCACAGGCATAAATAGATAAGCTTTAGTTATTCTACTTTCTGGCACATAGGGAAAGATTAAAAAGTTCAAAATGGGAGTCGAATATTTTTTTCTATTAAAATGGTATAATGCTAAGTGCTGCTATCAATGACAACATTAGGAACACATCTGGAGGATAAAAACTGACACAAAACTTTCATGTTGTGCTTCAACAAGAAAAACGTACTTATTGCTAAATGACTTATTTTAAGGGCTGAGCATTTGTGTCATCTCGTGCTGCTTTTGAAACGTTTTGGTCTGCTCGAGTCCTCGCGATGCTCCTGTGACACCCATGAACCTCTGTGTGTCACCAAAGGTTTTGGGGATAACTGGAGAGGGTTTGGGTGCCTGGCTTGGTCTGGGTAAGTGCACAGGGACAGGAGAACTGGTTTGCACCAAGCTCGGGGTTCAGATTTGGGGATATTACAACCACCCACACCCACTGGTAGTTTAAAACTCTCTTTGCTGAGCTGCAGCAGTGGGCTGGGAATTCCTGTTTTCCATTAAAAAAACAGAGAAAAGTTTGTTGCTAGTCCACTGTTTTCAAATTACCTTGTATTTTATAAACTAAGAGTAAAAAAAAAAAAATACTTTATCACTTATTTTTGTTAAAATCTCTGAGTTTGAAGCTAAATTCATTATTTCCTGAAGCTTGAGTCATGATTCCTGAAATCCTGGTTTAGGCAACAGATTTCAATGGTAATTGTGCTCAATTAAAGTGATGTTTGCTTTTACTGCAGCAATATTGAAGGCTGGCTGAAAGAACAGGGAATCTTCCACAAACCTGACAAAGATAAAGCAGTCAGAGTAGAGGAGATGGGGGTTGCTCAGGTCTGAGATGATTCTCTAGGATCCTCAGGAAGGGAGGACATCCTTCCCTCCACCATGACTGGCATCTCCAAAGTCATGCAAACCTCGTGGAGCTCAACCAGTGCAAGGTGCTACCCTGGGTCAGGCCAGTCCCAAGCACAAATCCAAGCTGGATGTGGACTGGATGGAGAGCAGCCTTGAGGGGAAGGACTTGGGGGTGTT
This sequence comes from Machaerirhynchus nigripectus, assembly GCA_013397975.1. Taxonomy (NCBI): domain Eukaryota; kingdom Metazoa; phylum Chordata; class Aves; order Passeriformes; family Dicruridae; genus Machaerirhynchus; species Machaerirhynchus nigripectus. The sequence continues at coordinate 153,226 of VZRQ01000730.1, forward strand.
GGTGGATGTGAGGCTTGACAAGTCTCAGCCATGGGCACCAGATCCCAGAAAACCCCTCTGTCCTTGGTTCTTCCTCAGAATGGGCAGCAGGAAAGGGGGAATTCTGCTTCCAGGGCCCTGCATAGGTGAGACCCCACCTGCAGAGCTGCCTTCAGCCTTGGGGCCAACAGCAGAAGGACCTGGAGCTGCAGGAGAGAGTCCGGAGGAGGCTGGAGGCCCTCTGGAGCCAGGCTGGGAGAGCTGGGGGTGTTCACCTGGAGAAGAGAAGGCTCCAGGGAGACCTCAGAGCCCCTTCCTTGTCTTCTGAGCTGATTTCCACCCTGCCTGAGGGCTTCACTTCCATTGGCACAGAAATCACCCTTCTCCATCACCTCCTGGGATAACCCTCAGCAGGGGGATTTTCCTCCCTGAGGGATGAGGATCAAGGTACTCACAGTCCTAATCAAAATTAGCTGGCCAGTGATATCACACTGGGGCTGGGAACAATTCACCTTCATAAATTCCCAGTCCCTCTTATCTGCCTGCCCCCAAAGCATCTCCTCTGCAGCAGTGACAGGCTCAGTGCTGGGTCAGCTGCCCAGCACTCCGTGTTTAACTCCCCTCTGGAATCTGCCTGTATTGGCAGACTTCAAATGTTGGAGGTGGTATTTTCTGTGCCAGCTGTGATTTAAACAGTTTTTTAGAATCTTTTACTAAAACGAGTAAGATTTTTTTCC
>VZRQ01000730.1:153962-211934 GCA_013397975.1 Machaerirhynchus nigripectus
TTTTTTTTTTTTAAGAGATTGTGGGAATGCGTGTTCTTTCACAGTCTTCAAAATTATAATAATTTTCCCGAGCAGCACCAGTTCCTCCAGGCTTGGAGCAGGTACTTCATTACTTGACGCTTTTTTTTTGGTTTTTTTTTTTTGTTCTTGTCAAAAAGCCCTCCTGTGCCCCAGTTTATAGGCATGTTAAAAATCTGTTTGCACTTGCTGAGTCCATCTGCACCGAGGCTGATCCGTCTCCTCGCAGTTCCGAGCGCGGGTGCGACGCCCATACGGAGCGCTCCTGGTGCGGCCACACCGGAGCAGCCGGGGAAAGAACACTTCTCCCTCTGCTCTGGGGTCGCCTCCTGCTGATTCAGGAACAGCACAAACCCCACCCAACTGAGCATTATTTTCTCGGTGCTGAATGCTTGTGCAAACGCCGGCAAATTGTGTGTTTTCCATGTCTGGAGCAATGGGGGACGGACAAGAAGCTGTTTGCTGTCACAGAGTGCGTGGGGAGCTCGGGCACAGGAGGTGGCAGAACAAGTCTAGAGGTCCCAGTTTTGCTGATGAAGTGAAGGAAGGTCGTCTGGTCCTGCAGGCTGAACACTTTTCAGGCTTGGTTTGTTTGTTGTTTGGGGAATTGCATTTGAAAGGGAGCAAGGGAATGCAAAGGTTGGCAAGTTAAGGACTGAAGTCAGAAAATGCTATTACACACACATATATATTTTTATATATTTATGTGGCTTTTGTTCTCTGCTGCGCACTAAAATGTGTTGTGGGGTTGTTCAGCTGGGAGAAAAGGAGGTTCAGGGGAGACCTCATTGATCTGTAGCTCCCTGACAAGAGGGTGGAGCAGGGGGGGTCAGGCTCTGCTCCCAGGTGACAACTGACAGGATGAGAGGAAACGGCCTCCAGTGTCACCAGGAGAAGTGTAGATTGGATATTAGGAAATTTTTTTTTGTTGTAAAGCATTAGAAGAGGGAGCCAGGGAAGAGGTGGAGTCACCATTCCATGGAAGTGTTCAAAAACTGTGGATGTGGCTCTTGAGGACATGGGTTAGCGGTGAACATGGTGGTGCTGCTGAGCTGATGGTTGGACTTGATGATCTCAAAGGTCTTTTCCAACCTTTTTGATTCCATGATCCTATGGAATGGTCTCTCCTCCTCTTCAGCAAGTGTGGTTTTCTCGTGCTCATCATCTCTTGTTTCCCAAACACTGTCCAAATTTTGGACTTCTCCTCATGGATTTTCCTCTGACCCAGGGCTTTTAATGGTGAACTAATCTTTGCTAATTGTTTGTGTATGAGTCGATCTCACACACAAACATTGCTCATACACAAATTGTTTGTGTATGAGTAAATCTCCTCCTTTCAGAGAGGGTTGGCTCCATTTTACAGGTTCATAATCAGGCACAGAGATAAAAGATATTTCCAGAGCACAAATAAATTGGTTTTTATCTTTCTGGCTTCATTCACCTCGTTCATTCATAGAAAGGAAATCTTGACTGTGAGGTTGCTGGTCCCTGGAAGTGTCCAAGACCAGGTTGGATGGGGCTTGAAGCAACCTGGGGTAGTAGAAGGTGTCCCTGCCTCTGTCAGGGAGTGGAACTGGATGGGCTTTAAGGTCTCCTCCAACCCAACCCATTCTACAATTCCATGATTTACTGTGTATCCACCAACCACAGATGGCAGCAAAATAAAAATCCTGATTTATTTCCATGCACAGTCATTCCTGGGCACTTATGAGCCTGGGTTTCTCTGGAAAAAAAATTACAAAAGCTGTGTGTGAGCAAGTAATTAACAATCACACCATGGTGAAGACAGGCAAGGGCCAAGTTAGAGTTGCATGGGGACCTTTAGTTCCAGCATTTCCCAGCCATGGAGCACTTCAGTGTGTGGAATGAGCAATTTTTAGCCCAGTTTTCAAACTAAGGATGTGTCCACATGAACCAAAAAACTGCCTTTGAACACTCTTTTAAATTTCTTATTTTTAGTTCTCTTTTTACAATCAAATTCTTGATGTTGTCTCTAAAAGAAAACCCTAACCCCATCAATATAAATGAAATACCCATACAAAGAAAGACAAAAACTAAATTTATTTCCTGTTCAGTTTCAGAGTGAAATTCTTAATTTTCTGTACTTAGGATGGCCTAGCTATAAAAATATTTTGGAATTTTCTGGGGAACTGTTTTTCTTCCTGTGGAATGAAAAATATGTTGCGTTGGGAATCCATGTTTTTTCTGTGAGGAACTTTTTAGTGAGAAAACTTTAAACCAAGTTGAATACTTTGTTGAAGATTTTCAGAAAATTCTTCTAAAAGATCACTAAAATACTCTCTCGGCTTCCTAAACACGGGGATATTCTCATATACAAAAACTAATCCTTGCAGGAGACCCTCTGGCACCATCTTTGCCTCGTGGGATCTCAGAACTCAGGGATTTGCTGCTGTTTTGTGTGGCCTCAAAAACACCCAGAACTCATCATCAGATTTAACTCTAAGTCTGAATGACAGCAAAGTTATGCCCAAAAATTCTAGATTGGAAATATAAGGGGAGACAAATATTTTAGTGTGTCTGGACTACCATTCTTAGAGTTCAGATGCTTATTTTAGTTGAGATTTGTTGCTTTTTTTTTTTTTTTGCTGTGCACTTGATTAAAACTTGGGAAATAAATGCAATTTTATTTTTATTTTATCTCTGAAATATGATTATAAATGACCTTTGATAAAAAGTTAACAGAGAATATGTCAGGAAGTAGCTCAGAAGGAAAAGATTAAAAGCAGGCAGTCTAGAGAGGTGTTTAATTTCAGTTTTCTTTGTGGTATAAGAAATCTGTAGATTTTAAAGCCATCGTGCCATAGTTACTTTTATCAGCCGGGCTCTTTTGTTTTGTTCTGCCACCTAATTCTTTTGATGACAATGAGTCCACAGTTTTCCAATGACTGATTTCGATTTGCATGTTATTGTCAGCCTTTTATATTTTATCATATCTCCACTTTGGTTTTTATGCAGATCCTCACATCAGAAGGCAAGGGCAGGCCGAGCTAAACAGCTGGCTGGATTTGCATGAAAATGGACTGCCCTTTTTCATTTGTTTGTTCTTGGGAAATTACAGTAGGTGAGTATCTGACTCAAATTTCCCAAACAAATAAAGATAAAACTTCACAGATATTAAACTGTGGAGCATTAAACTGTATCATTTTACATATAAAAAGAAAAGGATTAAATAGAATTAGTCTGTTGAGCTGACTGAGGAGAAACAATGTGAATGACGGGCTGAAAACTAAAGATACAAAAGAACTGTGGCGTCTTCAAGAGATTTTTCTCTCCAAATATTTTCCTTTGCCATGTTTAAAGGATAAACACTAATAGAAATATTTCCCTTATGAATTGAAGATATTTTTGCTAAGGAAAAGAAAACCATAATCTGTTATAAGCCATTATATATTTGATAGTATTCCTGTATTTTATGCATTTATTTTATGCACAGAGCAGTTACAGCAGCCCCTTAGCAGTGGATATTCTGTACAACTTGGGCTGGCCTTGTAAAGCAGCCAAGGTCTAAATGTGACCAGGGGCAGGTGACATTTGGAAGCTCACATTGTTCTCCAGAGGCCAAATCTGCAGGGTGAGGGGAGATCTTTTCTTACACCGGCTGCTGGAGATGGAAAAAATGAACAAGCTTTGGGGCACAGGAGAACTTGAGAGTTGACAGAGAGGGGTATTAGACATTTGAAGAGTAAGGTATCAAAATAACACATGGCACGACTTGGAGTTGTCAACAGACTTATAAATTATTTAGAGCATGTGTGTCCTTGTGTGCCTGGGAGCTTGTCCCTCTCCTTCCAGCCAGGCTGCTTGAGCTTATACAAGTCGTAACACTCCCCACAAACCTCACCTCTCTGCCCTTCAACCATCACAGAAAGGAGAGCACCACTATCACTTAGATTAAATAAAGCTTTGGAAAGCGTGGGTTTAATTATTTTATGCCTAGACTTTCAATTTAGGCAGGAACTTGGATCACCAGTAGTGTTTTACACTTCCTGGAGTTAAACATCTGGGGCAAAGAGCTGTCAGCTCAGAATTTTCCAGAAAGGTGGTAACTGCTGGTGCTGCATGAGATAATGAAAGTTCCTCCTTTCCTCTGAAGTGGTTGGAATTGGGTACGAGGATTTACAGCCACACAGTGCTGGGAGAGAAGCAGTGGCCCCAGGGAGGAGCAGAGAGCCAGGTAACAGCCAGGGCAAAATTTGTAGGGTAAAATACAGTCTCATGTCTACCTAATTAATTAATTAATTAATTAATCAGATTTCTTTCCTGAAAGAAAAGGAAAGTCTTGCTTCTTCTCAAAGCAGCAAAATCATGCCAAACTTTCATTACACATTAAAACTCAGTAGTAAAAAGGATCCTAAACAATTCCTAAGCCTGGTGATATCCTTGGGCTTTGCTTTGTGGTGGTGCTGTGGAACCTCAGCAGCAGCAGAAGAAAAGCAGTCCCAGGGGAGGGCAGAAGGTCCTAATCCATCCCCTGGGAAGCTGAAATTGTTGTTTATAGCAGGTGATATAATTGTGATGGTTATTATATAATATTAATGGTTATTAATTATTATAATTATTATCATTATATGTTATTATTAATATTATATAATATTACAAATATAATTATAATGGTTACTGCCAGAATAAGGGTGGGTGTTCCTTCAGGTGGGCAGGAGTTTTCCTGCTGCTGGGAACTTGGAACAACTGAGGGATATTCTCAGTTTTGGGAGCTGTGTGTGATGGACATCGTGCCTGGAGGACTGAGCTTGCTTTGCCTACTCTTGTTTTCAGCTATTTAAAAAACGTAAATATTGTTTTGTTTCAGGAAATCCACATAGGGAATTGCTCCTATTTTGCTCATCTCCCCGCAGAGATACAAGGTTGGATTTCACATGAGCTTGCTGGACATATTTCTGGTACACAATTTGAGTCTCTGAAGGTGGGAAAATGGTGATGTTTTGCTATGAAAGCAGCAATGGCTCATGGTCTGGCACTGGAGAAAGGATCTTCTTGGACAGAAAGGATGGTTTTGCTGGGGTGTGTCCAGAGAAAAGCAGCATTGCTGGGGAAGGGGCTGGAACTCCAGGAGTGGCTGAGCAGCTGGGGGGCTCAGCCTGGAGAAAAGGAGGCTCAGGGGGGCCCTTGTGGCTCTGCACAGCTCCCTGACAGGAGGGGGCAGCCGGGGGGGTCGGGCTCTGCTCCCAGGGAACAGGGACAGGAGGAGAGGGAACGGCCTCAGGCTGGGCCAGGGGAGCTTTAGGTTGGATATGAGGAAAAATTTCTTCTCTGAGAGATTTGTCAAAGCCTGGCACAGCTGCCCAGGGCAGTGGTGGAGTCCCCATGCCTGGAAGTGTTCAAAACCCGTGTGGATGTGGTGTTTGGGGACACGGGTTAGTGCTGGATCCGGCAGTGCTGGTCAGTGGCTGCACTCCATGATCCTAAAGGGCTTTTCCAACCTTTGTGATTCTATGGATTAACCCTGGACTTTTTTGTGGCGGGTGTTTGCTGTCACTGCACTTCCCAGGAGCAGGAAGGGGTGTCCTACAGCTGCCTGCATGTTCAGATCCATGTGTGGAGCTCCCCAAACCCTGCTACACTACTTCCCAAAGTGCCATTATAAATTCCTGCCTGTTAAAGTCACTAAACCTCCAGATATTTTCTGTTCAAAACCCAAAGCCTCTGTGGAAACTTGTTACAACTCAGTATTTACAGAGTTGTCATGGAAATACAAATAATTTTTGGCTTATTATTTATTTCCCATTGATTTCATTTTGTTGTGTTGTATTTCTGGGCTTCTTCCCACAAATTTTGTGTTTCCAAATATCACAAATAGATACCAAAAGTTGCATAGACATTTTTGAGAGCTTTCCAAGGGTTTGCTGTTGTTCCAGTTGCAGCAACCGCAGCCCTTGCGTAGCTGTGAATGCCTGGAATCACCAGCAAACAGCCTGACAACGGCTCAAATTGTTCTGATGTTACAAGACAATGGAAAAATAATGCAGGAAACAAGACATTTTGGCTTTGGAAGCTGACCTGGAAATGGATTCCTGGAGGAAGTAGAGTATTTGACTTTCTTTTCATTTTAATGAAAAAGAACAAACAGTTTCAGATTTGGCAAAGTTGAGCACTTTCTTTCTGTTGTTTTTTTTTTGGTTGGGTTTTAATCTGGGCTCACATGAGATTTCCTTCAGTGCTTGGATGTGTTTGAATGAACTTTTCCTGATTTTGCTGTTTTAATCAAACGGGGCTGGCACGGCACAAAAATCAGCGACGCTGGGAGAAGGAGCCAGTGCATCGAGGGCCAGCTCTTGTTATCAAGTCGGGATTTTTCTTTGGACCTGCTCATCTTTGCAAACTGTTGGTGGATTCTGCTTTGGCTCCAGTGTGATAAAGAGAACTATTGTGTGTTTTAAGGGTTACATCCTCACCTGATGTCAAACTGCTGCTGGAACTATGTGAATTTACACTTGGGGACGGTCAAGTGCAATATGTCGGTCTACATTTTGCAGGAAACAGTGTTCAGATTCTATTTGAAAAACCTATTTTTACATTGAATTTGTAATGTAGCTTCTTGCATAAATCCATGGCTATAATTAGCAGCGTAGTACCACTGCCATACTGAGGAAATCTGGTGTAATTTGGGGAATCAGCTCTTTTTTGGGTACAAAACAAGCTAAAACTCCTTGTCCTGTCACCAAAACACCTGTGGCAAAGTCTGTGTATCCACAGCAGAGCCTGGTTTTGCTGCAGGAGGCTGATGGAACTTGGCTCAGGTCCCCATTCGTGTAAGACAGCCCGAATTCAAAGATATTGTCCTTTTTTTGATGCTTTCTTGGTGCAACTATTGGTCTCCTGTGGCTCTGTTGCCCTCAGGGGTAGTGCCAGGACTCCTCTGAGCCTGACACCTTCAGATTATCCATCTTTTCCCCAAACAGCCAGAATCCAGCTGTTGGTTGGGCTGCTGATGACTTCAGCATCACCCATCATGCAGGGGAGAAAGGGAATATCTGAAGTGTAGATTAATTTGGGTTATTCTTGAACAAAAGTGACCACCATAAGAGTTTGTCATGGCAGGGTCACTTCCAATTTCCACCTGAATTATGGGTGCACAAAGGTGCGTTTTCCCCCAAATAATGGGAAAACAAGGATGTCCGTAACCCTGGGCCTCTCAGCAGTTGGAATGATTTGTTTGTGAGACAATGTTTTGTTTTTGAAGCCTTTCACGATGCTGAAAGGACACCGAGAAAGTCTTCACGTGATTCTTAAATTTCAATCGAGGAAAAACAAATGTGGCTTTTTTCTGTCAATATTTCCTGTCTCCGTGGGTTTTTGTGCTAAACTCCTGTACAGAGGGACTGTGTGTTATTGATAACGTGGGACTGGACTTGGTGGATTTTAATGTCTTTTTTCATGTTTATATGGAATATTTTTGAAGCAGCAATTAAAATAATTAAGGAGGGTGAAGAAATCTTTAGCATGCAACAAAGATTTCTGCAAAATGTTAATTTCTGTCAAATAAGTGAATATATGCACAGATGCCTCCTGACAGAGGCTGTGATTTCTGAGTGCTTTGCATGCCAAATAACTTGTTTACCCCCTCAATGTTTGCCAAGTTTACTGTCAATTTACAAATAATTTCCATTTTGCTGTTTATTCTGCTGCCTTTTGATGGATATGTCTTCCAGACTTTTATCTTGCATGTAGACAAACTAATTAATATTTTCCCTTCAGGCAAATATTTTTTTCTTAGATCTAAATGTGGGTTAGATTCTTCTTCGTTTCCATATGCTTTGTTCTGTCAATCACTTCTCTTCTATGTTACTAAAAATGTACCTTTGTGGATGTCATTTCTCATGTTTTACAGATTTATTTCACCTCCATCTATATGGGAATGTGTGTATGGAGAGAGACATATTTGTTATATATGTGTTCATGTATGTTTAAAAGAAAGAGTGAAAATAGTCACTCTGTGTTAAGATTTGGATCCCAAGACTGAATGAAAATGCGTTTTTGTCTCGCCTGTTGCTGCCATTTCCCAGGCTTGACCTCACAGTTTGTGGTTCCTGCTGCCCATATGGCACAGGCAACACTGAGCACGTCTCTTCTGCAGGGTCAGCCCTGGTTCCTGCACGTCTTTTTGACCTGGCTCAGCCCTTCCAGCCATACCTAAAATATTTGGGATATCCCATTTCCACTCCCCTACAGCACAGACCACAGAGAGTCAGATGAACAGGATGATGCAGGAGTGGTTCTTGAGCCATTGGGATCCTGCAGGAGAGATCGTAGAATCAAGTAGTTTGTGTTTGAAGGGACCTTTTAGGGGAGTTTTAAGGTCATCTGGTCCAACCCCCTGCCATGAGCAGGGACATCTCTGACCAGATCAAGTTGCTCTGAGCTGCGTCAAACCTGACCTTGGATGTTCTCAGGGATGGAGCATCCACCGCCTCTCCAGACAATCTGTGCCAGTGTTTTACCACCCTCATTGCAAAAATGTTTTCCCCCAGGCTGCCTTGGCCAAGCTCTGCCAAACTTAGTGCCCAAAACTCCTCCTAAAACCCCGGCCCCATAGACCCCCCTCCCGCAATGGCCTTCGTGAACGTTTAGCTACATTTTAAGATCTCCGAGAGCTAAATATTGTCATATCCAAAGAACAAGATTTCCACGTACTCCCTGAAGGTTCCACAAAGCTTTGAGGCTGTATTGGAAGACACAGTGCTGGATTTAAAAAAAAAAAAAAATTGTTATCATAAAGCCTGCATGTTACCCACGTTCTGCTGAGAAAAACACAGGTGGTAACCGAGAGCGCAGATATTGTGAACAGATTCTTGCAACTTACCAGTCGTAAAAATATCCCTGCAAAAAAACTACTCCCAACGACTCTGTTTACAGAATGCTTGGTATTTCCTATATCTGGAAATACTCTCGTTGGAGCTCCATATGTCGCAGCCAGTCTGACAAGCTTGCTTTTGAACTGTTTGCAGGTTGCAGTCTGTCTGGAGGGCTGGGTGCTGATGCCTTCAGGTTTTTAGGCCCCGCATTATGGGCATGATTATCTTGTTCACTTTGCCGGCATAGAAAAACGGAGCTGGGATTTAGCAGGATTTGAAGAAACTTCCTAATTATGCCAAGTAGAGAAGTGCCTGAGTGAAATCTCAGCCAGAACCCCAGGTTTTTTATTACCGGTTCTGTTTTAAGTGTATCTCTATAATTTTCTGTGTTTCTGCTTTTGTTTATATCATCGTAGTCAGCAGGACTGCGAGATTAAAAACTGAAATACATTATCTTCGCACATCCTCCAAACCTGTCGAGAAAGGAGGAGAAATTAAACAAGGACAAAAACTCGCAGTGAAGTGAAGCTGTTTCCTTTGAGCTGCCTTATTAACCAGTCAAGTACTTGACTGCCACTGTCAGCGAGATTTCTTTAGAGAAAGAGTGGCATTTTGAAAAATACAAATTCACCGCCTGCACAAGTTAATGAGGCCCTTCAGCAATGTTCATTGATAGTGTAAATTCATCATAATACAGTGCTACAAACCATAAATGGGATCTGCATACAGGAAATCAGCCACTATTAGAAATTTGCCAGACACAGAAAGAAAAAGAAGCCATTGATAAGCAGAAAACTCATCTGAGCCACTCGGTGTTGATGGTGTGCAGCACATCAGCCATGCCAGAGAGCGCCACGATGAGAACTTATTAAGGTAAATTGAGGTGGCTCATCAAGTAGATTTTGCTCCCCTTTGTTCGTGTTTCATGGGCTCTCAGCTGCCTCCTTTCCACTCTCCAGTGCTGGGTGAGATAAAGTTTGCTGTGTAAGGACTATCCCTGACATAAAGGGACAAATGTCTCCAAACATGGCCCTTTTCTGCACACGCACAGATGTGCTCGTGCTTTTAATTGATTTTCACTTGCATTTGCAAGCCAGAGCTTTGCAGACACCAAATTATCTTCAGGGCTGTACTGGACACCAGAAGTGGACAGTAACAAAAATTGGCAACAACCCAGAACGAATATACCAAGGTGACTTCCTGATCTTTGAAATAATTATCGAGCAGTGCTATTTTGCTGTCCATATCAATCAATAAATCTCTCTACATGCAATACATTCATTATTCCTACCCTCCTTGAATAGTGTCAGTTTAAAAATCTCAGGGACCACTAGGTCAATATTTTAGTGTGATTTGTCTGTTGGCCACTTTCCATCATCCTGCTCAGGAAGTGAACAGAAAATGAATACTTTGCATCATGATCATAAAACAGGCGGCTTCTTGAAGAGAGGAGGTGACCAAACTTCTTAAAGTCTTGAAGATCGCCACCCCAGACAGGCAGGATGCTGCCAAATTAGATGAATGGACTCGAAGAAATAAAGCAGGCTGATATGAAAAGGCTTTGAAACTTCTGTATCCATCTCCTGTTGTCTTGATTCCGAATGCAGGGAGATCTGAGGAAAGATTACATTGGATTAACTGCAGAGAAGTGGAAAAAGAGAATTGCTCCCCCAAGTCCCTACTGTCCTGATTCCCCACTTTTGGTGGATCTGATCGTTGTGGATTTGGTGGCTCTGATCTTCCCCACTTTTGGTGGATCTGATCATTGCAGAACCACAGATAACTGGGGACCAGCAAAGGATCATCAGCAGAGGAACCTGAGGGGGTGCAAATTCTGCTTTCCCTCTTCTCTCAGTGTCTTTGGTCTCACACGTGAGGACAAGGTCAAGGCCATGATCTCTGGTCTCCGCTCCCAGGGGCTCTGCTCTCAGGTACAACCTGTGGCCATCCCCAGGGGAGAGTTCAGAACCCACTCCCATCCATGGAAACCACGGAGCACAGGCGCCCTTCTCCCAGTGTCACCTGTTTGACTGGGCTGACATGTTTGTGTCACCAGCTGCACGAGCCATTGGGCAGAGCAGCAGAAGCCTAAGCAAACATATTGTTCTTTTGTAAACAGGAATAATTATGTTGACTGGAAGATAAGTAGGAATAACTAAAGAGAAACTGCAGATGTTGATGCTTTCTCTTCCCTGTCTTTCAAACCCCTTTGGTAACTCCTCTGCGCTGCTCCTGTCCCCTTTCCTGGTGGCAAATTCCTGTGGGAACTTTGGTGAGCCCCTCCAGTGTCTATTTTCTGTGCCTCTTATATTTCTGCATCTCTTATATCTTCCCTGTGCTGCAAACTATTCAAAGCTGACAGGCTGGAGAGATGCTTATTGGTCATCTCCAGCATCCTCCTCCTCTTGTGTTCCTTCTCCCCTCTTCCCTGTTCCAGCAGTTCCTCTTTCCTTTCCCCACCACCCCATCAGGCTCTCCCCTCGGCCCTGGTTTCCCCACTCTTCTGAACCACTCTTTCCTCTCAACTCCTGCCAAAGTCCATAGGATGATCTCCAAAGGGAGCTTGGCTTGAGGGAGGGTGGGTTTCAAATAAATCTGGAGTGGAGGTTGTTTAATGCTCTGTGGGCCGTGGGAGATGAAATGGAGCAAGATTTGTTCGTTCCCTTTGCTGGCTGCTCCAATCCCCAGCTGATAATTACGAACAATGGATGAAAATGTGCTTGGGATATATCATAAGAAGAAATCTTATGGAAACATTAGGCAGCCTATTATTGTAGGGCTCTTGTAAATACTGTTTCCTAAGAAGAACCTATCTGAGATGATGTAAAACTTAATATTCCTATTAACAAGACGTACTGTACTATTTCCAATTCATATCAGTGAAAATGCATTTTAAATTACAAAGTACTCGTATTTTATCTGAGCCAATGTTCTGATTCATACGTCTCCTCTTTAATCCTATTTTCATTCAAAGTTTCACAATTCACATCTTTTTTCCATTTTCTGTAATACTTTCTGTGTTTTCAAAATGTAATCAAAGCTTGTTAGCTTCTGCCCAACCATGTTTGGCTGAATGGGAATATTAATAATACCAGCTATTGATGTCTTTATGTTAAAATTTGATTTATTGAGCAAGTGGCACATAATCTGTGGGGAAAATACCTAGAGATAACACCTTGAGATGATTAATTGTGTTTACAGTGCATTTCTGTAATAATTGTTTACAAGGAAATTTATGCATGAGTTGCTGCCCCAGTTCAAAAGAATAACTCATCAGATTGTCAAGCTCTCTGCTCTTGAGTATTCCAGCTAATTGCTATCTTTGCTAGTTGAGCATCATAAATCCTTCTTCCACAGAGCTGAGAGCAGGATTTTTGGATCCTGCTTTTGCGTGCAACCTTTTCATCCCTGGGAACATCAGTTTCTTCCTGCAGGAAAAGAAAAAAATCTGTAAGCGGCTGATGTTGACAGAAGATTGTGACGAGCTGCCCAGTGGCATCGAGTCTAACTTCTGAAAGGAGCTTATACAATCATGTCTGGAAATCTGTGTTGGGTGAATTTTCCAGGAATGTTACTGATAATGAATAACACAAGAGGATGTAGACTCAGTCTTCGAAATTTAAAAGCATTAAATTCCCAGTTCTGCTGCTCCCTACTCTTGTATTTCCTTCTCCTCCATGAGTGCTGCAGGGTAGAGATGGCAGGATGGGTTGGGGAATGGTTCCTTTGCAGCCATCTGTGCTTATTACTGATCTAATAACAACTGCACAATTCTCCCTTTTGGAATTAAATCCGTCCTTATAAATTCACAGACATAAACATACTTTTCTTCTGCACAGCTTCATGCATTTCGAGTTCGCTTTTTTTTGTTCTATTTCCAATTTCGGAGTTTAATTATTTCATAACTAACTCTCCTGTAGTTGCAGGAGTGTTATCCAAGCAATATGTTGCCAGGAAGTAGTTGATAATGTTTAATAATTCCTGATTACATTCCTGTTCCAGTCCATGATCATGATTATACAAATGTTTCTGGTGCTATTTTTCAGTACAAATCCTCCTTTTCAGTTTTTTTCCCTCCTTGTTGACAGTGTGTTGGTCAGAATACAAGAGAAACCGACCTATTTGCTGGTTTAATTAAAGATGTCAGTGAAATCCTTAAGGTTTGCCTGGGAAGGAGCAGATTTACTTGCTGCTTTTATGCACACTGTGGGATTTAAACATTTTGAGAATTGCTTTGGTGATTTTTCCCAGGAGATAAAGGAATGGATTAAGTGAAGTAGTTTCTGACTATAATTGGTCTGGTTTAAACACTTAAAAATAACTTTAAGAAATAAGAAAACACAAAACAGGTTTTCAAGTAGGGATTTAACATTTTCTCTTTTTTTCCCCCCCAGCTATGTGTTTATTCCAGCTTTGGTGTCTCATTGTGAACTGTCAAAGTGGGCTGGACCTGAGGTGGGATATCTGTTCTCTGAGCAGCAGCCCAGGCAGAGGACAGATGTCTGGAGGNTTTGCTCTTTGCAAACAAAGTGGGCTGGGAGTGCTTTAAACTTGCCGAGGGTTTGCCGGCAAAGCAGCTCCATCAAAGGCTCCCACCTGTTGCTCAGGTGTTCCTGGCACTGCTGCTGCTCCTCTGGATCCAGCCAGGGATGCACCCGGGGCACCACGGAAAAGCTGTTGTGTCTCCTTTTCCAGTCAAACACCCGGGTTCTCCTCTCTGCCTCGCTTTGTCTCAGGCAGGTGAGCGGCCAACAACGAGGAATTGCTGCCAAATGATTCCTGTCATGGTCGCTTGGAGAGGCAGAGGTAGAGTTGGCATAAATCAAAATATTCACATGGCTAAACCAAGCTTAACTCTGTCCCCCCTGATGCCGTCAGCTCCTACAGTACCAGCTGCACCGGGTGAAGGCAATAAAACGCCCTGCTGAGCAACCAGAAAATATCAGTTTAACAGCTAAACTTAGGCTTGTGGTCCAAAGAAATGAGGATCACTGCTATGCCTGTAGTAAAGCAGTTCCTATCAAAACTTAGTGATACAGGAATTCTTGAGAGGAGAGTAAAAAAAACCACCCAAGGCTTTACAAGAAGGTTTTGATCCAAAGTAGACGCAATAACACAACACATGAAGCAGATTCTGTAGGAAATATTAGACTAATCTTACAAAATATTCCAACCATGCCTATCAAGGAACATTAATAACAGTGTTATTGACAGAGTATTCATTTGAAGTCATTCTGTTGGATACAATTAACATTTAGATGAGAGACAGTTATAGGTACTCGGATGATATATATGAAAGAAACAATGACTCATCCCTCCAGCAACATCGGTACCAAACCTCACAGCAGGGAAACTGCATTTCTTCCAGCTTCGAAAAAGAAATTCCATGGACCTTCCTGAGGAAATCAGCTTGTTCCTCTCCGAGGGATTGCTGTGTTCTATTTCCTTATTGAAAGTGGGGATTTCTGTGGAGTTTGCCAAGGGCTGGATGAACGTACCCGGGGCAAGAGGAGGCAGTGCAGGGGGAAGGGCTGGGATGGACAGCTCTGGTCTGGAGGACTTTGCTGTGCTCTTCTGCCAGGCTTTTCTTCTTAAAGTTGTTTATGTAATTAGATTAATTGTTACATCACTCGCAGGAACATCAGCAAATGATGAACCTCTGTGCAGCCAGGGTGAGGGCAGTGATGTAAAAACCAAGAGTAACCCATAATTCCTCTCTTGGCAGCACTCCCCAGTATCAAGCCAGACTGTTAAGGCCTGGATGGGATGTGAACAGGATGCTGAAACGACACATCCCAGCAATGATTTCCTGAGATTCATGATGTCTCCCATCAAATAATGGGGCTTGGATTGGTCTCACCTGCTTTTAATTCTTTCGAATGTAGTCCAGGCCTGCTCTTGACAGAGAGAAGCTTGGCCTGGGAGCCCTTCATCCTGGACAGCTTCAGGTCCCTTACTTTCAGAAGGCTGAAGTGCTGTCTGAATGCAACATAAAAGCATCAGTGGCAGTCACCAGCCTCTGTAGTAGTGAGATGCCGCTTTCTTCTCCACATCTGTACCTGCCTGGAGGTCTCTCCACCCGAGTGGGTTTTGTGCAGCTTTAGAAGATGCTTGGTCAGCCAGAAATATGAGCACAGCCAACCAAAGTTCAGAAAATCTGGAATTGTGACAGAAATTTCCGCTGTAAACCCTCTCTGCACCAGCAGTCGCTGTGTTGGTAAGTAAGTAAGAATATCATAATTTGGTTTAGAGAAAATGATATGATAATAATTAATCATAAAAAATTGTTTTATATTTCAAATTTTAGATGACATGTTGCCACAATAAGAAGACTTGCAAGTCTGGAAATGGAGTTATCTCCAACCCTGCTGCCTTAAATCTGCTCCATAATAGCCTGGTAGTAGTTTATTTATATTAATTCCGCACTGTATATTTTGCATTTTTGTGGAAATGCCTAGAGCATGCATATTAAGCAGTTAAGAAAATTGATCTGCTTGAGCAGTGATAACATTTGCAGAATGAAATCCTCACAATTAGGAAGACGTTTGAAGAAACCATGTTAAAAGGTGCTGAAATGTTCTTGAAGAAATGCCACATGTTGCTGCGGGCAGTAATGAAACATTTCCATATAAAGTACTACATAAACACATAGAAAATGTAGACATATGTTAACAGATTATGGGGTGTGAGAGTGATAGAGCAGTGATGATTATTTGCAAGTGTTAATGTTACCAAAGCTGAAGGTTATCTCCTGGTCCTGGACCCTATATGTAAATAATTATAGCTGGAAATATGCATCTTCAAAGCCATCAAACATAATATACATCCAGCACTTCTGAAATACTGTAGGGTTTATTGATCTGCAGTATAGGACAGTAAATTTTAGTAGATTTATGCTCAGATTTCGGTGAACATATGGCTTAAGACATGCAAGTTTGGAATAAAGTTATTCATATTACGCACACTAGCACATGGTTCAGGATTTGCAAGTCAGGGAGTGATCAATATGCAAAAGGTGAAGTCAAATATACATTATCCACACAGAGGGAATTTTCTATGCATAGCACAGAGCTCTTCTATCAGCAAACCAGAGAAATCTGATCTTTTCATCCATCTATCAAATGTTTCCCATGAAAATGTCCATCTATTATGTAAATAGTTGTGTTCTAAGTATCTGTTTTTGTGAGAATAACCTACATATTTTCATAGCCTGCTGCACCCAAAATAGCACCTCAAAAAGAAGACACATAGCAATTTAAGAACCAGCAGTAAATTCAGCCTGGGACTATGGTCTTAGCGGACCTTTGGTTGGGGTTTTCTTCCAAACCTGTCCCAAAGCCTTGAAAACCTCATTTTTTCATTGGTGACTTTTGCATTTCTCCTTATATAAAAAAGCTGTGCATTGCTCCTGCTCCAGGACCTAAAACCACAACTGTGAAATCAGGTAAGTTGGTAGAATATTTCTACTGAGAATCTCAGTGTTGTTTTCCTAATGAGCATTTTCTCATATCCTTTTCTAGTTTTTTTTCAAAATGTTTGCTTGAATTAGAAAACAATCTCTGTACTCCAAAGTGGCAAATCACTTGAGACTCGTTTCTGAATAGTGCTGAGAAATCCCTCTTTGCATATCTTTAAAGATGTTGCTCCAAGAAAAACAGGAATTCATAACTCTAAAACCTTCATCAGCCTTGTAACTTTGAAATAAATAGTTCTTGAAAGAATTCAGTACTTGCCAGGCCTTCAGTTGTGTGCACTGAAGCCGTGGAAATTCAAGCAAAATAGACTTTATGATCTTCGTCTATTTAACAGAGGTTGTTTTTCCTTCATCACAGAATTATGTCACCATTTTCCACTGTGTAAAGACAAGAAATTAAAAAAATCAGATGAATCAAATGAATAAAACCATTGTATTATAAAAATCCTTATGTAATGTCTGAGTGCCTTTATCCATATTTATTTATTTATTTATTTATTATTTACTAAATACTATGATTGGAGTTAAATATTGGTCAAAACCAGCCCCCAGTCATTTCCTTTGGTTCTGGGTTGGTCAGGCCTGCTCTTGCACAAGCAGGAAAAATATTTAGGTCGATGCAGAATAGATTAATTATAAATTATAAAAGGCATGCTACTATTAATTTGCATTTCATAGCTTGGCGCATTTGCTTATTAATCCAAGGAGTCTCCTTGATTTTTCACTACTAATATACTGTATTTACACTGTATTTACAGTGCATTGTGTTGAAGCACAGCTGCAGAGTCCAATCTTTGTCCATGGCTCAGGAGGATGGATCCGATGTTGGCAACACTGATGGAAATTCCAAAGGGAGAGTTGAAGGGATACTTGGGGTGCAAAGAGGGTCTGCAAACAGAACAATCCAGCCCATCTCATTCTTCTCCAGGCCCAGTTCCCACGAGGGATGGGTAGGAAGTGCTGGGATGGGCTCCTGCAGTGGGATGCAGAGGGGCTCCAGTGCCCCTTTCCCCCACAGCAGTGGCAAAAGGGTGTTTCTTCTATTTGATACTTAATTTTCTGATTAATGATGATAGCACATCAACAGTAGGCTAATTTGTTCAAATTTAAATAAAGTAAATTAAAGGTTTACTAAATTTCATCACTAGAACCCTTTTGAAAGGGATGAATTAGAATTTGGAAACAAAGGATCGCACAAGTGTATTTTCCAGCTATCCCTGTTTTCAGAAACCCATCCATCTCCCTTCCAGAAAGGAGTTAACTTTCAGGATGAGTCTTTTCTTCTTCATTAGCTCTATTAGCGTTGGACTAATCAGGTCAGGCAGAATAAAAACTCATCAGAACCATGAGCTAAAGATCAGAGGAAGCCATTTTTCCTTTTGAAAGTTACATTTCCTTTCTTTTCTGTCTTTTTTTTCTTAATAATTTCTGTTCCTCCTGTTGTCATACAGGAACAGATGTGAATGAATTCCCCAATGAAAATTTGTTCTTACGGCATTCTGGTTCAATTTCTTTGTCCATGCCCATCCCCAAAGATAGTAAACAGATAATATTTATGGGGAGATTTTATGATCTGTTTACTTCAGATCCTTTTTGTATTTATAAAAAGCGCAGAGAAACCAAACTAAGTGATGAAGCAGCAGCTAGAGGTGCCTTTTCCATTCTGGGCATTCAGTAAATATTGCCCCTCCAGTAAGAAAAAAAATGTTAAATTAAAAATATTTTAAAATCATTAGAATATTAAAAATCATTCTGGTAACAGCCTGGCAGGGTAGATAATATTGGTAGTTATTGTAAAAGCTGTTTCAATTAATGTTTCTAAGAACATATAAAAACCATATAATATCAGCATGACTCTTTTCCGTATTCCCATAGTGATCCAGGCTCTGCAGTGGTTTAAAATGCTGATTTGGAGCTTATGGATTTGGCTTTTTGTGGATGAATGGAATCTTGGCTGGATCCCTGAGGGTCGTAGCTTTAGGTGCCATTTTGGGGCTGCTTTATGAATACCCTGATGCTTCAAAGTCCATGATATTTATTTTTGGTAGGGTATTTGTGCACTTAAAGGGTTTGCTCCATTTTTGGTAGAAAATGAGCAATCAGTGAGTCGATGAGACTTGGGTGCAGCTGGGCCTAACCTTAGCCTCAGACTTGGACAATGGTTTATGTCTGGTGGAAGCATCTATACAAATGTATAAATGAATATCGAATATTGGTGTTAATTTAGCAGGTTTCAGTCACTGAGGATATGTTGTACAAGGGTCTCTCTTCCTTGGGCAGGGAAGATTGTCTTAACCTCAAGCAAGGAATCTCAAACCTTGGGAGACCCTGCTCAAGGGGAGAGTCACTGGTGTGCAGTCCAGTCTTAATTTAAGGAGTTGGACTCATCCAAAGATGTGTTGTTGGTAAAAGGTCTCTGCTTTGAGGAGCAACCGTGAGTTCCAGCTCCAAGGTTCACCCAGGCTGGAATATTTATGGAATAAAGTGGTTGTCTCTCAAATTGCATATGATGGGAGAGGAACGATGAACCTCCTTGTACCCACAGCTTCGTTCCTTGAGGAAAGAGAGCTGGAAAAGCCACCTGCCTTCTTGCATGGTTGGTGTTGCACACTCACCTGTTCTGAGGTTCCCAGGGTTGCTGCTCCTCTGGGGGTTTTCTTGAAGAGTTCTTGGCCCAGCTTTTTTCCTTTAGGGAAAGGGTCTTTGAAAAAGACCTTTGGGACTTTTTCTCCTTTGGAGGCTCCACCAAAATCCTGCTGCTTTGGTTGAGGGGTTGGATGCCACCTACCCCAACAGCCAAAATCAGAGCACGGTGCTGAGAGTGCTCTAAGAGCACTTCTTTGGGGAAAAAAGAAAAAAAAAATTCACCAGTGCTTACTCACCTTCTAGAAACTCCAGTTTGGTCCTTTCCAGTGTTCTTTGATGTGCAGGAAGCACTTTGCTGTTTGACCAGCTCGAGGAAGAGTTTCCATGCTCAGCCCCCGGTGGAGCAGGGGACCTGATCCATCCAGCACATCCCTTTAAACCAAGCCTCTGCCATCTGTTTCAACCTCTAATTACAAATGCAAAATAACACAATTCGCAATTGCATCATAAAAAAGTAAAATATAAGTGATTTAAATGCATGTGTGTGTTCCTTATGCAAGGCAACATTCATCTGTTATGTTTTACTGTCTTTTTGAAACAGCTCCTGGGTTAAACCCCTCTTTGTGGAGGGAAGAAAAATAATTTCATGGTAAGAAGACAGTTTTTGAAAGGTGTTTTTCCAGGTTATATTGCACTTCATGCATTTCTCTCTTTAAAAATCCTCTTTCTTCTGCTGAAATAGCAGCATTGATGGGATGGGTGGTTTGTCCAGACCCATCTGTTCTCTTCCAACACACAGGTTGGGGACTCCTTTGGCTGACCAGGCTCTCTCCTGGATTCCCAAATTATCAGCTTTGAGCTACTGCTGCTTCCCTCTTTTTATAGATCTGTATTTATTTATGTCATTGTGTTTACAGGGGTTTTTTTTAACCTATGGATAGAAAATTCCATCTGGTTCATCTTCTTCATGAGGCAAAGGGTTGTTTTAAAAGCAACCTTTAGTTATCTCATCATGGAGCTCTTCTAGTTTTCCCATCCTGGGAGATGACATCACCTATGTCCCCACTTAAACTCAGCTTTCTAAATATTTACATTTATTATGCTTTGTTGGTTTGTGTTTAAGGTGTTTGTAACATTCCATCATCACTAACATGTGCTTGCTTAACTTTTAATTTCCCTCAGAATTTTGATTTCCATTCCCCAGCCACATTTATGGATCTGGAATAAGCATCTTTGATTTCTCAGTATCTTTTTGGCACTGAGATGGCCCAAACCAAATGTCCCGTGTTCTGTAGACCTCCCACTTTTCTCCATCCACACCTTTACCTTAAATAGAGATGACACCTCACTCTGGGAGAAGAGCAAACTAAAAATTTCTTCCTGGGGAGAAATTATTCCCAGTGAGCAGCAGCTGGGGGAGCATTGGACTTTCTGAGCTCATTTGCTGGTGAGCAACGAGTACTTTAAATGCAGCATTTATGAACTTGCAAGCTAAAAAAATTGGAGCCTTTCTGGAAAGCAGAATCCAAGGCCTGTGACGTGTCACCACGTGGGCTGTTCAACGCACGTACTCGGAGCCTGCACACAGCCCTCAGTCCTGGGCTTTGTCCTGCCTTCCCCTCCCCTCACCAGCCTCCCTAAAATAAGGGTCCAGTGTATCAAGGGATTGAACTTCATCGGTTTCAAATGAAAGCTGAAGAATTTGTTTTCACTCTGATGTGACAGGAACAATTAGCAAGGGCGCACCCCCTTCTCATCCATGGGAGACTTTTGCCTTGAAAGGCTTTGGACCAGGATCTAAAAGAGCAAAGACTTACTCCTAACAAAGATGCCTGAATGGGGATGGAAAACTCTTAATCAGACACTCCTGGCAAGCTGGATGGTAAAACAAAACCATCAGCACATGTCCTGCCTTCTCTTCAACCTTGCCATGGGCAAAGGTTTGATTTTACCACTGAGGAATCCATGAGGATAGCTGGTGGTTGGTAGGATTCTCACTGCTCACTTCTAGTGCCTGTTAGAGGGTAGCAAACACAACCTGTTTGTTCAGTCCTCTGGCAAACACCTGGGAGAGTCCTTGTTTTGGCTGTGGTCAGCTGTGGGAAGGGGGAGAGGGAAGTGCCTGTGGATGGGAGCAGAAGGAGAGGGATGCAGGGAGCTCTGCTGGGCACAGCCAGCTGAGTGTGGGGCTGCTGGGCTGTACTCGTCCTTACCTGGGGTTTGGGAGGACAGTAAAGCTGAGCTAAGGATGCTCCCATCACCCCTGTTCCTCAGCTTGGAATTTTGTCTGGCAGTCCTGGAACTGAAAATATTTCTAGTATTGGATTACAGCTGTGATTTGAATTCTGCTGTGCCAAGGAGGCAGTGAGAGGGACATTGGGAGCTACTCTTTTGGGAATATTTTACTTTATTATGCTGCCATCTCTTCCAGTTTCCGGTGTTTGGCAACCTGGCTATTCAGAAACATTTTGGAGTTGTCTATTTCTCTTTTCCTTCCAGTCAGCTGCACTTTGGTTTTCTTACTAAGTCATTTAGTTCTGTTATGGCTCCATGGACATTTTACCAGGCTTCGTAACTGAACATTGGGGGGTTTTTTTGTTTTATTTTTTTTCCCTATATGTAATTTGCTTTGGAGGTTGCCAGGAAACAATTTTGTTCAGAAAAAACAATAAATCCATCCATATTATGAACTAGTTTTATTTGGAGAAAATAGAGTTACAGATGCACCAAGATAAAGTTATTTGGCAACAGGAGATTTTGGGTCCATTCCCTTTGGACTGACATAATCCTGATGGAACAATTGCTAAAACAGATTTATTTTAAAATAATGTGACCTGTGCTTAAAAGAAATTGGCCTCAGATAGCCCAGTAAGTTGCTTTTTCCCAGGCTTGCTTATTGTTTTATTTAAAAGCTTGTTCAGAACAGACCCATTAACTGGTCATAGTCACTAATTGTGAGCTTGTCTTTTCTTTGGCTTAGAAAGGCTTTGGATTGAGGTCAAAAAGAAAAGGAATAGAGTAGGCAATTTTAAATTGCCAATTTTTCTCATTTTAATATCAGATCTGTTTGGCTTGTTCATGTTATGCAGATGAAGCTGTGGTACCAGAGCCCAAAACCCTGGGGGTGTCCAAAATCCCAGGATCCAGCCCAGGGCTTTTTCTTGTGGGCTGAGGGAAAGACCTTGGAGTTTGTTCTTCATAATTTCATTCTTTTTCCCTTTCTCTGGTTTGCCTGAGCATGATGTGCTGGTGATGCTGCTTTATTTTGTGCCACAGAAAATATCACCAGTGTTTTATTAGTTTTCATACTACATTAATGCAAATACTGAGCAAGAGATGGTTTTAGCAAGTCCCCTTCCAGTTGGGTATTTCTTTGTTTTTTTTTAACTTGGACCTAAGTAGAACTCCAAAACTAATTATGTTTTTAAAGCTCTGGAACCCATGAGGAGCTTGATTGCCATTGCTCTGTCAGGCCTATAGATTTTCTTGGGAGGAAATACAAAATATCTGTCAGCATCTTTCCATTACAACCATCAGTCTTGAATCTCCAAAGTGTTGTGTATCATAAATTTGGCTGTGGTTTGGGTTGTGTTTATCTGATTGTATTTATAGCAGTGTGGTTGGGTGTCACAAGTGTCATTTTAATACACAATGAAGGTTAAAGAGTGGTACTTTACCAGGCAAGTTTCCATCCAAATTTGCTGCACAAACCTGGCTAGGGTAAACCCCATTATTTTTTCTGTTGAGAAATATATAGAAAATAATTTCATTTTTCAGAAATCCATATAGCTCTGGACCAGCCAGTAAGTAAAATATTTTCTAGCATTACATTTATTTTTTTCCCTAAAAGCACTATTTCTGTTAGTTGGAGAATTCTGCTGCCTACCAGAATGTGAAAATAGGTTTCATTCAATTAATGAACTGGAAACAGGAAGACATTACATAGTAAATGAGGTTTACATATGATAATGTTGGATTTGTCATGTAAACGATTGCTTCCTTTCAGCTCCCTGAAAGGACTAAATTTTGCTTTTGTACAGATTGTACAATGCTAATAAAAAGAGAAGGCTCTATGGAAAGTATAACAATAAACTATATCTATAATTCTAATGTGCAGGAGAAAAAAAAAGACGATGATATTTTAATACACAAGTGGATCAGAGGTGGGAAGTGGTGTCAGAAACTAAAGGCTCAATCACAGCTTTGCAACAGACTCCGCAGGCAGGGCAGCATAACGGAGGGAAAGGCTTTAAGCTGAAGGAGGGGAGTTTTAAATGCGATATTGGGAAGGAATTGTTCCCTGTGAGGGTGGTGAGGCCCTCGCACAGGGTGCCCAGAGAAGCTGTGGCTGCCCCTGGATCCCTGGAAGTGTCCAAGGCCAGGCTGGACAGGGCTTGGAGCAGCCTGGGATAGGGGAAGGTGTCCCTGCCCATGGCAGGGGGTGGCACTGGATGGGATTTATCATCCCTCCCAACCCAAACCACTCCATGATTCTGTATTTCCATGAGTCTTGCTTCAGCCCTGACCATTTCTGCTGCTCCCAGCTGCACTCTGTTCACTTCTTTCCAGTTTCTTTGCACCTTTTTTAAAATCATCACCTCAGGACAGGACACAACCTCCCAGCTCAACGAGGGTGGGAGAATCATCACAGTGATCTCATGTAGGATGCTCTCGTTAACAAATCCCTGAAATTACCTTTTCTGGAGCAGTTTTACTCCTTTGTTTGATAGGGAGCTCATAGGACACTACACATTTGAATGTGTAATGGAGTTCCCTTACTGGCAATTTCCCATTTGCATCTGATTTCTCCTCTCTAAATGTAACATCTTACACTTGGCTTTATTGAATTTCATCTTAATTTCAGGCCATCACTCCAAACTGTTAATATCTTTTCAGATTTTGATCCAGACCTCCCAAGGGTTCCCACCATCCCAGCTCCTCAACATTGCAAATTTTATAAATGTAATCTCTTTTCCCTTTAACTGAGTCATTATGAAAATATTGAACAGAGCTGGAGCAAGGACAGATCCCTGAGGAATCTCATCTGAAACTTCCTCCCGCTTTGACAGTGAACCATTGATAGCTACTCCTTGAAAGCAGTTTTTCAGCCAATTGTTCCCTCCACCTCATGGTAATTTTTATCTAGTTCTAGACCATATTTTCTTAGTTTTATTATAAGAATGTCATGTGGAACAGTATCAGAAAGCTTACTAATAAGAAGATGTATCACATCAACTCTGTCTCCCTTATCCACAAGGCCAGTTATCCTGTCAAAATTAAATTGGAGGGCTCTGTGCAGGAGACTTTTTTTAATCAAGCCATTTGAGTTATGACCCCTGCAATATTAGATAAATTTTTCAGGGATAACAAACATGCTGGGGTTTTTTCTAGGCTACCTCTGTAAAGCAGTTTGCTTGTTTGTTGTTTTTTAAAATAATCTGGTGATGTGAGATTAACAGTAATGGTCTGAAAGCCAAAAGCCATTATCTGACTGTTACCAAAGACAAAAATTAGGGTGGGAGCAACAAGACTTCCTCCATAATAGTGTTTTCTTCATTTCAAGCTGATCAGTAGGAAGTGGATTTATAAGTGCTTTAAATCATTTCACATAATTTACTGGTAATCTAACCAGCATGAACTGCATGTACCCTAAGTGCTGATTTTTTAAAAAGCATAAGAGGAAGAGCAAAAGAACTTTTTATTCTAAGTCATTCCGTAATTTACACATTTTTGTATCAGCCCACTTACTAGTGCCATACATAAGTGTTTCCTCTGAACAGATTTAATTTTTAATTTTCCTGAATCAGTGTTAACCAGGAAAAAGGTAATTGTTGTCAAGAGTATTCAAACTGTCAGAATATCATTCAATCTAAAAGCTGTTAGAATCTGTGCAAAAGTAATTACTGAAACTCTATTCAACTGTAATAATAACCTGCCACTGATGACAGCAATTACTGGGGAAAGTGTAATAGAAATCAAAGGCGCATTTTTCTCTGACAAGTACATTTCTAACTAAGGTTTACATTGGTTGAATAGTGTTGACAATGATGATGTGCTGTATCACTCTTAATCACGGCTGGCATGATGTTACAGTTTGAGCTGCTCGTGCCAGAGGGGGACTAATTGCGTGTTTCAGCTGACACTGTCCGTGCTCTCTGTGCTTGGGAAGGGAGACGAGGGATGAGCAGAGTTTGAGTGCTGTGCCTCACTGCCTGGCTTGCACCCTTCCCAAGTGTAGGTTGTAAGCACCGCTGAGTTTAACTGAAAGGCGCCGGTTAGAGTCGGGATGAACCCGTTTAGGTCAGCTTTGGGTATGAATACAACAAAACAGAGGGATGGGAAGGAGCAGGGTGGCAGGAGTCAGCCCACTTCTGCCTTCTGGCTGGCAAAGCTCATGCAGAGACCTTCCCTGTGGATTTACTTTCCTAGGAGGTCCAGCTGTCTCAGGAGAAGATGGCTCTTCCTTCAGTGCTTCAAGTTACTAAGAAGTCACTGAAGCAAAGGGTGGCTGTAGTTGTCAGATCTCCAGGTCAGTGCTGCCCTTCAGTCAGACAAAACCCATGACACAAGGTGCCAGCTGGAACAACTGCCCTGGCTCTGGTGAAATTGTGTTAGGAGAAGATCTGGTCTGGTTTTATGCTCTATTTGGAGAGGCAGGAAGAAAAGACATCCTTCTTGACAGCATTTATTCCTTTGTTGATCAGTTTTGCCTCTTTTTCAGCAATTGATGAGAAGTTTCCTCCAGAACATTTCTCCATTGTGAGAACTCCTCAGGAACAGCTGTTTCAGAATAATCCATCCTGAAATCTGGTTCAGCTCCCCCTGCTCAGTATACCTGCAACAACCCCTGTGTCTGAGAACGAGCTCAGGAAAAGCATCCCTTGGAAACAATCTTGGGGAAGGCATCCAGAGTGCTACATGTGTTGGTCCTGCCAGTCATCCCCAAAATTATTCCAAAAACATGTTAAAGCATCACAGAAGTTCATTTTAGCAGGTCTTTTGCTTCCTTTGGGTCCATCAGAATAACTATAAGGATTGAACACTTGCAGGAGACGATGTGCAGGTCTGGAGCAAAGCTATTCAGAGCATTTTCAGGCACACCAATGGTCAGGATTTCATGCAGGAAATTGGGTCCATGGATTTTTATAGAGTGGAAGAAACAAGGATAATTGGGTGACATTGTGCAGTTAATCACATTTCTCTTGTCAGGGCTGTTCTGTCCTTCACACACTTCCACAGTCCATAAGCTCATAGTCACTACAAAAGCCAAAACTTATCATTATTTCATGGCAGATCCAGCTATTTCCACCACTGAGACTCAGCAGGAAAACACAGTGCAGAATTTGGGTGTGGAATAGAGAGACAGAGAATTAAACAGTCCTTCCGTGGCCACCAGACAGGTTATATCCACTAAAGGTAATCCAAACTGTGTGCAGGATGTTTAACACTTCCAGGAGAATTTTTGAAGTGACTTTTAGCTAGTGCCACATCCCGGCAGAATCACTGGCTGTCCCTGCGATCGAGTTTCCCCAAGGTATCTCTGAGCTTTTACCCGCCCCTCATACACACTTTAATGTGTGAGTAGTCCCTGTAGACTCCTCAGATGATCTTGTGGACTTAAACACATGCCTAATTTTTCATGAAATTGGGGCCTTGCTTGGCTCCAGATAGGAGGCTGCCAGAGGAGTTCATTCCATCATTCTACTTATTGCACTAATTGCCTGTTTATGTTTTCTGACAGCCAACACTACCCGATAATTTTTATAAACAGAAGCTCTTTCACAAAATCTGCTAAATAAAAGTCACAGCTCTTGAAAACCAAACGGATTTTAAAGGAAAACTTGATGTTTCCCGTCTGATTTTCCTATTGATGTTTAACAGTTGCATCAGGCTGGGTCCCTGGTGCTCTGTTACCATGTGGCTCTCTTTTATTACAATATAACAATAACGCAATTCAGCTGCAAACGTGTGGTAAAACACTCCTGGATTTTGTGCACACCTTATTAATTATCCTAACTGCAAAATGATGGGGTCTTTGACAATCATTTCTATAAACTCTTTGGGTTTCTCACGTGATGGACTACCTGAAGGAGGTGGTGCTTGCCTGGTTTAATGAGCGGCTGCGGGCGGGCGTTTGCGGAACCAGGGGTGGTTATGAACCTCATGCCTTGAACTTCATCCCTTTGTTGAAATAAAACATGGGAATAAAACCAAAACCACACCAGGGTCTTCTCCCTGCTCAGAGTTTTCTACCCAAGGGAAGAACAACCTGAGTTGTTGGGTGAATAGTTTTCGTGTGTGCCTGGCACTTAACCAGCGTCAAACCGCGACAACTGTGTCTGAACGAGGTGAGGGAACGCATGATCCGGGCTCAGCGCTGCTCTTTGCAGGTCCTGCTTTTCCTCTCGGAGGGTGCAACCACAGCAAGGTGTCCCAGGCACTGTGCCATGCTCAGGGTTTCCATATGGCTTTTTCCATGGGATGAAAGCACCCAGGCAAAGCAATGCACCCACAGCCTTCGCTCCAGGGGTGACGCTGCTGGTGTGACCATCAGTCACCCTCTTTGTGGGGTGATAGGAGAGCAGAGAGAGTTGGAAAATCTTGGATTGATCTTGGATTCCTTACAGAGTTTGGGTGCTTGTGCCGTTGGCACTTCCATGTCCAGGTGGAGAGGTTAGGCAGGGATTTGTGCGGCCTGCAGGTGCAAATGTGTGAACTAAATATAAACTGAATTATGACAGAGTTGTGACCTCTCCAACAACACCCATGTAAATTTCCTTGGGAATTTAGGAACATTATTACTGATGGTTTTCCCTTTGCCCATTTGCCTTTCCAATGCTGCACTTGTAAGAATTCCCCACCACCAAGAGCTTGGAAATGATTAGTCAGATGTCCCCTGATGAAAACAAAAAGCCAATTACTTGTCTTTTATGGCATGTCCTTAAAGGTCCTTATTTTAAACCTTTTCCCTGAAAACCTGACAGCCATATATTTATTATTTTTTAAAAGAGAGCTGAGATGAATGGAGATCATATAGATAACATAAAGAACAGCAGTACCTGGCTTAGAGGTGCACCATCATTACCATCTTCTCATGGTGTGGCCACCTGAAAGGGACAATTGTAGGGACAGTGGTGTCCAGGGCAGGGATGAGACTCCAGGAGTGGCAGTAAGGACATCTGCCTGGAATATTTCTGCCTGCCTGCATAATCATGCACAGCTTTCTATTGTTCCAGGAGTTACTCAAGCATATAATAGAGTTTCAATGAGTTCAAACCTCCTGTTTTAGATGGTGTTTTAGTGAGTTGTTTTTCCATGCCTCAGCATGGATTAGAATTTTTTTCCCCCCCAGCACATGGAGAGCGTGCAAAGAAAATCCTGGATTGTAAATGCTGACTAGGCAGCTGTATCATGAATTTTAAACTGTAGAAAACAAAAATATTACTTAAATGCACCTTTGATATCTGCTTAGGACCCTCTGTCTGTGGTCAGAAATAACCTTGGGCCCCAAACACCTCCAGCCATGCCCAGATCCTGCATCCACAGGTGGAATTCCAACCTGGTGCAAAGGAACTCCTGAGCCAAGGCAGAGATTCATCCAGGGAATGGCAGTGCCAGACAGGTGTTGTACCCTGGAGTGTTACCTGGGAATTTGGTTGCAGATTCATAATGATGAATTCAAGGAATCTGTTCTGTTTTGCTGGGATCACATAAATAGTTATGGGCAGAGAGGCTGGATCTAAAGGATCCTGTCTCCTGAGCCCTGTGCCATGTCCTCTGAGTCAGGTGCAATGCAGAAACTGCAGAAATCCATCGTTCAGAAAAAAAACATTCAGCAAAAGAAATTCAGAAATCCATATTAATGTGGAAAAAAAATTTAAAACAATGCAGTGACTGTTTCTGGACCTTTGTTGTAACAAGTATTCTTATTTAAGTACACAAACAACTGATTCATGTGGGGCAGGAATGGAACAGGGCTTGTGTGCCAGCTGAGGGAAAATCCAGTGGGATGAGCTGGTGGCATCCCCCCTCTGCCAGCCTGCTGATCCAGGGCTGTGTGCTCACGCTCCTGACTCCTCTCAGCCAGGCTGGTTTAAACTGTTTGAATTACTGGTCCCAGCTACCCCAGCTGATTTCTTTTTATTATTATTTTTTTTTCCTGCCTGGAGAGAATTAAAGTGCTCATTTGAACTGCTTTGCCAACAGATCTGTTCAAAACCTGCAGCAAGCGGCTTTTAATGAGCAGCTGGGGGAGCGACTTCTTCCCGGCACAGGCTGCTCCTAAAGAGCCTATCCATGCATATCCTTAAGACATTTGAAGAGACTGTGCATTTTTCTATCCTTAAATCACAGGAAAAGTGACTTCAGGTGTTGCAGTGCTTGAATTCACTCGGTTCCTTCAGCCTGCCTGGTGCCCACGCCCGTCATTAGCTCATCCTTTAATGATCAAGGCTGGACCATTCAAAGGAGGGAGCGTTTGGATCCCTTTGGGAAGCCAGCAGGACAGAGCTGAACACATCAGTCCTGCTGCTTAATTAGATCCCAAAATCTCCAAGTAAAAATCAAGTGATGCCTTAACCAATTCTTGTATAATTGCTGTCTTGGTTAATTTTTTTTTTTTTGGGGAGGATTTTCAACCTGGATTTAGGAGATTAAATCAGTTGTGCACTTAAAATAAATGTATAAATAACCTTATCTTTGCACAGCAATAATTTAGGCAGCTGTTAGGTCATAGGAACACCTTTGGAAGTGAGGTGAGTGTTCAATGGTTTGCTCAATAGACATCTAACATTAAACAGGTATCATAAGCCTTAAAATGTAATTTAAGTGGATGGGTGTTCCCCCTAATGACTGTGATAAGATCTGTGGGGGAAGGTGGTGGGAAAGTGTGTCAGATGCAGTGGTGGCTCCTCAGAGTGCAGGGATGGATTAGAAAAATTCCCATCTCTCTTATTTTCCTTTTCAAGCACATAAAAAGGGAATCTTATCCTTTTCCTCAGGTGAGTGAATGAAAGGGCTGCTCTCTGAACAGCTGCACACAAATATTCAGCTTCTTTCTGGGCATTTGGTCACTTGATGAAAAACTTATCTGGTGGGCAGATGTTTGAGACACTTTTCTAAGCTTTCTCAGAAGGAAAAAGTTTAAAAATGAGAATAAGCTTTCTAAGGGCTATATGATGTGTGGTGGTTTATCAGCCATTGTTCTGGTGTGTGAGCCAACCTTCTGCCTTAATCCATGCACGGCAGCAAGTTCCTGTGGCTCGGGAATCACAAACCTGGGCTGTTTGTCTTGTTCTCTCCGGTGGACAGCATCCCATTATTGTCACACTCCCTGGTTGTGTTTAATGTGAGGAGGACACAACTTTAAAAAAAAAAAAAAAAGTCACTTCAGTGATACTCTCTGCATTTTTATTCCTGAATATTAAGTCCCAATTTTTATAGCCTTAGCTCGATCTGGGGCTTCATAAAACATCATAAATTGGAGCTTAGCTTTACAGGCAAGCAAGATGATTTGATAAGCATGGGATTGCCCCTACTACATCAAATCACGTTTCCTCTCTGAGTATCCCGAAGCCCTGAGTTATGGCTCTGGCTCGGTAGCCAGCCAGGAGATAGAAGAAGCCCTGTGCAATTAACTCTTTGCATCTTGTATTTTTTTTTCTTTTTTCCAAGGGGAGAGAATGAGACAAGTTCTTTAACCAGGTATTTTCTTCCAATTTTACCTCATAGCAGAGTCAGCTAAGTGCAACCTCTTGTCAGCAGAACCATTATCAGTAATTTACATGCAGGAAGCAACAAAGTTTTAGGGTGAAATGGCTCCAAACCCGGGAACCTCTGCCCGTTCCATCATCCAGCCCTGCAAGTACAGGAGCTGTGTCAGTGACAGTATTAAGGGCTATTAAACTGGCTTTGATGTATTGCTGGGGTTTTGGATGATTTTCTAGTTTTTATTATTCCTCTGACTATCATTTGCTATTTTTAAATGGAGTCTGCTATTATGGGATACGAGGAGTCTGTCCTTCAGAGGAGACTCTTCTCCAACAGCCCTTGTGCTCGTTGCTGGTGGTGTGCAGAGGGGATGCTGATGATCCCCTGGAATATGGGGATCACAACCACCACTTATACAGTTTATCATCCACACAGGTTCTCTGTTCAAGGCTGGGAGCAGGCACAGGACCTGCACCTGGAATGGCTCTGCTGCTGGAGC
Source organism: Machaerirhynchus nigripectus (assembly GCA_013397975.1). NCBI lineage: Eukaryota > Metazoa > Chordata > Aves > Passeriformes > Dicruridae > Machaerirhynchus > Machaerirhynchus nigripectus. Next base: position 185,080 of record VZRQ01000730.1, read on the forward strand.
TCCAGGAGCTGCAGGGGTTGGACTCAGGGCAGGTCCCCCTCTGTGCCACCAAACTGGCTCTGCCCCAGCTGGCAGCTGGTGCTGCTCTCCTCGATCCTTTTCCTGGTTCAATATTATTCTTTTTAAACATCCCACCTTTCTGCATCCGTGGTCAGGCAGCGCTCACTCAGCCACGGCTCTTCCGTGGGTCTGCAGCCGGGGGTTTTCATGGAGTCATGGACTCACAGGCTGGAAGGCACCTTAAAGATCAACTGGGTATTGTGATGTTTTTCTACAAAACCTTGCAGTTTTAGAATCACAGAACCAGAGAATATCCTGAGTTGAGACCCTCAGGGACCAAGGAGTCCAACACCTGGCTGATTTTAAGGCTCATTCAATACCTGGGTGACAGGTAGTGGTGAGAAAAACAATGAGATTGTTGAGAAAAGAATAGCATTTAATGAGCACTGAAATGTATTATTCCCTTTTTAACAGAGCTGCCTAAAAACTATTGATTTTGCTGCCCACAGATTTCTAATAATAAAAAATTTAAAGCCTTGCTATCATTCCCCCAAATCAGGTTTATTTCCAGCATGAGTGAACTCAGAAATTCTCCAGTTGGAACTATGGGAATTGGATCCTCCAAATTAACAAATTCCTCTTGCAATCTAACAAATTGATGTGTTCATCTGCATCCTCATCCTGGAAGCTGGCATTGCTTGGTGGGAAAAACCAAAACTGGTTTTTCTTGGCTGGCGTTCGGCTGCTTTTCCTCTTCCCTCTGGCTCAGCCACCTCAATGAACCCCTCCCTATGCATACTTATTTTTCGTAACTCAATTTATAAATATTTTTTTACCAAAATTAGCAATAATAATTTGCTTTATCGTTGCCTTGTCACTCTAGTTAACCTCAGGTTAAACTTTTTAGGTCAAATCCGGGCTGGCAAGGCTTTAGATACAACATCAAGGCTCCTCACCTGGCCCTTGAGCACTGCAGTCCTTGTTGCAGCTACATCTGTGTTTATTTTTACTGATAATTTGGCTTCTTTTTGTCTTCATTTCACCACTGATAAGATGCCCACAAAGACTTTTGGCCGAGCTGCTGGTTTCCCTTGCAGCAGGGTTATCCAGTGTATTGCTGGCAGTGCCTTTAGGGGGAAATATATAAGTTTGAAATCGAGCTTCCAAAAAAAAAACCCAGCACTTGTGATTAGGATCTCATATTGTTATCCTTCCTGCTTCATTTGTTTTCCAGATGGGCAAAATAAAGGTCAACAACCCTAGGGCAACGAGCTGATTTGAAAGAAATGTGATTTCTGAAAGGGAAATTTGCAAAAAATAGCCATAACCAAGAAATGAGAAACATTTTAAGAAATTGGCAGTTCAGACTAATCTTCCACATAGTTTATCTTGGCGAATTGGTGATATTTTACTGTCCATGCAAATGTGCTGATAATCCAGTCCCGCTCTTCCTGTGGCGTTTGAAAACCATTTTTCTATATTGAAATCGGGGTGTGACTACGGCCATGAACAGGGAGATAAAGAGGTCCATCATGCTCCGAGCTGAAAGAGAGGCACACTGAAGGCGGCCGGAGGGAGAAGTTGGAGCTGCCACGTCCCCAGGTCGGCTGGGAACTGCTCTTCCCAGCATCCACCCCCTCCAGCACCAAGCGGGATGCGCTATCGCAGGGGCTCGTCCTGCATCCTGCAGTGGATCAGGCAGTGCTTCCCATGGTTTCTGCAGGAGGTCAGCCAGCACCCCGCATCCCTCGCAGGGCGAGGAGCGCTGGCAGCGGGGCTGGGACCCGGAGCATCCCTTTTCCGTGGCTCACCCAGCCGCTCGCTCCTGGGAGCAGGGATGTGGGAGCCGCTGCCTGGATCCCAAGTGAGCCTCCTCCCAAAATCGGGGTCATGTCTCCCTCTAGGGGCTCGCGACGAGGATGAAACCCCCCTCTTCCCCTGCCAGAGGAGTTTTCCAATGTGCTGAATAAAGGTATTCCAGCTTGTAGGGGCTGGAACGTGACACAGACCTCGCGCCTGTGGAAAATGCAGCTTAAAAGGTATATTTTAATAACATTTTCTGGAAGAAATTAACTTCCTGCCTCCTCTCTGGGCTAAGAGGAGGCTGAACTCCAAGTCAGCGTGGTTTGGCTGTGTGGATGAAGGATGAAGGTGGTTTTGTCTTTGTCCCCAGCCTGGCAGTGGTGACTCTGCTCCTGCACCCCCAGACCCTCACCGGGTGCCCATCCCCCTCCTCTGCAGCATCCTCAGGCATTTTGGAGGTGGCTGCTGCTGCCTGCTGGGCAGAGATGCTCTTCCAGAGGCGCTGCTGGGTGCTCTGCTGGTCACTGATGCAGCCTTAGAGCAAGGGCAGGGATGGAGACAGGGACATGGTCCCCAGAGCTGAGAGCAAAGCAGAAAATCAGGTGGAACATCAGGCTTTTATTTCAATGTTTGCTGAAATGGGAAACCAGAAGCATTTAATTGCTATGATACAGCATTTAAACATAACTCATTGAGATGAATTTTGAGTTTCCAGTTTAATTTGATGCCTTCATGGACTTTGAGGGTAGTTTGTGTTTTCTGTTCTTCCAGTAACAAGAGCAGTGGGAATTTCCCCCTGTTTAGTGGCCAGGCAGCCATGATAATCATCCTGTGCCACTGCTGACCTGCTATTGATCTGAGGGTCTGGAAAGAAAAGAAGTCTAATAAATAAATATGAATCAATAAACTCAATCAAAATATAAAGGGTGGTCTTTCAAGAGGCACGAATGGGAATTGCAGGAATTGAAATGCAGCCCATGTAATTTGAATGACTCGGCTGGTTTTGTGTGAGAAGTCAAGTACAGCTCTCAAAGATCTCGTTTTACTTCGGGGACACAGAGATACATTTCACCAATTTTAATAACCCAAAATTTAGGCTGAGGCTTCCTCACAGTCAGCTGAGAGCGGGGATGAGTCATGTTCTGGGGGAGGGTGTTCATTAGCGGCAATACATCATCGCATGGGACGTCAGTGCCCAATTTTTAGCTGGCCCAAGTTAGGTGCAGTTTATCTCATCCCTCTCAGCAATTCCTTCGTGGGCCGTTGCAGCCTCTCCCCGAGGGGTAATGAAGAATCCTCTTTACCCCAGCAATTATTTACATTGTGATGATTTCCCATTGCCCAAAACAAATTCATCCCTTTTGAATTACAGCTTTTTACTCAGCAGAACCAAGAATCTCTATAAAGATGTCGTGGCAGTGTTGCTGAGAAATAATCTAAAAAATTTCTCAAAGAGCCCAAACCAATTTGAATACAATTCTTCTTTGCTCTACTGCAGTGTAGATCAGGAAGGGCTCCTGAACCCCCAGCTTGGGTACCAAAGGCTTGGCTGCAGTTTGTGTAACACTGACGAGCCTTTGGCTCTTGCAGGATGAAATCACTGATGAACCCAGTAGAGGTCAGATAGACATATATAATTAGTAGTTGTTTGTTTATATTAACCCTAATTAGGGGTAGGAACTAGATGATCTTTAAGGTCCCTCCCTATCCAAACATAAAATGAAACTGAGGGATTTCGGTGATTTGGGGGCTCAAGGATATTCATGTGGTCAGATTTGGAGGTGGGCAAACAGAGATAATAAATATAAGCCAGAGAGAAGGATGCTGACATTGCTTTAGGGATGGAAAGTGATTTTAAATGGTTTTAAATTCTTATGCTTAGTTACAGAGATTCAGGGTCAGAGCTAATGAAAGGTTTAGTATCTAAACTTGGTCTTGTATCTAAGCTGGGCTGTCCCACCTGATGGTGACATCTGCATTGAGGCCACACAAGGACAGAGCTGGGTCTCAGCATGGCAAGGGGGCCCTTGTGGGCCCTTAGACCCATCAGGGACAAAATCAGACTCTGATTTCAACAGGAGCAGAGTCCCTGGGACTTGAGGAAGGTGGCCTGAGTTCAGCTGTCTCTGGCAGTGTTTTGTGGCTGCTGTGGGTGCTGGCTCAGATTTTCTGCTGATTATGCTGGAGCAATATTGCAAGGAATTTATGCATAATGGACATAAATCTCTCTCTACGAGCCACCTGAGAGGCAAGAAAAATGGTCTCTGTCAAGGATCTACACACAGAAATACATTAACCAGGAGCTCTCCGCAGAGCAGGAGCTCCAGCTCCGAATGCAGGTTTGGGGGAATAATGAAGAATAAAATTAGTGCTTTGGTAATGCATTAAGCCTTTTGGGGGGGGGTTCACTGGCAGCTTTTTACAGCCTGAAAGGATAAATGGTGATGATAATAAATTTTGCCATCTTAAAGCCATCTTCCAGAGGAAGATGCAGAAGGCTTTTCCTGCACGGCTGTGGAGTGGGAAGAGGTGTTCAGCTGGGATTGCAGACCCCTGTTGGAACTCCCAACTAGCAAAATATACTGGGAAAGAGCTGCCTGCCAGGATGGGAGGGTTTCTGCTGGATGGGATGGAGGGTTGGGCACCCCACGCTCGCAAGGGCAATGAGAAGGGCTGGTTGTGAGATGTCCACACGAAGTTGGCCCAGCCACGGTTCCCGTCGGAGCGGGGATGCTGTGGCTGCTCCTCTTCCCTTCAGCCAGGATGTTCTGTCAGAGGCTGAGAGCTGCAATTGGTGTCAATGAAAGGAGTTCAACACCAAACCCACGAACCGAACGGGCACTCGTTCCTTGCTGTGTGTTGGTTACGGCCAAGGGGAGCAGGATGTGATTAAAGCCTCTTCCCTCCCATCTCCGGGGCTCTGGCTTTGTTATCCATATTCCCATGAATTATTTTGTTGCTATAGCAATAGTTTTCAGTGGGTCTAATCCTTTCTCATTTACAGGGAAGCCCTTTGCTTTGCTCTTTCAGTGCAATGGGGTCTTTACTTTGGCAAATTACCCCTCAAATTACAGCTTGAGGTTACATTTGCTTTTCAGCACTAATCTGGATTAGGGAATTCTTAATTTGGGTTAAAGTGGATTTGGAAATTCTTAGTAAAATAAGTGCCAAAGGATCATATCTGTAAAACTGTCATATGTTATATATTGTGTGTGTCTATCTTTGCAATCATGAATCTTCTCACCCAATTAAATCTCCTGTATGGAGAGGAAAGGGGTGGGGGAGACAGAAATATATAAAAAAACTCTATATGCTCCACATTTACAGATTTCTGAATTCCATTCTCACCATGACCCTTCTCAGCATTTAAAAAATATTTCTTGGTCAAAATTTTTGTTCCCAACCGTATGGCAGGAGGAGAGTAGGGACACTGAGGAATGGATCAAGGCAGAGGCAGTGAATGCTGATGGGTCCTAGCACTGGTGGCTTTGTTTTCATCCATAATTTTTCTTTTTTTGTCTGTTTTTTTCCTTCAATTTTCCTATTTTTGCATGTGTGTATCTAAATATGTCTGTATGTTTTTTGCAGTGTTCTTGGATCAAGAATCTGCTGTCCCTCATGCTGGGTCATTGCAACTCTCAGCAATGCCTTGTTTGGTTTGTGGATCAGCAAGAGCATTTAAAGGTTTAATTTACAAGGTTTAAATGAAAAAATAGTTATTTTGGAATGTATACGTGAATGAAAGTCAGGTTCAAGGTGGAAGGATTAACTTGTTTGCTTTGCATTGATGACACATATTAATTAATTCTGTTATATTAATTTTTAATGGACATATTTAAGAATGAGACCAAATTTTGGATAATCTTTCCTTAATACCCTAGAAGGGTAATTACAACCTCAGCTATGTTGCCACAAGCTTGCAAAATTAGTAACTGGAACAGGTTAATAGATATAACTGGGGTTGCTGAGCTGCTGTTGGAGGGCAACAATGCTGGATTCAGATACTGTACTTCAAATTTTTAAAGTCCATTTAAAGTCTAGCACTGAATGCATTGCAAAGGACTGAAATTCAACCCAAGGGCCCCGGGCTGGTGGCAGGGTGTGACTGGTGGCCACAATCACCTCGTCAGGCTCACAGACATTGGCAGACCTCTGAATTCACCCCAGTTTATCCATGGCTGCTCCTGCAGGCAAATCTGTTCAGATGCATCAGCTCTCTCAACTATTCCTATTTGGGAACAGCTTCCAGCTCCTCCAGACTTCCCAGCTGACACAGGCAGGTCTTCCACTGCTTTCCACAGCTTTAACACCCTTATGTGCTTCTTTTCTTGTGCACGAGATCCTTCCTCCCCTGAAATGAAGCCCTGGGGTCTTCCTGTGGGAATCTCCTGGTGCTGGGATGGACAAGGTGGGTGCAGTGTGGATGAGTGTGCCAAAGGCATAAGGAAGAATAATTAATCAGTTTAAGAGAGAGAAAGCACAGAGGGGGCTTCTTGTTGTATAGGGGGTTTTCCCCTGAAATCTGTTATTTCTAACTTCCTCTGACTTTTAGGAATAAAACCCCACAGCATCTATGGATAGGGAAATAATTCCCATGGTGGCTGCTGAGTCCACACCAGTCTGTCCCAGTGGAGCTGGGTCTCAGAGATTCAGTGTGATTGCTGTCTTTTCTGGCTCTAATTGCAATTATTCGTGTGCCTGAACATTTCACAGAATTTATTTTTTTTTCCCCAGGATCTAGCGTTCCCTTTTCTTGCCCTTTCAAGAGACCCAGCTGGGATTATCCTGTCCTTATTTTTGGTGCCTTTGTTTTTGTTCACATTCCATAACAAGTGATGCTGGATTATAAAACCTACTTCAGGCTGATACACAATTGTCCATCGTTTTCCACTGAGATGGTTTTTAGTCAGTCCCTTCCCTCTTCCATAACTGAGCTATTCTTGTGGTATTCCCCCATGGAATGTCCTTGAGTCCTTCTGCAAGGCATGAACTCCTCTGGAGCCACCTCGGCTTTCTCTGGAGATCTTAAATTTTCATGACTTCAAAAGTCTATTTGTTATTTAAGAACACAGGATGTTCCCCCCATGTTTACAGAACACATTGTAACACACTTTAAGTGTAATTGGAAGGAAAGATCTTTGATGTCTATTGTAATAATTTCCCCCAAGGGCTGCAGGGTTGGTCAAAGTCTACACCAGTCTCTGGATGCTTCTTTTTTTTTTTTACCCCTCAAAATATGTCTGGTTTTTAGTTCATAAAATCCAAAATTATGGATGTTTTATATAAGACTTAAGTATTGGTTTCATTTTGGGGAAAAAAATTCTACGTGGGTATAAAAATATTCTGTATTAATATTTCAGATGAATTATTTCATTTGCCTTCACTTTCCTCATTTTATCATGACGGGTTTTCTGACTTTTTCCTCTGGATATTTCATATATATATATATTTATATATTTAAATATATACACTGAGCGGGGGAGCTGCAGGGACCAAATTTCTTCTGAGGGTTGGGAACAGAAGGGAGGAGGAGTCGGTGCCATGTTCTGTAACACCCTAATGACCCAAAGCCCTTTCTGATATGAGAATAAAATGAAAAGCAAAAACAGCATTATTTTGCATTAAGCAAAAAAACCACCATGTTCTGTTCATACCTGGAGTCCTTTTGTTAAACCTCTGCCCAGTGTTTGTGTTTCCTGAACTCCCATCCATTTCCATCACCTCAGTGATACCTTGGAGAACATGAATTGCATTTCTAGAACAAGATTTCCAAATCTACATTTCTGGTGGATGTTTTAGCAGTCTTCTCTTTTTCATCCTGAGTGTTCCATGCTTTGAATACTAATTTTTGGTGACCAATTAATTTTTATCATGGTCATATAACCAAACTAAGATAAGCATCATTTTTTTGTTGTTTATTTCCCAACGCAACAAATCAATTTTACATTTTGAGTAGGAGGAGAACTAACTGAAGCTGGGAGAAATATAGATAACTGTGTGTCTTTGTTAGGCCACAAAAATAAAGAGATCTCACAGCTTTTTAATCATGGATTCTGAAGGTCTATATTTAATATCTGGGATTTAGCATAATTAATTTCATAGCAGAGTTTATCATCAAATTCATTAATTTTCATCAAAATGGAAGTGATAAATTGTTCTGGATAAATAATCATCCATCTATGCCATTGTTGAGAGAACAGTCCTAAGTTGGCCTTTGAGGAATTAGGAATCTTCTGCCCAGGGAAGGGAATGGAGCTGGCAAAGGGTCTGGAACATCAGTCCAACGAGGAGTTGCTGAGGGAGCTGGAAGTGTTTGCTCTGGAGGAAAGGAGGCTCAAGGGGAGCCTTCTGGCTCTCCACAGCTCCTGACAGGAGGGTGCAGCCAGGTGGGGTCACGCTCTGCTCCCAGGGAACAGGGACAGGACAAGGAAAAACGGCCAGGGCAGGTTCAGGTTGGATATCAGGAAAATTTCTTCACTGAAAGAGTGGTTCAGGCACTGGAAGGGGCTGTCCAGGGCAGTGGTGGAGTCCCCAGCCCTGGAGGTGCTCAAAAAACGAGCGGCCACTTCATGTGGCACAACTTCCTGATGAGGCTCAGTGGCCATGGTGGGATTCATTGGACGCTGGATTTGATTCCTTTGGAGGTCTTTTCGACCTTAATAATTCTACATTCTTCCTTCACGCAGAAGCTGGTGGTGGCCAGCAGCCATCCCTGCTGCCACCTGACACATCTGGCTACTCCAGGCAGGTGCTCTCACACCTGGCTGGACACTGGGATGTCTCCTGACAAACCAGGGGAAAACCACCCGGAGCAGTTGAAGCCATCACAGAAAACCTCTCTTGCTGTGATGTGCTGTTACCTCGGAGCAGGGAATACATATTTATGGTGCATTATTTACTCTCAATCAGCAGAATATAGGCCAGCTTTGAAATGCAAATGAGCTGCTTCATCTACAGCCCAAGCCTGCGAAGGCTGAACCCACCCAAACGCACCATTTCTCTTGTTCCAAAGGCCGAGCTCACCCAGCTACAGCGCTTTCCTTCAGGGAGTTTTCCAGGGGAAAACAATCCCTGCTTTTCATTTGCTCTCCTGAAGTTTGAGGTTTCCTCCAGGTACCCTTTGGTACTCTCTGTTTATCAGGAGACCGACCCACGTTCCGTGGGCAATCCCAGACGTGCCGCAGCTGCTCCCTGGAGTCTCCCTCCACACCGTGCTCCCGAGCACTAACAGCTTCCAGGTGCTGGGGCAATGTGTGCTGCACATGGCCCAAATTGGGGCTTTTCACACAGCCATCATATTTGCTTAGGAAGAGAGTTCCTTTCCGCAGCAGAAACACCCCAGCATCCTTTCCAGTGCCATCTGGGAAGAATAACTGGTGCAGCAGAGTAATTCTGTTGTCTCTATGCATCCAAGCAGAATTCCCAAGTTATTCCACCTGAAAACGTGTCTCCTGCAATGGCCATCAAGTCGACTTCCAACACGTGCAGACAAGTCAGTAAGTGCTGTTTTGGTTCAATGGTAACTTGAGCAAAGAGTGAGGGAATCCAACAGAGAGGGAAGGTTGTCTTGCTAACAGGAGCATTGGAAAAGAGGGAAAATATATCCAGGGGAGCAGAGGAAGATGGATTATGAAAACACTAGACTTGGATCTCCTCCTGGCTCGGTGGTATAAGGAAAGAATTGGCTCCTCCCCCAAATATTTTTACTCCCTAAGTAAAATTATTACTCAGTATTATCGTATCAAAAATAGTAGCGTCATAAATCCATCCACAAATGCTTACTATTCCAGTCCCAATTTTTGTGCTTTTAAATGCTATTTGAAGGGAAAAAAAGTTAGATATAAATATTTTGTATGTATTTATATACATAAATAGTATATAAATGCTACTTTCTAAAAAAAATTATAGGCAGCCTTCTCAATAAAAACAGTTTTTATAGCCCTCTTTCCTCACCATCCTTGCTCTTGGGTAGTATTCCTGGCTGAAATTCCCAAAGAATGTCACAATTTAATTATATTTACATTTGCCATTCCCAAACTTCCATCCATATGAGTCCAGCCATGATGCCGGATCCTCTGCAGGTTTGTCCTGCTGGCTGTGCCCAACACCTGCACAACTCCAGCAGGAAACACATCCTTTCCTCACTGCTGACATCCCAAAAAATGGGATGAGGACAAACTGGGTAATGTACCACAGCAGATTCTTTCTAGAAATGAAAGTTCTTGGCTGTTAGAGCTAGAGAAGGAATTAAAGAATGTGGATTTATTAATCCCAGTTGTTCAAATTCCAGCTCATATAACATCTCTTTTCCCATGAGCAAAGTTTTTTATGCTAAAACTCCTCTTTTGGAAGTGTCTGGAATATTTTGCTGTTACTTAGTTGTTCATGCTGAGCAATTGATTTTTTTCTTGGCTCTAATCAGATGTTATTGCTTTCTCTTAATTTAGTTTTATAGCTGTTTAATGAAGGCTGCTCCTAAATGGTAGAAAAGAATCCAGAGGATTCAAGGAGCTAGAAAATCTCTTGGAATGTGATTTGTGGTGCATTCAGGTAGGAGGGGGCAACTCCTGCTGTCCATCCTCCACCAGCCTGCTCAGCTCTGCAGATGAGATCATTTAGTCAGTTAAAAGTCATCCTGAAGCAAAAACAACTTCCAGATGTTTCTCTAATTTTGCAGGACACTGAACTGTGAACAGTCGTTAAACTTTATCCCTTTTGCTTCCTGAGTTTTCCAAGACAGAAATAGATAAAAGAATGGGAAAAAAACCCCAAACCACTGCTGAGGGATAATTGTGCAAAGGAAAACTCTGGAGTAAATGTGTTTATTGTGGGTATGGAAAAGAGAAAAGGAGCAAAGTGCAAGGGGGAGGCCTGGGAGCTCAATCACTGCCCTGGAGAATGGGATCAATCCCACGTCTTGGTGGTGCTGAGAAAGTCAAGTGTTGGAAACCTCCCTGCAGAGAGGGATTTGTTTGACAGTTATCACCTCCCTAAAACTGGCTCTGGTGGAGACTGAGAGCTTGAGATCTGTCAGGAAAAAGGGGTTTGCTGTTAAAATTAATCTTTACTTGCTGAAGATGAGCTCCTGACTCGTCATCCTCCCTAACCCTGCATAGCTACAGTGAGAATCAAAGATATTTTCTCTTAAAATCCAGGACTGTGAATTAAATCCTCCATAAAATTTTGATAAAGATCTTGCAGCTTCAACTTTAGAAAGCATGTACTTATTAAAACTCCTCTGACTCGACGTTTAATACAATATTGACTTCCAGTAATTAGCTTATCCATGATATCCTTCAATTCTTTTCTGCCAATTAGCGCTGCAGTTTTCACTTTTGCCTGGCATAGAAATAAACATAGAAGGTACCATTAGATTTTATTTTGTTGCCTTTTTTTTTTTTTTTATGGTGGTTTTCCTTTTTCTTTTTCATCCATTTAATGCTGGAAGATGTGGAAATTTGCCAGTTGCCCCAACATCTACCCTGCAACGCCTCTTTTTTAGGGAGGAACAATTCAGCTCTAATCTCCCCAGACAATGCTGTCCATAAATTAGCGCAGGCTCAGTTTGAGGGACTTGATCTTGCTGCTTTCATTTCTCACGTGACACTTGAACGGAAAACCAAGTGGATTTTAAACAGCTCTAATTTGTATTTACCACTTAAGAACCAGTAAGATCAGTTCATGTGGTTGCAGCATTATTTGGAAAAGACCCAATACAGCCTTTTTCTATATTTTCCCTGTAAATGGTGTCATTTTACATTAATATCGTCTCTGGTTTTGTGGAAGGAGCTCCTGTGTTTTTTTGTTGGTTCTCTGGATTAGACTGGCTGTTATGAATTTGACAACAGTTATCAAATCTCCCCTGCAGCGGATTGACTGTCAAGGATATGATGGTCAAATGTTTCACATATTGCAATCAAACCATTTGTGTTTGGTTTGAAGAATTCCAAAAGAAAGCTGTCAGCTAAGAAATGAAGTTGAAGTAGCCTGAAGCTTTTGGAGCATGTTGATCCAATTATGATGATCCACTCATATCCTTCAGCTTTTTTTTTTTCAAAATCAATTTTCATTTTAGCTCAGGGGATGGGTTTTTTTTGGTAATGCAGAGAAACATCTGTAAGGGTATTTCAGATGTGTTGTTTCAGGAAATTTCTTTTTTTGTGTGTGCAAGAGACCATTGAACTTCACGTTGATTTTGCAAGTGGCTTTTGTCTCCAGTGCACATACATTTATATTATACACTGTACATACATGAATACACATGCAGTACATACCAACATGAATCGGAATTTAAATCAGTTTACATATGTTTAATCTGGTTGCTCAAACCTGAGGAGAAAAACCTACAGCAAAACCCTGAGGGCTTAAACTGCCATCACGTAAGGATGGATGTAAAGAAACCTAAACTGTGAGTGTTGTGGACGAGATTCCCAGCTGGTGTTTACCAGGGAAGCTGTTTGTCACCTGCAGGGCTCTGTCCTGGACAGACACTGCTGTCAGGACATGTTGTCAAGTCAGCGGTCAGCTCTCTCCTTTCACTCCTTTAGCTGAAAAATACCAGCTGAAACCACTTAATATTTGTTATTCTGCTGCCAGGTGTTGGTGGTGGTGAGTTGATCCCTGTCCCTTGTGCAGCTGGAGGGTGACACCGAGGTGTGACAGGTGTGGTGGTGAGGACAAAGCCATGCCCACCCATGTTGGCCCCTGCCACGGGTACACAAGTAGAACATCAGAGCAGATCCAAGATTGCTGTGCTGTCCTCATCCCAGATCAAGCGCTGACAGAGTGTTGTTTTCACATTCCATGGAAAGTATTTAACAAATGTCATTAAGGAAGGAGATATTCCATGGTAACAAGAACTATCTGGGTGCTATCACTGGGATGATGGACATTGTGTTTGGGGTGATGGCCTCCAGTGTCCAGCAGAGGGGCACAAAATTCCTGATATTGGGAGTGGAGTGGGACCCAAACCAGGACCTCAGCCCTTTGGTCAGCATTCCTGGTAGATCCAGTTCTGCTGGAGTTCCCTACAGACATAAATACCCATCACCAGCCACAGCCTGATTCTCTTCTTGGGCAGGAGCTCAATAAATTCTTCAAACTGGCAATTAATTCATAACCCATACACCCACCAAGCTGTGAGTCTGATGGCCTTTCAGAGATCCATAAATGCTGTTCAGGAGCCATCTGTATGAGATCTTCACCACTTAACCCAAGAGTAAGAAATGGGTAAGTCCTTGGAATCTCCAGGAACTGAAATTGGACCTTTTCCTCATGGTTCATCTCCAAACTCCATTTAATGATGATTCTGCTAGGAGAATGCACTTCCCTGGGATGAGGAGGGGCAGCCTGGCTATTGCAGCAAGAAATATTTCCAGGTTTACCAATTATGTTCTGAGAGAGAACAGCTGTCTTAATTTTAGTCAAGACCTGGTGGAACCAAAGGTTTTTTGATGGGAACAGGTGCCCAACCACCACAAATGTGCTGTGGTCAGCAAAATCCACAAAAATATACTCCTGATACAGCTGATTTGGGGGAAAATTGTAGATATGGAAGTTCTTATGGGGCACCTGATTCCTTGAGTCATCTCACTGTGGTGGCAGAAAGTCTTTCACACTGTTTGTCACCAATGCCAGGGGACATCCTGCTCATTCAGCACAGTGAGCTTGGGACATGTACTGCCTCCTTTGTCTCCTGAGCTACTGAAAACCACCAAAACCTATTTGTTATTGACAGGTTTGTTGAGGGGTTTAAGATCTTAAATGAGATGATTATGGAGAAGTTAATCTTCTTGATTTTTGTGCCAACATACCTAGAGCTGAAGGGCAACTTTAACCCCTCTTTCAGCAGTGCATTTTGTTAAATTGAGATATTAGTATCAGTTGGATGGCTGATGTTTTTCATGGTATAATGTAAGTCAAGGCATAATTGATGGTGCTTCAATATCTTTGCACCTTGCAATACTGGATTTGAAGAATTATTTTGGCAAATGCTGGTTTTCAGCAGAAATCAGGTTTATTTTCTTTTAGTTCTGAAGCCCTGGCATTTCTCAAGGAAATGAAGAGTTTATTTGATAAATCCCAAATAGCCATGAACAGACTCCAAATGCTGACTTTAACAGAACAGCACTGACTTCCACCGGTTGAAACTTTCAGCCCTTTCTCTCTCAAAATTTGCAGTGAAGGCAGTGCCCAAATCCCTGATGATTTTACAGGGAACTGGATCAGCTCCATAAAGTTACCTGGTAAAGAACAGACCCACAGATACTGAACACCTTGCCAAGTATTTTTATGAACGGATGATGGAGAACCACGCTTAGATCAGAGATCAGCTTTCAAACCTTTTGGCCTAAAGGTACTTTATCTTGGATTTAGAGTGTATCCATCAAACTTTGAAGCTAAAAAATGAACCAACTGGGTTTTTTTGAGTCCTTTCACTCTGTACAGTAGCACTGCTGTTCAAAAGAATTATTCCAAAATCATTCAAGGTTTTATTTAACTGTAAATATTTATTTTTCATCAAAGGAAGGGATTCCCAGAGGTGGGCAATGCATCCAGCTGGCAGCTTTTCAACAACATATTAATTTTTTGTACACCCTTTTCCAAGCTGTGCAGTCAGCAGGAGTCAGGAGCTGTTGAAGACAAGGTCTCCTGCAAAGGGCAAGTTTCTCATGGATAAACACGATGGGGCATATTCTGCTCTAGAAAGGATTTATCCTGATTTTCTTCTCCCCCAGACCAAAGATTTTATTTCATTATAAGGCAAAGCAAAACATTTGTTTCCAGTAAAAGCAAAGCATTTTTTAGGCTCCTGAATATTTCATCAGAGAATCTTTCCCTAATTTAGGTAAATTTTCCAAATAGTTTATTTTTACAGTAGGATAGGAATGGAAGCTGGAGTTTGAGGCTCCTCCAGGAGACACTAAACCTCTGCGTTGGCAAACAAGAGAACAGCACTGCACAGATGTTCCAGACAGGGGTGGACCTGCATAAACACAGAAAGAAACCCCATCCAATCTCTCTGGATACTGGATTGTACAAGGAGCAAAGCACACAAAATTAATACAGCTCATGATACTGAAATAAGATCAGTATTTTTACTGGAATAAAATGCCAATCAAAGTCTCCAGCTGCTGATACGGAGTGTCCCAGAATCCAAGGATTTGGATGAAAACCTGTGTCAGCAGTTAATGACTCACTTGCAAAATGGGGTGATTAATTATTTTTCTGTATGACCACCCGTGGATGCTTTAGCTGTGGCCTGGGATGGATCTGTGTTAGTGCTGCGTGACAGCAAACTCCAATCCAGGATGAAATACTGGGGTGTAATTAGTGTCGTACGAGAAAATACCAAGCGAAATATTAATTGACTACACATCATAAATTTGAGCCACGTCAAATCACTCTGTGGCCGTGCCAAGGAAGGAAAATTTTGCAGATGGATTTAAAGAAGAATCCTGTCGTTCTTCCTACATGTGTAGGGTTATTTGGATGAATGGAGAAAATAGGTTTTTTGAAACTACTGGCATCCCAACACTACACTGGGTGAGGTAGAAAAGTTCAGAGTTTGACTGGGCCAGATCCTCAACAACCTGCTCGGGCTGCAAGCAGCAGATGGGCCTGAGTAGCATCTGGTGGTCCAGAGGGGTCCTTTGGAGACACAAAATGCTGATGGTTTGCTGATGGCTGAACAGAGAAGGGCACATTTTAGTCATATCACAGAGGGAAAAAAATCTGGGACTTCAGCATAGCCTGGAGGCGTAAACACAGGGAGATTTGCAAGTGGGTATAAAGTCAGTATTGCTTAAAAACAGGATAAAGAATGAAAAGGCAAATAGTGTGGTGGTGTTTTCACAGATAGTGTGGTGGTATTTTCCACAATGTTTAGGTACTCATAGGTGGAATCAGCCTGGGGAAGAAAGATGAATAATTCCATTGAAATCACATTGAACCAGAATAGGGGGCTCAAGAGTTACATGAGGACTAGACAGATCAGGAGAGAAGCAAGATGAGCAAAAGGACCATGTGAGGTTCAGGAAAACTCACCCAATCCCCACTGGCTGAAGTTCAGCCCCAGGATGTGTTTTGCACCACAGCACTGAGGATCTGAGCAAATGTTTTGGGGCTGTTCACTGCTGTTTTCTCCTTAAAGGGAGGAGGGAGGTCCTTGACCCTTCATGTTTTCTGCTTTAAGCATAAACCCCTTATCAAATCCACACAGAAACATTGTACAACTTTCAGAGTTGTGTTTAGCTGCTTAAATTTCCAACCTGAGCAAATGGAATAATGCTATTTATTTATTTATTTATTTATTTATTTCTCCCTGCGCCGCTGCTCAGGGGCAAATACATAAAGATGGAGCATTTCCCACTGGAAGCTTTTGACTCCAAGTTTAGAGGAGTCATTAGTCACGTCACACGTGCCAAGTCTGGTGGAATTTGGCAGAGCTGCTTAAACTTGAACAAGGGTAGAGAGGTGGACCTTTACCTAAGCTGTGCTGAGGGCAGATGCCAGTGGTTACAATTCGATGATAATTCATCAGGAATTTAGTTCTCAGCTTCCTATTAAAATACCCCAGTCAGCCAGGATCAATCCGTACAAATCTGCCAGGGAAGATACAACTTGGATCAAACAATAACATTTTTACTCAGGCTGCACAGACGCAGTTTGGCTCTGATGTGTTTTCCTGGGTGAATTACAAAAGCAGGATTTGGAGATTCTTCCGTCTCGGGAATTAAATTCTCAGAACTGTTGGCTGTCAACTTGAAGAATGTTAGATCTGCATCTCTCCACAATTGTCTTAAATTTCTTGGAATTGAGCCCAGCTATTAGCAGGGGGTAAATAAGACAAAAATTGACAACAATGTGCATTATAGGGTGAAGCGTGGAAGGCTGAGGTTTAGATGTGAACAGTTAATGGATTTCTTAGAACTGTGGTATTTGATTTGAAGCTTACCCTGTTTTTCAAGCAGGTTCACCTCAGTTGATCTCTGAAAAGTTAAAAAAAAAACAAGTATATTTTATTCCATTGGAAATACTGCAAAAATACAGGGTAGTGTTTATTAACATGGTGCGATTTTGGGAGTTGTGCAAAGCCAGGAGATGGGCTCGATGATCCCTTGCCATTCAGGACAGTCTGGGATTCTGTGATTGTTAAAAGTATGTTTTAAATGTGCATTGGTATAAGTTTGAGTTGGTCAGATTCAGTTTGGCTCGTGGTGTGGACCAATGCAGTAAAATGAAAATTGCTTGGTGAAGCAGGGGTTAAATATCTGTTTGTATTTCCAAGTGTGTTTGTGTTATTTCCAAACTCCTCCTTTTGTTTTTACGACACACAGTGGGAAAAAAGGTTGTGAGGTCAGACTGGGAGTGATTCTGCATTTTCAGAAAAATGGTTTTTGCTTTATTTTTTCTGCTGCCTTACGTGTTTGGACAATAAGAATCTTTTTTCTCTTCTGTGTCATGAGCTGTGCTTTTTATCCTACAGCACCTTTACTAGGGATGAAAAGGCCCAGGAAAACAGTGATAATTTTACCACAGATCCAATGAGTGAACAGCACAGCTAAAATATGGCAAGCTTGTGAAACACCCTATTTCAACAAGTTTCTGAAGAGCACAAATACAAATACCTTGACACAAGCCCCAAGCAACAAAAACAAACCCAAATACCCATTAAAGCTCAGTTCAGCCAGGTGCCTCAGCCTGAGGTTGTTGAAATGTGCTGTAGCCCTCCTGAATCCATAGGTTCATTCACATCCATGCCCAGTTTTGGGTGCACAAACCCTGTGTCTCAGCCAGCAAAGCCAAGCCTTTATTCCCTTCTCTTTATTTCCCTGCTGAAGCAAATTTTCTTGCCTCTCTCTGGACTTCCTTTCTTAGGAAAATACATACAGTGGTATTTTTCTGTAGGTTCTGGATGTGTTTCTGGAACTTCAGCGAGTTCCCCCGCCCTTCCCTGTGGCTCTGCTGCCTGAGTCTCTCTCCAAGCAGCCGACGGAGGCTTTGGGAAGAGCTTGGCTGCCTTTGCACCAGCCTCAATTCCTTCCCAATGACAACATCAAGTTTCACTTGGGAGCCTGAGGTAGGTTTCTACTCAGAAAAATCTGCAGACAATATGATGAATTTGGGCACACAGATTCTAAAAGGTGTGCACATAATGCCTTTAAAAATTGACTTTACTCCATTGGGAAACATCACCCCCCTGCCCTGTCCTGTTTTCAGTAACTGTTTTTATGTCCCAGTTATCCCACTTTATGTCTGGAAGCCTCTGGGGTTTTTATTTACACAAACAATCCTTGATTTTGTATTTTCTCAGGAAGGAATGGAGGGAGAAGCGTTCATTGTGTTCCCATGATTGCAGGTGTGCATTATGGCACTTGAAAGGAAATTACTGCCGTGTATATACGGCTGATGGAGATCTTTCAGGGATCATGATGTGCAATGAGAAACTCCCAAAAACTTTTTTAAGGCATGACTGTAGTAACAAACATAAACCTGAGCCTGAAAATGAGCAGCTGGGTTGTTCCAGTTGGTGAGGCCACACAGTCAACAAGAGTTGGGCTGAGTTGGAGGGACTTTGGGTCTTGTTTTTAGCAAAATATCACCCATTTGGGCCTAAGACCCCATAGAAACATAATGTAATAGCTTAGAGTCAGTATTCACACTATTACTAGGTCACTGGGTAGAGAAAACACTAAATGGAAAATATTTGGAATATACCAGCAAGTCCCGGGAAAGTGGGAGGGCAGAAAGGTTCGGCACAGCTTCTCCAGGATTCCTGTAAACGAGGAGTTTCCGAGTTCCCATTGATCATTCCTCTTTGCACCATGTGTATAAAATAGCAATTTGAGGTTTCAGGAGTGTCATGTCTGCATGATGAGTCCATCAATTTTCTTTGGCTGCAGGTTTCCCTTCAGTGGCTGGAAAGTAAATTATGAGAAGCTGAAGGAGAAAGCCGTAAATTATTGGGCTCTGCCAACTTCAATATCCGCAGCCTGACGGTGCCTTGATTTGACAACAATCTGCTTGTCAGTCTCTCTTGCAAAATATTAACACGCTCAATTATCAAATGTGTTACCCAACTGTTAAATCTCACTGATAGAGCAGTCCAAAGTCCAGGGTCAGGCTCCGTTTCTCTTCCTGCGGCAAAGCATCTGCTCAGGCTCAGGAGCTGCTCGCTCGTGGCCCGTGACAGCAGCATTTCTTTAGGGTTAGTAGTATTTTTTTAGGAGATTCAGGCTCTCTCTATGAGAAAACTGGAAAGAAAGGCACAAGTGCTGTTGCTTGGTTGTCCTGGGCGCATTTGGAGTTTCTGGGAACAGGGAGTGGGAACAGGATGGGCTCAGTGCTCCCCAAAGCAGCCTCTTTGAAGATGCAGAAAACAAATTATGTCCTTTAAAAAAGCCCCAAGTTTGGGAGGAAGTTCCAGGTTACCTTCATTTAAGAGGATTTTATAACTACCAAATCAGGTGTCTATTAATCACCAGCACAAAAATCTCATCTTCCTCTGAAAGACCCTTTGGGAAAACCATCCCACTTCAGTGGGATTTTATCCATCCTCTTGTACTTCTCCCCATCTGGTCTGTGCCCTGGTGCTGTGATTTGAACCTGAACCAGTCTGGGAGATGGCAAAGAGCTCAAGGAGCTGAGCCCCAGGTTTCCCCGAAGTTTATATGTGCAGAGCAGAAAGCTTTTTTCTCTTTAGAAAAGCAGGAGCCAGTGGTGTATCCAGGAGAGCTGTGGGGGTGCAGGTTTGCAGGAGGGAAAGGACACAGCACCGCTGGGAAGTGGCCACTGGTCACTGGTTCCATCCCTCAGAGACAGGGAACAGTCTCTAAAGTTGGAAAGAAATCCACCGTGCAGTAAATGTGGGTTGTCCATTCTCCCTCCCCACCCCAAAATATGAATTTTAGGATTATATTACTGGCAATAATGGATTGAATCCATTTAACTTAAGCTAAAAGACCTCTCTCAAAAATCCCAGTGTATTCCTGTGGCTACGTATGAGTCCTAAAATAATATTCCTGGTTAAAAAAAAGTTGACCACTGGTTTAGAAAGCTCTGAAACACCTCCCACCAATTCATATTGGTGAGGTAATTTTATAGATGAGGCACTGATCAATCATTGTACTTAACTGAATGTGTGGAATTTAAAAAGAAAGTTGTATCTTTAAGCACACTCGTTTGCCTCAGGCAATGGTGATGAACATTAGTCTGTCTCCTCATGCCATAAATTATGATGGGCCACTGTAGATAAGGGGTTTGTGCTAAACATTAAAAACAGTCACCTGGAAACAAATAAAAGTATGAGTAATAACCACATGCAAATTTATCCCCCAATTATAAGGTGCTAGTAAATGCTGACATTTGGAGACAGGGAATGTGGTGCAGGATGAGGATGTTGGGTTTTGCAATTACAGTCCCAATCCATTCTCAAAAGATTAAAGTTTTACACAGTGGTTGTTCTGGGGAAATTTGCTGAATCCTAATATTTAAGATGAAAGCATAATGAAGGATGATTTTTTTAAAAAGAATTGTCTGATAGGCTTGATTTGCCAGTTCCCACTGAAGCAAAACTTTCCTCTGACTTCAATTATCAGTAAATTGTGTTGACCTCAATAAGGGTTTTTGCAGAACTGGACCCGTAGCATGAATAGGCTGTTCGGTGCAGAAAAGTGACTGCATGAAAATGGCATCTTCTTACTCATCAGTTCTGCTTCCCGAGGGCACACGGGCTGCTGTGCCTGGCTTTAATGACAGAAATGAGGTTTGGCTGCTCCTTCCTCCTGCGAGACCTCCGGAGCTGGTGGAACCAGGCCGAGAGTTGGTGCAACAGCAGCAGAATTTGGGTGAGAAAAGCTTTGTCCCCTTGCTCCTCCACACCCAGAGGGGTGTGAGCCCCCAGGTTGTACCCCAAAAACGTGTGAGCCCCAAGGCTGTCCCGCAAAAGGGTGTGACAAAACCCAAACCCCTGTCTGCACACGACAATGAATCAACCATCATTTTCCCAATGGGCTACTCCAGACAGGGAGCTTTAAACGCTCTCTGTTTGACATCCTCCTGATTTATTGCATTTGTAAAGGTGACCTTAAATATTTT
Source organism: Machaerirhynchus nigripectus (assembly GCA_013397975.1). NCBI lineage: Eukaryota > Metazoa > Chordata > Aves > Passeriformes > Dicruridae > Machaerirhynchus > Machaerirhynchus nigripectus. Next base: position 205,981 of record VZRQ01000730.1, read on the forward strand.
AATGGTAATAATTCTTTCAAGGGCTTGAATCAGTAAATGTGCTGTGTTCATATTTTGGCATTATATACTGTAGGCAATTTAATCCATATAAGCAGTTTCAGTGATATTAACACTGTAGGCAAACTGATACTAAAGTTTAAATGTCAGAGAGAGTTTTCATATTACATCTAGTGCAAACAAAGCATTTTTTCTCCAAGTACTGAGGCATAAAATACCAGGAGATAGTAAAGACAGAGTGCCAATGAATCTGAAATAAACAGGAGGTGAAATTTATAGTATTTTCAAATATGTGCCCTATCCAAGGACTGCTGCAGCTGCACAGATCTATAAAATTAGAGATAAGAGAAAAACCTTGTAGTGCTCCACAATAAATGCACCTCCACCAGGGTATCTATCTGGATTTCTGTAACTCCTTGGAGATTTACTATTTCACCTTGGATTTATTTCCCACTGTGCATAGCATGGATGGTATTTTATATTTCCTCCATTGCCCCACTCATTACGTAGTGACAGGTCCCAGTTATAATCACTGTGCAGGGATGTGCCACCACGAGCCCACCCCTTGTAGGAGGGTGCAAACAGAGAAGAGCTGGGATGATCCTGCCAGTATTTACCCAGTGGTGCTACAGGAGCTTGGGATCAGGCAGGTTTCCATCCTGTGGCCCCCAAGCTCTGGGTGCCTTCTTACACCCAATGGGCAGCCAAGACTTTGCCTTACTGGGGAAAAAAGCAAGGATTGGGTAAAAAGAGGTGCCTTCCATGGTTTCCAGCTTGTGGTGAGGTGCTGGGTGCTGCCCATGTTGGGATAAATGATGCCTGTGGCTCTCCAAAGCCACTGGCCCTGGGAAGGTGCATCTGAGCCAGCCAAGCACCGGCTCATAAAACCTGTGACAAATGGTCAAAAGGTTTACTGGCCATGTACTGCTGCTCATGACCCCATAAACCAGCAAGGATGTGTGGAAACACGGGCTGTTTGTTAGGATGTTTGCTTGTTAAATAACCTGACCTGCTCTGAAATCCCCTGCTGGCATCGCCAGGCTAAGAAAGGGGGGCAACTCAGTAAAAATAAGTAAAGCAACCCATGAATGACATGTAGGAAGTCACAGGAGGAGGAAGCACAAGTGCTGTCACGTGGGGGATGAGAGTGGAAGGAAATAACCACCGAGAAGCAAAATTTATGAGACAATTATACTCTTTTTTCCCGAGGATTTTTGTCCTTGATTAAATCCCTCTGAAGGTTGGGAACAGCTGTGGTGACCTGGGAATGTTCATCACTATCACTTCGGTGACAGGACCGTGGTACTGGACTTGGCAGTGCCTCTTTATCTCAAGGAATTTTGAAGGTGCCTCAGGCAACTTTAGGGAGCTGGATATAAAGGGGAAAATCCTGCTCCTGCTGGGATGGTGAAAAAGGTCCTCAGCCTCCATCCTTCCCTGCCTTCCAGGGCTTTCAAGCTAAGCCCTGCCAGACCTTGGTGAGATGTCCCAGATCAGAAACAAAAAGAGCTCCAGACCCCATGGGAGGAAGGGACAGCCTCTGCCATGAGAAGTTTCTTTCACTATTCAGAAAACTCAAACACAGGTAACATCTTCCCAGCTGTGTCAGTGCATCAAGGTGAACATTTTGTGCTCCAGGCTGAAGGATTCCTCTGGAACAGCACTTCTTCCATCAGGAGCCCCCGGGAGCAGGATGTGACCGTCGCCTTTTCTGGCCACGGCTCCTGGGTGAACCAGTGACCCACCGCACGACTTGCAGACTCCAGAACCTCTCAAACTGAAGAGAAAATGAATGTGCTCAAGATCTCGTTGCAAATTTCAGTCTTCTGCTGAAACAGAGCCAAGATCTTTAATTCATATTCAGATCCCTAATCAATATTTCAAGAAAATCAAAGTGTAAAGCTCAACCTGTATAATTGTGGTTCTGCCTTCATCCTGATTGCACTTAATTTCATCAGGGTCACACTGAAGGGCTCAGGCTTGTTTAATTCTAAACTCCAATGACAGTCAGAGGAACCCAATTTTAGTTGCAGCTCTGTAAGATTTTTTAGTCACAAGCAATTAAATGGCTTTCTTTGGCCTCCTTAAATTGACAAACTGTAAATAAGGTATTCTGGAGGGTTGTTTCTCCATAGGAAATGATACCACCATATTTAAAACATATATAGAATAATTTGTGATAACTGCTACTACCTCAATAGGTGATAAACCAATAAATTAAAGTAACAGCACATAAAATGATGAATTCTGGTAGACTTAAGGTGATATAAAATAATTGGAGACTTTACTGCTATTTCTGTTTTTAATGGGGTTCTGTGGCAGTACGTTCTGGCAGCAGGGCTGGAAAGGTAAATTAATCTTTATGCATCATCACCAAGCAGTGTAAACAGGGCCAAACTTAATTAGGACGTAATAGATTGTTAAGTGTCTGCCCCTCGGAGGTGAGATTGCTCTGGCAAGTGATTACAGACCATCAGGCAGGGTCTTCTTTAGAAGACTGGTAGTAGTTTTCCATGCCTCTGACAACAAATCCCATGGAAAAGCCCTGCCAGAGAGGCAACTTTCCACGGTCCCAGGGCCAAACACAAATCTGCAGTGAAATGTTAATGAAATGTGGCCTGAGATTGTACTGCTTTGGCAGAAAAAGCTCTTGTTTTACTGCAAAAAAACAATGCGAGTCATTGGAATCTCCACCTGGGAGTGGGCTGGAAGTGCTGGGCCTTCCCAGCTCATCTTCCCACAGCCATGAGCACCCCATCCTGCTGGGCTGGAAAACCCATGGAGAGGGGGAACTGGGCTGAAGTAGGTGTACAAAAAGAGCAAAAATCTTACTTTACGTACTGTCTTTGAGACATTATTGCACATTAAGGAGAGAAATGCAATACAGTCTATTTCTCACTTCTATTTCTGATACTGGTTTTTGTCACTGGCAGCTCCGTTCCTGTGTGATTTTCAGAACCTGCTGTACTGTGACCTCTCTTACCACAGCAGCAGTTGAACTTACACTTTTATATATAAGCATATATTTATACATTACTACACATGCTCTTGCTTCTTTAATGGACTGAGGTCACTAATTGAACGCAAGGTGGTAATTTCTGGTTTAAAAGTAGCTGCAAAATGTAGTTCAGAAATCTCAAAGTTTTTTGTGAGAAATGTTGGCAAACTAATTCTGAAAAGAAAGTGTGTTTTATTGAACAGTTTCCATCAGTCTGGATTCAATGTCTGTACAGTGTGGACAGCAGAAAATTCAGGCCAGAAAGTGTATTTTAATCTCACGGGAATTTTAGTTGTGTCTGCTTTCAAACTCATTTTGTAGTATGGGCTTGGTGTGTCAAGGTCACAATGCAGACAGTGGCATGAACTGGTCAGATGTAGAGTGGCAGATCTTTGTCACACTGTCAAATGCCAAAAGGTGTCTTAATAACAGGAAATCAAAGTGCAGCATCATCTTGAATTCCTTGATTACTCCAAGGCTCCTTTTGGAGTTCAACATTCCTGAGATTATTTCCTGATAATTGTGTTAAGAGTTTTCTGCTGCTCAATTGCCTCAGGAATTAGGATACGGTTTTGAGAGCAGGTGAAGGACTCCCCTGCTAGCACAACTCTCCAGAGAAGAAAACATTTCTCATTATGGAAATTACCACAGATATTGTATGAAAAGAGGAAAAAATAATTTCAGAGCTCTGGGAAAGGTCCACGGCAGACCATCATGTTGGACCCATCTTGTTAATCAGGATAAAATGGCAGAGAAGACACAAAATGCTGAGTTCCCAGCTTTATTTGGTCACTAGCATCCTTGCAGAGGGGTTCTGTATACTTTAATTTCTATTTTAAGTCTTTAATTCACTTTTTAATGCCCTCTTTGTTAATTTATTATGTTTTGCTCTTTGTTTGCACCACCTAAAACTAAACCAGTTTAATCCACATACATCTCAAAGTCAGACTCCACCCTGCATTTGCTTTTGCATTTCCACTCTTTGGTAATAGCTTTTACAGGTGGACCAGTTTAAATTCTTAATTTTGTCTAATTCCTCTAAATGCACAATGATTCTTCAACTGGAAAGGAAAGAGAGTAGCTCGGAATGATCCATATGTTGAAGTACTGTATTTTCATCGTTTAAATGATAAACTTCCCATGAAATATCCACAAATGTACATTCGTGACTCCCATCCAATGATCTATTGGCCAGAGGCACATACATTGTTTTAATTTATTTTGGAGTAAAGGTGCTTTCCTGCCGAGTTTGGATAAGCTTGCTATGCACCAAACAGATGTTCAATAAAAGAGACTTTACTGAATATGACAGAGAAACTCAGGGAGAGAGGATGAAGGAAGGAAAATTACAGGATGTATGGATTCCTGGTTCATCAAACAACAGGCCACACTTTTAATCGGGGCCCTTTTATGGATGGAGCAGTAATGAAACAGAAGGACCAGAGATGTCTTGGAAGAAGGTGACGCCGATGTGTTGCTCGTGGTGGAATTAACCTTCGCAAACCCACTGTGAGAGCACACAAAGTCTCCCCATCCTCTGATGGGTGAAAGCAGTTCCTCCCATTGTGGGAAAAACACCTGCAAAAATTCAGTTGCAGGATTTGGGAGAATTACAAGGTCTGGAGGTGGGCATATGAGGGTTTCTTCCCACCATGTGAAACACCCAATTTTGCTCTCGGAAGGGAAAAGTGATTCTTAAAACACCCAAGCCTTATATCTATTCAGTCTTTTCCTATTTGGAGAAAGGTGCTATTTAAGGAGGAGTTGAGGAGCACAAAGCCAGCCTGATTCATCAGGAGATCAAAGAGGGAATGCTGCCTTTGAGATAAAGATGGCTCTGCCTTGAAAGGTTTCTCCTTTGTTCAGGGATGTCCACCCACCACGTGGGACAGCTCCTCCTGAGAGACACACATGAGGAGAAAAGCACCTCCTCTGCCTGCTCCCAGGGAGCTTAACCTCCAATTTTTGGATGTTTCCATCAAAGAGAGACTTCACGCCTGACCTTCTCCAGCCCCGGCCTGCTTTCGAGCAGGGCAGCACAAAGGGGATGAGCCTCCATCTTGTGACAGAGAATTCACTCAATGATGCAACTTTTAAACCCAGAAAATTTTAGCAGCCCACTGGAAACTTTCTTATTCACAAGAGGTGAATCCCAGTAATTGATTTCCCAAGGAAAAGGAATTGACATTTTCCACCCAGCAATCTGCTATGCTTGTCCAGGGGTGGTTAATAACCAGTTTTCCTCACTCTACCTTCCACTATGGATGTGCCAATGTGGTGAAAACTTAAAGTATTTAAATATTTTTGTGGGCATTTTGGTAAAATCTGATGGTTTAAAAGGTAGAATGGCTCCTGCAGGTCCAGAGCCTCCATCAGTACTCTCCATCCACATTATTCAATGCTTTCAAAATCAGTCCTAATAGTAGTGGTGTAGCGGGTCAGTTCGCATCTTCTACCTTTTGTGAGATAAGAATTAGGAGGAATGCAAAGCAGGCTCCAAACTTAAAGAATATAAAGAAGTTTATAAACTAAACTGAAAGAAAAAGGATTAATAAGAGTCAAAATACACCTTCAGAACACTTCTCTTCCCCCCATCCTCCTCCCTCTTCCCAGTTACAACATAAAGGCATAAACTTGAGATTATTTCAGTCAGTTTACCAACTCTGAAATAGTCTTTCATCAGTTCACTTAGGGAGAGGAGTCTCTTTTGCCCATGCTATGGGGCTTCTCCACAAGAAGGAGTCTTCTCGTGGCTTCCTCGTCACAGCACAACAGCTGCCCAGGGTGGTTTTCTGCTGGCATGTGAAAAGTCCCTTCCCTTGAATTACAGCTTTTCCCACAGCTGTTTTCGAGGGTTCAGTCTTAGCTAATGGGGTGCTATTTTAAGGATGAGCAGTTCAAGAGCAAAGGTTCTCATCATCTGCCTCTAGGGGCATCTTCATCTCAGGAACAGAGGTCT
>VZRQ01000730.1:212002-239484 GCA_013397975.1 Machaerirhynchus nigripectus
TTCACGTGCCTTTGCCTTTCCCTTTCCTCTGACCTGGGAGAGGATGATGTTTGCAGGTGTCATCTCTTCTGGGGAATTTACAGTTCAGAAGGGGTTAATCTTACCCGGAGCCTTGCCTTGCAGCTAGAACTTATCTCTCTGGTGGTCACATGCTCTCTGCTGGGCAGCGGCCAGGAGCTGGTTTCAGCCAAAGCTGTAAAGGTCCATCTTTGGCTGCCCCAGAGAAGGGAGGGAGAGCATCACAGCCCTCACGGAGCCGCGGGCCTGGCCCCAGCCCCTGCCAGGGCCGAGTGGTCAGGCCCAGTCATGCCGGGCCAGGCCCAGCCAGGCCCAGCCTGGCCTGCCGGCCAGAGCCCTCTCACCAGCCCGAAAGCCGGAAGGAAGAGAGATTTCCTGGACTTCAACTTGACTTAAATATGTAGATTTCGAGAAGCGTTATTGGTCAAAACAACTGTCCATCAACTCAGGTTCAAACCATCACAAGCGGAAATGCCTTGGAATACGGTGTAGGACAACAAACATGTGACCTGACTTGGCTGCTGGGGCTTTCTCTTGGTGTAATGGAATGGAGAGAAAAGGTAAGGAGGGGTTTCTGGAAAAGGGACCTTTGTAACTGAATTTTATAAACTTTCTTTCAGGAAATTCTCAGCTTGGCTTAACTCTCCTACATTCACTTCTTTAGAAGGAACTTCCATTCTACAACCTAAAAAATGTGTATTTTCACGTAGACATGAGCTAATAAAATAAAAGTGAGTAGGATATATGGGGAAAGATGGCAAAAATTCACGGCAAAAGGGGAGCTGAAGAAAATAAAAAGTCTAAGTTGTAACTGGCATCAGACCTAACTACATAATTTTTTAAGAAGCTGCTGAGATGCTGACCTGGATATTTACCAAGCTCTTCCTGGGTAGAACTTGCCGGTTACTAGCAAGTCGAGATGAGAAAGTAACTCAGCTGTGGGACTGTGGTGGGCTTCTCCAAAATACACATTGAGATTTGTTAATTTGCAAGAGCGAAGCAACACTGTCCCTTTAAAAATAAATTATTTTATAATTTATTATTAAAACCACCAGCCATTCAGAACCAAGGGTGAATAAACAGGAGTTTGCAGCATGAAGTAGGGTCCTGTGTAGACTTATAATTATGTTTGAGTATCTACAACCAGAAGCACCAAGTCTCCACTGCTGCTGATGAATTCACACATGATGCTGAAGTTTCAAAACACTGAAGCCTGGGCAATATTTTTCACAAGATGGATTGGCAGTTTTAATAATTCCCAGATCCCAAACACATATGAAACAAGCCCTTGATGAGAAAGGTCTGATTACAAATAACCTGCAAGGAGATGAAAGTTCGTTTTTAATATCTGTTTTTTTAATTCTGCCTTAGACTTTCAAGAGGCTTCAAAAGAAGGCAAAGACTAGAAAACAGTTTGATTTAATACTGTTAGATGTGTGAAATAAAATGCCGGACAATAAGAGATGTAAAAACAAGCAACAAGTGCAAATGACTTAAATCAAATTAAAGAGCTAATTGAAAATAATGGAATTAAACCCTTTTTTGGTGGTTTTTATTCATCTGGTTTTCAGCCCTGTTTGCAACAGCATTTTTTTTTTATCTTCTTTACTTTGAAGAACAAACTTTCTCTGCCATGAAAGACAATGATTTTAATCAGGCTCTGAAATGTCATTCTCTGGGGATGTGGATGTTAAATGCCAGCGAGGAAGAGAAGCACCATCAACACAAACCAGCAGGGCAACCACGAAGCGAAGCGGCCTCGGTGTGTGGAGCTCTGATACAATATCCCGATACTGAGATCCTTCAGCTCCCATCACAGTGATCCTCACCAACACGACCTTGCTTTCATTCTCTCTATATCTAAAGGAATTCTTTTTTTGTGATACAGATACTCACAGCTTCAACTGAGCAAATCTCGGACTTCAGTGAGGAACCACAAGGTATCCACTGGTATCTCTCTGTTTTCAGAACAGTTTTGGCCCAGATCACCCAATATGGACTAAGCTTTTGTTGGTTTTGTTTACTCAGCTGAAGGGAAATGGGGTTTACATGGGGTATTTGGGTGTTTTTCTATCCATTAAAGCAAAGGAGTGACCCCTCTGCAGTGGGATTGGTGTGACTGCAAACCCGCCTGTGCTGCAGGGAGCTGCTCCAGGGTGTTCCTGGTGTGTGGGAGAGGAGGTGTCCCAGCAGGAACACGACTGTCCTTATGGCTCCTCACTGTCCCACTTCTCTTACCCTGCCCATTGCCCTTGCAGTGCCAGGTTGACTTCTCCTGCTCTCCTCTGTCCGCTCCCATCCCCCAGCTGGGCAGAGCTCCAGGGCAGGGATGGCTCAGCAAAGGTGCATTTGCCCAAAGGGCCTGAAGCCTTCAGTGCTTAGAAATATCCTGCTGAGTAGAATCAAGGATTTTAATGGTCTTAAATCCAACTTAAATGATGATTCTGTGATTGCAGAGCACATCTGCTGGGGGATGTTACCTACAGACCTTGAATGAGGCTTGGCTTTGCAGAGCAAAATTAAATCTGTTACAAGCATTTTGTACAGAAAATTCCCCCATAAATCCCTGTCATCAGTGTTCAGAAAGTTTCTCCCTTTTTTTTTGACTGGAAGATCACAGAAATAACTTCCCTGTGCAGTTCAGAGCTGGGCAGCACAGGGGGTTCAGCGGCTCCTTGGCTTTAGAGGTTATTTTTGCTTTACCCCATCCTGCCCAGGAGCAAACCAGGCTTGGAGCAACCTGGTCTAGTGGAAGGTGTCTCTGCCCACGGCAGGGACTGGAGTGAGATGATATTTTAGTCCCTTCCAGCCCAACCCACTTTAGGATTCTGTGATTAACTGTGCTGCCTTTCTCATGGGCAGCCTAATTTTAAGTCTTGCAGAAGAACAAGGGGAAAACCAACTGAGACAACATGAGGACAATTCCCTGCTTGTGGAAATGCTTTTTTTAAATGAAATTATTTCCCCTGTGTACTGCTGCGCTGCCTCTTCATTAGAGGGACAGGAGAAGTGTGCTTGCTCAGTGCTGAGCTCTCATGGTATGCAGGGGCTGCATAAAAAAAATTATTCCTGGTGCTAAAAACCAACCTGACACTGCTCCTTAAGTTTGGTGAAACATCCAATCAGTCTCAGTGGGTTTTTCAGAAAAAGGAATAAATAAAATAACAGGAAGAAGGCAAAAAAAAAAAAAAAAAAAAAAAAAAAAAAAAAAAAAAAAAAAAAAAAAAAAAAAAAAAAAGAGGTGGGGGGGGGAGATAGAGAGAAAACCCACCAACCCTGGTGTGTTCCCATAATAAAGGGACTAAAAATGCCCCACTCATTGATGCAAAATTACAGTTATTGTTTATCCTCCTTCTACTTCACACAGCTTTATACAATACACACCACGAAAAATACAAGCAAACAACCGACACATTAGTTAAGAGACCTTCCATTTTACTTTGGCAGTTCACGATAATGGAATTTAATTGTGGAAAAAGCTGAATAATTTTAGCTGAATGTCATTTGGTTCATTCAAACTGGGAATCAGGGACATTTTTAACAAAGGTTTTCAAACTTCTTTTGAAATCAGGAAGCTGCTGTGCACAGATAAGGGGAGAGGTTTGAGGATTCTCTATCAGAAATTTCAAGGTTTTTTCCATCTGCTTTTTCACATTAACTGGTAATTATCCAGAAAGGCACATAATAGTGCAGAAATGACAGAAGCTGACAAAGGTTTTCCTAAGATATGTAAATTGTCAGTGATAGGCAAGGTGCAACAGAAAGGCTTTCTACAGCACAATTATTTATGCCAGTTTCATTTGCTTTTAGGTAGCACTGATGGTTCTACCCCACCGCCACCTTTATCACAGGCACTGCACATTCCCTCACCACCAGCACACAGGGAAGGTGGCAAAAACTGAGCTTGGAGCTTGGTGGTCTCCTCCAACGCCTCTATTTTCTATTAAATACATGCACGGGGGGCTGTGTGTGGATATATTTCTGAGGAGTTTGTTATAACCTTCCCCTTCGTTTCTCATGCTGCAGAAATAAATAAAAAATGTGATCCTTCCCAGAGAAACAACTCCCACCTGCTGGTGGTCTCAGAGCCCACCTTCCTCACAGCAGCTGTTTGAGGGAGGAGGCATTAGAAGGGACACTCAGCTGTTTGTCTCTGAGGTTCGTTAGCCCTCTCTGCTAATTGCTCAATTCCAGCAAGCAGATGAACCCCTGAGAGATGCTCAGATAAAGCCCCTTCCTCCAGCTCTCACTGCCCAGGGCTTCTCTTGCTGGGGTTGGAAAGATGGGTGGTGGGACAACCACTCCATTTGCCTTAGAAAATTCAGTGTGGGAATGTTGAATCGTGGAATAGTTGGAGTTGGAAGGGACCCTTTGAAGGTCATCCAGTCCAACCCCCCTCAATGAGCAGGGAAGGCCAGATTTGGGTACCCTTAGGTTATACTCCTTAAGGGAGGAAAGATCCCCTCTCTCTAAATTGTCCACTCAGTCTCAGGAATAATTACCCTGATGGCATTAAAAACGTGCCATCCCCTTGACCTGTCCCAGCAGGTCACCAGGCTGGGCTCCACGTCTTGAACAGGGTTTTACAAAGATGTTTTTAGTCTCTGTTGCACAGGCAGAAGGATCGTGTTTCAATAAATATCCCTTTGCCAAAGGAGAGGTTGGGCTGGGCTTCTGAGTCCTTCTGGGAACTTAATTCTTATTTAAGTAAAGAGTAAGGGGCTGTGCACGGGAGAAATTCCTGCCTGGCCTCCCCCTCATTCAGCTTATATGGGAATTACAGGTTTTAATTAACCTTTTCTGGGAATGGGACTTCCCATGTAACTTCCCATGTAATGAGAGGTTATAGGATCTTTAATGGATGGAAGGACTTCACCTGCTTTAGTGACACCAGAGGTGTTATGGTGGGTTAATCACTTCCCATCAGCACCTGAGTGATGTTAAATTACCCTGATGGGAGGAGTTTCCATTTGCTTGTGGGGGTGGAATTCATTTCCCTTATGGTAATACTCCGTGAAGCTAATGGGGGCTGAGAGAAAGGAAACAAGATGCAACACAACAGATTTGTATAAAAAAAACCCAACAAGATTGCATTTGAAAGTCAATGCGCTTTGTTATCAACTGTAAGGACCTTGTCTCCTATCTGGAGCTTTGTTTTCCCAAATCAGGGAGGTCAAACCCATGTGAAAGGCTGTGGGATGGATGGAGGGGAAGGATTTCACCCACCAGAGCCACTGGGCTGCAGCTGGTGCCCAAGGAGTGTCTGTCCCTGCAGGAACCAGCCTGGGCTTACTTGTTTTCCTTATTTTATTTTATTTTTTAAAGACAGATTTTCTTTCAGAGCCTTTTATGCCATAAAGATTCAACAAAAACTTTCAGGAGCTTCTTTACTTGGTCAGTGCTGACCCCCACCAGGAGGTGCTGGCTCAGGGGGTTAGGATGAAACATCCCAGCAGCTGGTTTTTGGGGGCTGCAGCCCAGAATAGCTCCTGTGCTCATGCTCCCTTTTATCCCCATTCCTGTTAACTCCCAGGACTCCTTCCTTTCCCTGTGCAGCTCCTGGTAGTGCTCGAGGGGCAAAACCAGCAGCTCCAGCTGCTGACACTGGGCTGTAGCTCCACTGGATGTTGGAAAAGCCAAAACAGGCATCAAACATGCCTAAGTTTAAATAGAAGTCAATAAATTATTAATTGCAAGAGGAAAGCCCAGCCCATGCCCAGGGGAGACCCCAGGACAAGATGAGGTGGGTGACCAGATCCCAAGCCCAGCTGGAAATGGATTTTGGGAATAGGCAGGCGAATTAACTTAGGTGTGTGGGCCAGCAGCATCCTGCTGATATTCACACAGAGCATTTAGGATAATAAAAAATTGCCTGAGTGGTAATCATGTCCTTAAACTTTCTGGATTTCCTTTGGTTTTAGTTTTTTTTAGGTTTCTTTTTTAAAATAAAGTTTAAATTAGATCAAATACCACCAGGCCTGTGAAGATGGTCCCGGGTGGTTTGTACACAGCAGAGCTGAGGACTGTGGAATTGTCATGCACAGGCATCAGGTGAGAGCTGGCAAAAGCACTTTGAAAAGGCACAAAGGCACTTAAGGACAGAAACCCTGAGGATGCTCAATAAACAATCACAGGAACGGTGCTGTGAATGTGACTTTGCCATTGTTACACATTTCTGCTCCTGCTTGTAGTGACGTTTTGGGCACTGTCTAAATACACAGAAACGGCCTGAATGCATCACCTGGATTATCTGATGTTAGTTTGGGTTTTGGGGTTTTTTTCTGCAGCCTCCTGGTAGACTTTGAAGGAAGAAAAGGAAAAAAAGAAATTAAATATATTTCAGAGTAATTGAACTGTGTTCACATTAACTTACACTAAAATTATTTTTAATTAAATGAACTTCCCCTGTTTGTAGCTGGAAGGTACTTGTGTGAGATAAAAACTCCATTCTAATAACGCTGAGACTCACCAGCACTTAATTAGCATCACAACTCAAGGCAGAGGGAGCAGGAAGGCGAGCAGGGAGGTGGGTCTGTGCTGCTGAGTGGGATTTTGGGAAGGGATGCTCAGCCCCCATCCCAGAGCCCAGCCAGCACCGCCAGGAACGCCGGGAGGGAAAATCACGCCTAGGGTTTGACACAGTTTGTGGCAAAAGCAATTATAATTAACATTATATTAAATATTAAGTCAAGATCATAAAATGTTGATTGGTCCTGATTAGCTGCATAATCCATAATTAGAAATCACTGCACCCTTCAGCAGGTACTGTAGTGCCTCGCCTGTGATTTCACCGCTAAATTAAGCGAGAGTGATTCAGCTTTTGCCCTGAGTTTTACTCCTGCATTTCATTTAGGGCAGAAGCACATTCAGGTAAAGAAAGGCACAGGATCTGTTTCCACTCAGGCTGCTCCCAAACTCTCCATCCCAAGGGCAGCTCCCCATCCCTTCCATGCCCGTGGAGAGGTGATGGCCCAATTGCCCTTGACCATTCTCAGCTCGGCTTTGGTTGTGGCTGAAAGATGTAGGGGGAAGCTTTGGAACTGCCTGGGGAAGTGCTGAAAGGGCTCAAAATCCATGTGGATGTGGCTTTTGGAGGCACTGGGTTGTGGTGGCCTTGGAAGTACTGGGGGATGGTTGGTCCCAATGATCTTTAAGGGTTTTCCCAACCTAAATGGTCCCGCGACCGTATGGAATTCTGTATTCTCTGAAAAGTCCTTGTGTATTTCCTCACCCCAAAACAGCGACTGCACAAGGCAGAGCTGAGGCCGTGCCCTCCTGGCTCAAGCCGGGATGAAGCAGCATTAGGCAGTTCCAAGGTAATGATTTATTTTTGGCACAAACTCGGAATACACCTCAGGACACCTCAGCAAGGAGGCAGCAAAAGGAGATTCTTTATTCTGATTTGATTTTAGAAGACCAAACCCATCTGTGCCTTGCTTATTAATGGCGTGGAAACAGAGACCCTTTGGGAGTTTGGTGGCTCTGGGCTGAGGAGCTGCTGCAGGAGGGTGAATTATTCGGGGTGTTATCAAGGCTTGCTGAAGCAGCCCTGCTTTCCCCTAATTTTATGGGTCCATTTATCCTGGATATCCATTTGTAATGGTTAATGTCATCATCACACACTGGGAAACGCTCAAGTTTTGTTAAAGTAAAGAACAAAATCCCCTAAACCATGAGGTTTTATGTCTTTGCTGCTAATTTCAGTCACTGCCTTGGCTGGAGACCCAGCTGTGATTTTCCACAGTAGAGCTGGATAAAAATAATAAAATTTGGTGGATAAAATCCCAAACCCGTGGCAGCCTGGCTGCTCCTGCTGGAGCTCCAGCAGCCTCCTTGAAGCAGCGCTGATCCAGAGGGACCCTCGGAGGCTGTGCTGGGCACCCGCTGGCAAACCCAGGGCTACAGAGAGAAAACACACTGTCATAATTTCCTCTTTTCCAAAGGCACTTTGGAGTCCTAGGGAAGAAATCTTTTCATTTTCATTCCTTCTGCTGTTATCTCCTGCCCTGATTAGCATTGCCTGGGAGTGGAGCTGAGGTTCTGGGCAGAGCCCGGCACTCTCAATCAATTAAATCAATGCGGCCGTGAAGCTCCAGTGATTTTCCCTAACCAAGGTTTGGGCCTAAAAGGAGGGCACAGGAAATCACAGGGAATGTGGCTGCTGGGCAGGTGGAGAAAAGCAGGAGAGCTGGGCTGAGGGTCCCTGTTTCCCTGTGATGGATATCATGGAATGCAGCCCTGGACTGCGTCAGGGAGGTACTTGCACTCACACACTCATTCCCACAACCTTTCAATTATTCTCCTTGTGTTAATGACTATGTGTTTATTTAAATCAATGCATTTTAATTTCTAGACATACATACCTATTTATTTCTATTAAATATATGTATATTTAATAAATTTTCATTTTAAATTATTAAGATGGCAGAGACCCTCTCCATCTTTTAAGAGTTACTTTTGGCTAGTCCAGGGAATCCTCTGCCCTGCCTGAGCTCTTCAAGCAGCCACGTATCCTAAGGAGATCTTTATCTGTGCCACTACACAGCATCCAAACCCCACTCACATTCTTGTAACAACCTGAAAACACCAGCAAGCACCAGAAAACGCTCCCAAACCTTGAGTGTTCTTTGCTGAAGTATTGAGAGTGTAGGGGTTACCTCCGAGTGAGCAGCTAAATAAATAAATATAAAAATGTGACCAGATTCCCATGCCATGACTATCAAAACCAGGGTATTTCCACTCCTTCAGCATTTTCATTGGAAAAAAACAGATGGTAAAAAAAAATAAAAGCAGAATGTCCTCTCTCTGTGCCACCCTCCCCTGGGCAGGGGTGCAGGAGGTGCTGGGCACAGGCTGCTGCATTCCCAGTACAAAACTGGATTTGCGTCTCCTGCCTGGGATGCACAGCAAATCCCTCCATCTAGCAGACAGCCTTTTGGCTTCTGGAATACTAAAAATGCCTCTTTTTTCGCCTGCAGAACCAATGCATTAACTGAGAGAAGGGGCAGCAGAACGAAAGCCTGGAGCTGCTGCTCGCCCTGGAGCTGGAACAGCCTTTGAGCAGCAGCAAAGCAAGAGAAAGCAAAAACACCCCTCTAACATGGCTGCAAAGAGAAGGTCTCTGCAGTCCTTTCTTAAACACTGAAGATATTTTCATTTAAAAATATCTACTTAAAGGCAGGTTTAATCTCAAAACAGCATTTTCGATTAAAAAAAAAATCACATGCACACAAAAAACCCCCCACCTTCAAAAATGTCTCGAGTTATTTCTCCTTCAATTTTTTTTTCCAATTAAATTAATTTAAACTGAGTGAAAAATGCTTTATGCCCTAAGAGCCTGAAACCTCTGGTGTCAGCTGAAACGGGCACTTGTGCTCTCAGCTTCAGCCCTCGCTGCAGGCACCTCTGCTTTGAAGCCTTTGAAGTGTTTGTGGCACAGGAAGAGTTTCTCCTCAGAGAACACCAGTTATTTTACAGATATTTAATGTGCAAAGAGTGCCTGCCTGTGTTTGGGTTCGGATAATGGGGGTTTCTCAAGGCAGGTGGGAAAAGAGGGATGGGATCTTGACTTGCAGAACAAAATTGAAGGAAAAACCACCTTGAGAGCATCTCTAAGATGCTTCCTAGCCTTCATCAGCACCATCCTGAAGATGAAGATGAAATTATTTGACCTTCAGAGGGACCAAAACCTTTTTTTAGTGCCTATGGAATTCATTTATTCTCCCAGCACCAGGATTCCCTTTAGAGGAAATAATGCCACAAAAAAGCCTGGGAACACCAGGAGCAAAGGGGCTGAAGATGCCCATCCCCACAGGATGGGCATCTGGTACAAACCCCCTGAGCTTATTTTGGGACTGTGACGCAAGAGCCCTGCAATAAATTTGATTAAATTTGATTAATGGTTGGATTTTGGAGCTAATTATTTGACTCATGTAACGACCTTGCTTGTCATTTCAGAGGCAGCACCTCTGCCTGCATTCCAGGGGGGCTGATGCAAAATCTCCACCTCAACACCCAGCAGCACCAGTTTTGAGGCTGATTTGTTTAAATTGTTACATTTCCCTTCTTTTTTGGGGGGGCAGGGATGCCCAAAAGTTGATGCCTCTCTTTCAGAACAAGCAGCATTTATTCGCCAAGCACTGCAATTATTCCAGCTTGTAACCAATGAGGTTTAATTAATATTAAAATCTCAAATCAGCCAGTTCAGCCAATGTTATTTGAGCACTGATGGTTTGCTGAAGGTCTTCTCCCACAGACTGGTTTCTAAATAGAAGAAAATACAAAAAAATTTCTTACAACATCTGAAATGGAAAAACAATTATGTTCTGTGACTTTAGAGTTATTTTTGAGGACACGTAATATATTTTTGCAGAGCCCCTGTTCTAGGAGAGGCTCCTCCTGCTCAGTGTTTGTTGCTTCTCTTGATGTAAACACAAGGAAATACTGGGTAATAGATAGGAACAATAAATAGATAAGGAATAAAAAATAAAACCTCTGTTTTTCAAACAATCGCCCTTCATGCTACTTTGTTTTAATTTTTCCAGTTTTCCTGGAGCCATCCTTGACTCAGCCAAGGCCAGGTGAGACTTTTTCCTTCTTTGCAGATCCTGACGTTTATAAAGCTTCAATACCCTCTTCTGTAACCAAATGCTCACTACCTACCAGACTATTTTTTCCTTCAGTGTTTCTTTTTAACAGCAGTCTTTAACCCACTGATTCTTTTGGGTTGAGCCAAGGGTTCATCTGATCCATCTGGAAATATCAAGTTCCAGGAGGTAAGAGCATCAGCTGCCCTCCTGACAATTCCCAAACTAAACGCAGCACTGAATCTTGGCTATACCTCAAAAATAGGTGATTTTCATTTTTTTTAATTTAAAGAGGAGGAGAGAATACTTGTCAGAAGAAAAAAAAAAGAAAGATGAGAAGGAAGAGAGAAGATCAGTGAATGTCCAGCATTGATTTAGACACAGGCTCTGCCAAGCAGGAGGAAAAGGACCCTTTCCCAATCCATTCCATTTATGGTTATTAGCAGTGATATAGTATTTCTCTTGGCTCCCAAAAGGAAAAGTGGGGAATGAATTAGGAAAAGAAATAAATTTCTGTAAATAATTTTTTCCGATTCAGATGTTTTTTAGGAAACGAGGGGGGAAAGAAAAAAAATCTGCTTCTCAAATGTCAAGGACTTGAAAGACTAAAAATACATCACCGGAATAAATAAATTAACCCAGAAGACGGGACTGATGCTCTGCAGGCATCAGGGATTAAATAAATTCACTAAATTCAAAGTGGTATTGCAGATAAGAGCTCTTTGTGCTGCAGCATGTACAGCTTATTGATTCTGGGATTGAGGTGCTGTGCACTCTTGTAAAAGGGACTCTGCCTGATATGGCTTAATCCTGCCGTAACGCACAGCCCCGTGCTCCGAGCGTGGAGCCCGCTCCCCTGTCCCCATTTACCTTAATTTGGTTTGTGCCTTCATTTGCTGCACCACATCTGTGCCCTCTCCCCCAGCCTTTCCCCGGCACTGTCTGAGGGACTTCAGGAGGTGCTGAGCCAGCAGCACGGGAGCTGGTGCAGGAAGGGGCCGTGGGCATCTTCCACAGGGATGTAACGGCCCAGCACTTCCCTTTTCCGTCATGTTCTGGGGGAACTGCGGGGACGAGGGATCCCTGGCAACGCCTGGATCATGCAGGGACCTTTGGGGAGCAGCTCAGTGGGGAACCTGGTTCTGCACACTCATGTTTTGTTACAGGAGCCACGAAGGCAGCAGGAATGTGTCTGACCAAGGTCAAAAAACAACCTGCCCAGATAAGATGGGTTTTTCTGGACAAAAAAAGAGAAAAAGTGGGAAGGTTTCCAATAAATCCCAGAGGGGCTGTTCCGCACTCGGCTGGATTGAAGTGGGGTAAGTTCCAATTCACCTGTTTTCCATGGCCCTGGTCAGATGCTGAACCACCAAAGTCACTCTACATTAACACAGAAGAATGTTCAATTCCTCCTTTGGAAGCTCTCCTGGTGCTCAGGAGCTCAGGTCTCCTCTGCAAGTTGCTCTGAAGGGCCAGCAGAGCTCTCCAAACACAGATCTTCATCACTTCCCAAGAAAGACAAAAACCTCCCATCCTCTGGAGGTGAGAGAAAGCAGCTGGGCAGGGCAGTGTTGCTCTCAGGGAGTGCTGGGCTCCTGGGCCATCTCTCCTTGGGTGAGGTGGACCCAAGCAGCAGCACCTTCCCAGCCTTGGAGCATCCTTGGGTGCTGGCTTTCAGAATCATTGGAAAAGGAGCTGATCTGACCAACGGGAAAGGCTTTTATCATTAATTGTTGTCTCTTAGGAATGAGGGAAGAGCTCAAGGAAGAGCTCCATGGCATGAAAGAAGGAGCTACAGGGACTTTTGGGTAACCTCCCCAAATCCCTGTATCTCCCTCAGGTTTGGCAAATCTTCCAATATCTTTCACCAAATTCAAGCTCCTAATCTCAAGACACCTCTCCTCTCCTACGTAAGGCTGCCTCCTGAGCACGATCCACAGGGCCTGTGTTTCAACACCCAGGATTCATTAATATTTCCTGCAGAGTGCTCAGTAAGTAGCAAATAAAGCAGGAAGTGTCCCAGATGTTGGAAAGAAAAAATGGAATTATTCATTGCTTACTAACATCAAATGCTAATGTGAGAAAAGCATCCTTGAAGAAATCCTTGACTAAAATTCATCAGAGTGATGTGAAATCACTGTTTTAATTATGCATTTTGAATGTATTTATTAGTCCCGGTTCTGATCTGACTTACAGATGTTTAGCAGTGATAAGGGTCTGCTGCAGCCTTCGGAATTACTCATGATTCATAATGACAAAACTTGGATCAGAATTAGGTCCTTGTCACTACTCTATAATATCCTTTCATCAAACTTCACATTCAACAGATGAAAGCGACTGTGGTTTCTGCAATTTCCAACTCTACCACTGAGCCCATGAGTTTCTTTTTTGAAATTTCTCCTACAGAAATGATGACTCTCACAGCAAATTTTGTCTGCTTGAGTTATACTTGCCACAAGAAACTTGAGAGCAAAGGAATTGGACTCTTTAATCCACCAAAATGATGTGTTTGGCCTTGTGCTGGCAATAAACACGGAATTTTAATGGAGGAGTTAATTGCTTTAATTATGCGACTCTACAATCTGATTCTTTCTTATTGTTGTGATTATTAGATATATATCTAATACTGAGAGATTTTCCAAACCTGTGGGAGATCCAGAGATTTGATGAGGTTACCCAAAAGCTCAATACCAGACAACAACAGGAGTGTGCTCAGTACCAAAGATATTCAAGATAAAACACCCTCTGTTCAAGAATGATTCAAAGCCAGGTGGTTTCTTTCCAAAGAATGATGGAATTTTAAACTATTGCTTGTTCTAGAGCTGATCCAGAAAGAGCAAGTCTCCAGGGATGCTTTACTCCCTAAGGCATGAATGCATGATTAAGCTAAATGTATTCCATAAATGCCTTGATGACATTAAACTAAATTTTTTAAAGAACAGATGGAGAAAGTTAATAAATATTTCATTCTATAATATAAAACTCACTTCTATATTCACAACTTCAGGGATCCTCAGCTTCACAGATATCAATAAGTCTGATGGATTTCTTGCTGCATTCTCATTCTTCTGCCCTGGTGTCTCTTATGGGATCATCATTTCTGCATGCTTGGATTGTTTTATGGGATCAGTGAAAGGCAAGTGACTGTAAATCTTGACCTCTTCTGCTCCTGGATTATATACTTTTATTCTTTGTGACCATAAGTGTTCATCTCCACATTGAATAGATAATTAAATGACAAAAATTATTCAAAAGGAATTTATAGGGAGAAATTATCCCTTGAAGAACTGAGGGGGAACAGGCATAACCCAAGGAGAATCAGGAAAAAACCCTGAATTTAGAATGGCCACATAAAACACTAAAGTCTCTGTGTATTTGGGAATGTCATGAAACATCCATTCACTGGGAAAAAAACCATTATTTTTACCTGAATATCCAAATTCTATTCAAACAAAATTTCTATTAAGGGGAAACAGTGTGGATATTGCTTAAGAACTGTAGCCCAAGCCTGTTATTCATATGAAAGAACTAATCTCTACATGGGGGAATTACAATTTCTCACTCTGTGTATGCCATGAATCTTGTAAAAGAATAATTAGAACTTGCTCCGAAAGGAAAGAACGCCAGACTTGAGTAATATTTTAGGAAGAGCATTAACAAACATTTTTACACTGCCAACAATCTTCAGCACTTCCTAGCAGAGATTTACATTCCATTATTAATTAACTGCACTGAGTCAATAGTGTGACACAAAGCTCGGGAGATGTGAGTTGAGCACAAACTCTGACATCCACGAGAACGCCGCATTTTGAGAAGTTTGATTTAAAATTTATGCAAATGAGCTCAGCAAGCAAGGCCCCAACAAACTACTTCAAAGCACCACGCTCCAGCCCGAAAAACATGACAAGATCAAATCTTTGTCACTTCTCAAGTGTCTTCGCAAACCTCTGCATATTCAGGATAGATTATTTCACCCCCAGTACCCGGATAGTTTTGGTGGAGAATTAGGAGGTGATTGCTCTTCGTAGGGTCACTGCCACGTCAGCCAATCACCTGAGTGACTGCAAGAATTTAAATGTATTTAAATGTTATAGAATTTGTCTTTTTGGATCTGACTCGTGTGAGGTGTCCGTAGAACACAACAAAATCCCAGCTGAGCTGCCTGACAGTGCTGACCAAAACAAAGCCAAAAAAATACCAATGCTATTGTCCCCACTCTCATTCACCCAGCTCCCACCATCACTCAGTTTTTGGGTTGAGAAACTTCCCAAAAGTGTGTCTAGGGAAAACATTCAATTCAGAGTAATGACAAAAATTGTTCAAAACAAATTTATAGTGAGAAATTGCCACCTGAAGAACTGATGATGCACAGGCACAACCCAAAGTGATATCACAATATCATGCCCTTGTCCCCCTCCTTTTCCCTCAACCAGGATCATCTTTCAGTTTTTGGGTTGGGAATCCCCACAAAGCTGCATCCAGGGAAAATATTAAATGCAGAGTAAAGCATTGCTGTAAAGAAATACTAATTAATTCATGTTATGTTTCATGCCACAGAAATTGGTTTATTCGCTTATTGAAAGTTAGCTTAGGTCCAGGTACATTTGCATCTTCAGAATCAGGGCTTTTAAGGAAGAAAAAGTTTCTCATGTTTCCCGACATCCAATTAAAATGGTTGTCCTTTGACGTCAATTAGAGCCAGCTAAGAAAAAAAAATCATCCCTAATTGCTTTTTAGAAATAGACATTATGGCTTGCACCGTCGCAGCCAGATTCGATTTCCTTTTACAAGAAACCAGGATGCTGGGAATGCTGTAAAACTCCAGCTCTGCTGAATATGGATGTGGAGCTCTGCTGACAGAGAGCTGCTTTCCCTTGGGCTGCAGAGAGAACTGCGGCAAACCCGACAAACGTGCTGAAACATCTCCAAAGTGGAAAAAGGCTGGAGCTGGATGTTCAGCTGGGGCTGGTTTGGGATGGGCAGTGCTCTGGACACCTCTGCTCTGGTGCCAGGCTGGGAGAGCTGGGGGTGTTCACCTGGAGAAGAGAAGGCTCCAGGGAGACCTCAGAGCCTCTTCCAGTGCCTGGAGGGGCTCCAGGAGAGAGACTTGGGACAAGGGATGGAGGGACAGGATAAAGGGGAATGGCTTCCCACTGTCAGAGGGCAGGGTTGGATGGGCTATCGGGAAGGAATTCCGGGCTGTGAGGGTGGTGAGGCCCTGGCACAGGGTGCCCAGAAAAGCTGTGGCTGCCCCATCCCCGGAAGTGTCCAAGGCCAGGCTGGACAGGGCTTGGAGCAGCCTGGGATAGGGGAAGGTGTCCCTGCCCATGGCAGGGGGTGGAATGGGATGGGTTTTAAAGTGTCTTCCACCCAAACCATCCTGGGATTCTATGGATGCTCAGTTCTCCATCCCTGCCTCCCCATAAGAGTGAGCGTAACCTATCCCGACAATTATAGCTACAAAAATGATCAAGTCCTCAAAACCTGGGTGTGTTTCTTTACAAGGAGCATCACCGATTTTCTCAAAGCCTTCTCCACATTTGTCTTACTGCAGGGAATCCATAATGTCTCTGCCCACCAGGAAGAAGAGGAGTCCAGAGAGTAACACCAGGGGCACCCCGGCGGCGGCAAACATGAAGGACCACCCGTAGTAGACACGCACAAGGTCATCATCCAGGCACTTCTCACTCCTCTCCAGGAGGATGTACTTCTGAAAGTCAGCTGCAAACTCCTTCCACATCACAAAGAGAAACACGAGCAGGAGAAACAAACCCCCTGGGAGGAGAGACAAAACTGAGTTACTGTCTGTGCAGGAAATACAGGAATAAAGGTGAGAAAAGATCACAACAGCTTCTCATCCATGCTCTGCATCAAAGCTTTGTGTTGCAGAACTGTTGCTCCTGAGGTTGCTCTGCAGGTTCCTGTGGAAGCCGAAGCCACTGGCCATGGGAGAGCTCCACACCACAGTGATCAGTTCCTGCCCTCTGACACCTTGTGCTTTGACCACCAGCACTTCTGAAGGCTCTGCTCCAGCAGGATATGACCATGGAGAAACCACAAGAGCTGGGCTGACGTTCCCAGCAGGGACCTGCATTCTTCTCTCAAAGGTGGGATGTTTCACCTTTTTCACTTTTAATTTCTTGGAGGTGAATGAGGAGACACCAAAACTTACTTCTTCCTTTTCTCTATCTACCCTTCCAAGCAGTGTCATATCCAATTCCCACCAGGAATGCAAAGATGCCGGGATCAGTCCTACTGATGGCAAAATTCTGGCACTGAACCTGCCACCCCCAGAGCCAGCAGAGCCTGCAGGGCCAAGCAGGGCCAACACATTATGGAGTGGGAAAGGCCCACAGCCATGAGATATTAATCTTAGATGGACTACTAAATACCAGAATAATAACAGGAATAATAAGCAGCTTATGCCACGAGGCTCGAAGCAGATGACAAAAATTAGAGAGGCCCAAATCTCATTTACTGTGTATCATTAAAAATATACATCCATGGTGCATTTTAAACTCAACATCCATTAAAGCTGAACAGTGACGGTGTGATGATAGGTCTGAAAGCAGTTCAGAAATATCTGATCTTGCTACTTCACAGGTAGAAGCTGCTATTTTTAAATGGTGCTGTATAACAAATAGATACACACACACACACGTATATGAAAGAAATGCATCACAGCTTATATTATTTTTATGGCTTAAGTGAACAGCTCAAAATTAATTTAGTTGACAAGTTACCACACAGTTCTGTGGATGTGCAGGATTTAATTTCTCCCCTTGCCATTTTTAAATCAAAGGTAGTTGTGGTGTATTTAATTATTCTTCCTGGCAGCTTGTACACTCCAAAATCCAGCTCTTGTGCTAAGGAAAGGAAAGGGGTAAAGCTTGATGTTGATTTATCTGCTTAGGGAGGTTACTGAATCTTCAGTCAGAGAAAACACGTCTGTGTTTTACTGTGATTCCGTTATAATGGTTATAAAAACATCTCTGAGACAAAAATAAGACTCACATGAAGGTAAGAGGCTTCAAAGTCCTCACCAGGAATGAGATCCAAGTTGCAGTTCCCCACCCTAAGCTGCCACATTTGCTAAACTGCCTCCCATGTCGTAAAAAAATGCAACCCTATCAATCAAAAATTGGTGTAGCCATACAAACATTCTTTACATCACCCCACACTGATATTCCAGCCGTTCTCCCCTGACGTGGAGGAGTCCTTGTTTTTTCTGGAGAGGCAGGCAAGGAGTTAAACAGCAGCTGCTGGAACATTTGCATGTTCATTGAGGTTTTGATACCACTTGAAATTAAGTGCACAAATAAATATTTTACACTTACTATGATAGTTGTATGCTTAAAATACCAATTATTCTACTATAAGAAAACGATGGCATGTTTAAATAGTCGCATGTCCTTTACAAAATACAATGTATTGATAAGAAGGCAATTAAGTCTTTATTACCAGTGTAATTTAAAATTAAATTAATTAGATAGCAACTGAACCTTGAAAAGTGCTCCTTTAAAGATCAATTTCTATTTCATTAACTTATAATACCTACCGTAAGAGAGGCAAATGAAAGCGCAGCCCCAGTGGGACAGAGAACGTGGGTATGGAAAAGTACTTTGGAATTTTGCTTTAAATAACCAGGAATTCTGTGTCGATTTCTCCCAGGACAGTTTAGATGGCCTAAGTCTCGTTTTTTGAAGTAATCAGATCAAAACCTTCCAGTTCGTACCGAGAAGGGTGTGGGAAGTCCCATGTGTGGGTGGCACCAACCTCTTCATGAGATAAGGAATGGGAATTGGTCCCTGCTCTGGCCTCAGGAGAAGCTCCAGGTCTTGTATGGAAGGATTTATTATTAAACAGGTACTGGAGGTGATGGCATGGCCATGGCATCTAAATTAAGAATGTTTTCACACTCTGGGCAAATGACAAGAATATGTAAAGCAAGCAGCCTCTTCCCTGGAATAATTACAGCTGAGTGATGAAGAGTCCCTGGGATTTACACCACGTCCTCGGTGGGAAGAGAAAATCAGAAGGGCAGGTGCAGCCAAAGGGCGGTGGGAGCTCAAAAAGGGCAGCTCACCGAAATCCGCTCAGCCAGAAATCCTTGTTTGGAGCAATCACAAGTATCCCTGAACCTGCCTAAAATTTGTCACACTTACAGCCATCAGCAGCCTCTTCATCATGAGAAAATCAGGAAGTTTCACTCCCATATTACCAAAGCGTTCGACATTTTTGGTTTTTTGCTGTTTCATTTGGGATTTTTTATCTGTTGAACAGGTTTCACTTTACTCACTCCTTTCTGGGGCTTTCAGTGGAAAGCGGAAAATCATCTTTCTTTCCTGCCAACTCTGGATGTAGAAACCAATTCCTTCCTGCTTTGGGCAGCAAAATAAGAGACAGAAAAAATGTAGTTTTCTGCCCTAAAAATGAGACTGGCATTGGCACCCACACCTGAGACACAGGATGTGTGTTGGGTTTTGGTTTGGGTAAGTGAAGACCTCACCAAACCTCATCCCCATGCTCCTCTCAGCATCCCTGTGCTTTCTCCACAGGAAAATTACCCAAGTGATCCCTTTGCTCGTCTCCTTCTCCCTCTCCTCCTTTTGGCTCTGTTCATTAGGACGGTACTGGGAAAAATTAACTGCGAAACTCCATCTCCAGGCTGATGAGGTCAACAGCATCTTCTGGGGAGGGGCTAATTGCCAGAAAATTGCAGCAGGGCATTAAATCTGTCTCCTTTGTGCGCTGCAGATCCGGGAGCCCGGAGCTCCATCCCCCTCTCCCAGCGGAGCTGCGTCTTCCGTGTGGGTAAATTGAAGTGGAGCTTTTCCCTTCTCTCACTTTATTTCCTTGTGACACCTTTATAGCTGCTAATTGTGGGGACAGGTGAGTGAACTCAATCTTTAACTCTTATTCTGGGGAAGCTACTGAACTTTTGTGTAATCTGCTAATTAGGAGAATAATGAACTTTGACTCGTTCTCCTCTCGCGCTCGTTGCCTCTTAAGGATGTTAATAACGAGGAAATGGAGGGATGACCTTCAGCTGCCCTTCCATAACTGTCAGCCTTCACTGCACGTGGGGAGCCTGAGACTGCCAAAGTGGAGCTGCTCCATTTGGAGCACAGAATCTGAGAAAAAAATCCAGCACTTTAACTCACAAGACTGGGAAATCTGCCTTTTTTTCCATGCTGTTGGGTCACGCTGAAGAACAGGTTGGTCCCACCAAGGGCAAGGATGAGACCCATCATCCCAGGTTGCTCCAAGCCCCACCCAACCTGGCCTGGAGCACTTCCAGGGATGGGGCATCCACAGCCTCTTTGGGCTACCTGTGTCAGTGCTGCACTTCTAAGACTGGTCTCTAAAATGCCCAAAGGAAAAGAAAACCGAGGAGCATAAGGTAGGAAAAATGAAGGAGCAGAATCAAAGTTGTCTCAGCAACTCAAAGTGCTTCCAGAAGCTGCAGCAGAGAGCTCACCCAGCCCTCTTGGTGACATTGTGACAATTAAGCAATCTCTGACTACTGAAACAAGGGGACAGTTAGGCACCAGGCAGGATCTGCCACCCCTTGGAAGTGCTGAAGCTCATTCCAAGATGGCAAATGCTGGCAGGAAAGCAGCACCCTGGCTCTCGGCTCATGTATTCCAGGTGCTTTTGGGAGCAGTCTGGCTGGGAAAACCGCTCAGCTGGGGCTGTGCGTGTGCAAAGGCAGCACCAGAAAATGTCAGATGGGTTTCGGCTCTCTCCAGAGTCACCCAGTGGAGGAAATCCAGAGAAATGCCTCCAGGGCTTTGGAAGAGCTCTCAGAAACAGCTCCCATGGAGGTGATGGGAGCTGGCCCAGTCAGATTTGCCCTCTGGAATGTACAGTAAATAAAAGGTATCTCAGAGGGAAATCCAGAGGGATCCACTTGAGCCATAAAAATCCTCGCCCTTCAATGCTGGATTCCCCCTGAGACAGAGGGACACACAACCCTCCTCAGGACTGTGCCAGCCCGGTCATCCATAAATGTCTGGGAATGCATTTGGACCAGCAGTGCCTTTAGAGCCTTTTGGTAGAAAAAGTGACATCATTTTGCAATGAATAACCACGACCTGTCCCAAAAGTAGGGAGTCCGTGGGCAGAACAAAGCTGCCGGTGAAGGGTTCCCTGCGAGGCCGGGACATCCCGCGGTCCTGGTGCTCCATCTCCCCATCCGACTGCCAAACCACATTCCCACTCTGCAGATTGCCAGCTTTTTCACACTTTCTCAAGGAGAGATCATTTCTGCAAGGGAGGTTAATTAACACTGACCTGCAGGCCATGATTAGAAGAGAAGAGGCGCTTTCTCCTGCATCATCCCTCCACATCCCGCTATCCGAAGGAAAGGGATGGCTGCGGACTTGAGGCTGTGTTAAATCCATTGTTCCTACTGCTTAGTGCAATTATGCAAAATATTTTTAGAAGGGATAATGAGAAAATAACCATGGAGGGCTGCAACCCAAATCCATCCAGAAGCCAGGGCCAAGCAGGATCCAGAGGTCTGAGATCAGGATAAGCCCCCCTGAATAAAAGGATCAGCTGAAACACTAAGGAAACTTTGCTGAAAAACACACTGGATCCTTCTGCTATCATTTGAATGGAAAATATAGTAGGAAGTGTCTTCCAGCTGAACTCGTTCCCCCGAATGACTGTTAATAACAATGATTGCTGTTCAGATTGAAGCTGCATTAATACAAACTTCAATTTTAACAGCAGCATCTTTGTCTAATGCCAAGAGGTTTATGTGATGCATAATCAGCTCTTCTAAAAAGTGTCACATTCTAAGCCCCAGCCTTTTAATCAAGGAGTAGTCAAATAAAGTGGAAAAACAATGAAAAAAAAACAAAAAGGAAGACGATTGAGTATTACTCGGCATCTTTTTCTGTGATATTTCTGCCCAGTGCCCGGATGGACACACTCCTCAGGGTCATCTGCTGCCTCCTGGGAGCCTGGACTACAGATGGGAAGAGAAGGCTCCCTGCCCTGGTACAGCCCTTGGATTATTATCCACTATGGGATCACAACAACCCCATGGAAAACTACAGGTTTGGAGCTGGGAATCTGTTTGTGGGAAAGGCCCTGGGGGTGCTGGTGACAGCGGCAGGACAGGAGCCCAGGGGTGCCCAGGTGGGCAAGAGGCCAATGGCACCTGGGCTGTCCCAGCCATGGTGTGTCCAGCAGGCCCAGGGCAGTGCCCACCCCCTGTGCTGCCACTGCCAGGGCACCTCCAGTGCTGGGGGCAGCTCTGGGACCCTCAGGACAAGAGGGACATCGAGGGGCTGGAGCGTGTCCAGGGAAGGGAACGGAGCTGGGGAAGGGGCTGGAGCCCCAGGAGAGGCTGAGGGAGCTGGGAAAGGGGCTCAGCCTGGAGAAAAGGAGGCTCAGGGGGGACCTTGTGGCTCTGCACAACTCCCTGACAGGAGGGGGCAGCCGGGGGGGTCGGGCTCTGCTCCCAGGGAACAGGGACAGGAGGAGAGGGAACGGCCTCAGGCTGGGCCAGGGTAGGTTCAGGTTGGACATCAGGAAGAATTTCTTCATGGAAAGCATTGTCCATCTCTGTCACAGGCTGCCCAGGGCAGTGGTAGAACAACCATCCCTGGAGGAATTTAAAAATTGTGTAGATACAGCACTTGGGGACATGGGTCAATGTCAGGACCTTTCTTGTTAAAAATTTTCATTAATGTTTTCAGGCCCCACCAAATCTGGGCACACTCAAAGCCCAAAGTGAGAGCAAAGACAGTGTCTCATATTTGATTTATGCCAGATATGAGGAAGCAGGAGCTGGTGAAGGATCTGTAATTAAGCAGTGGTTTTTCAGAGAAAGGCCTGATTTCATTACGAAGTTCTTCACTTGGCGTTGCTCAGCTGAGCTCCAGTCTGTGGCTGCTTGAGTCATAAAAGAGCTTTTTTCTGAGTTTGAGTCACTGGTATAAATCAAGTATTTCTACTATTGAAGCCAGTTATTCCTCTCAAATACAGAAAAGGAAAAAGCCCAAGTGATAATTCAGTAGAATCATTGGTAACAGCAGTGGGAAAAATGAATAAATGCCTATTTTTAATTCATTTTCCTGCAGTGCCACCGTTTCATCTTTTCAGGTCTCCTTAAGCCAACCCTCTCATTTTGGATCACAGGGCTTGCCTTTCATAACTCCGTGGGTTTCCAGCTCTATCAAAGCTAACAGCAGAGGCAGGAGCAGCCCAAATGCAAAGCCTGACTTTGGGGAACTGAGCGTGGCTGATGCTGCCCAGGCTTAACACATCTGCAGCCTTTACTGAAATAAAAGGGTTGCATAGAGGAATAGTAAAAAATAGTGATTTTCAAAAATCTCAGCCTTGCTAGTACTAAGGACCATCTTGCTAAAGCCTGGCTGAGCACAGAGTCATGGAGTCACAGAACGGTTTGGGTTGGAAGGGGCCTTAAAGACCATAAAGGCCACAGACAGGGACACCTTCCACTGGCCCAGGCTGCTCAGAGCTCACAAGGATTTAATTCCAGGGGAGAAGAGGGCAGTCATTTGCTGCTTCCACCAGAGCCCCACCTCCCGTGGCAGCACCTCATCCCCACCTGCCTCCCATTCCAAAGCCACCCTGTCCCGGCCGTATCCCCTCACCTGAGAGCAGCAGGAATCCTCCCCCGACTTTGTAGGAGCGGGGGCTGGTGAAGGGGACTCCACACACCAGCAGGAGCCCCCCCACGAGCCCGGCAGCCACAGCCAGCAGGATGAACGCCGTCCAAAATCCTCTGTACACTGCAACAGGAGCAAAGCCGGTGAAAGGAGAGGGGAAAGAGGCTTTCTTCAACCTCAGAAGTCTTTTTCTTAATGATGCCATGTTTAACTCCTGGTTTTTTTTACTGCAACAGTAAAAACAACAACCTGTGATGCTGCTGTGTCAGGCAGAGCCAAGGCTCCGGCTTTGCCAGGGCACCTGGAACAGCCACGGGTTCAGGGGGAATGTCATACCCTACAGAACGGGACTGGAATGAGGCCAAAGGCTTGGGAAGGTTTGCCAGGGAAGCACACCACAAAAGCAGGTGGGAGGAAAGGACACTGTTCTTAGCCGTGGCAGGGGTGTGGAAAATCTCAGCAAGAAAGGAAAGAAAATAGCAAAATTTGGAGAGGTGGAATCAGACCACAGCTTTGTTCCACTTTAATTAACACTTCAGGAAGGTGCCCGGCTCCTGGTTTAAAATAAAGGCCGTGTTTGTTGGCAGGGAAAACAGGAGCTCATGAGTTCCCCCATTAATGGCCTTGTTTGACTCCAGGAATGAGAACCGGGCAGGGGAGCGGCTGCCTCTCCAGCCAAGGAATTTGGGGGTTTTGCTGTGACTTCATATAACCAACCCAGGCAGAGCTGAGCAAGCCTGGTCCATCACATCCCACCAGATCAGACAGGATGGGAGGCAGCCCACAAATTTAAGTCTCCCAGTAGCCAAGTGTCTTCTGGACACTGCCATAAACCTTATCCAAAGGTGGTGGTCTTCCAGCAGAGACCCTCTGATACCCTGCTCCCCATACCCTGGTTTATCTGATCCCTTGGACCACCACATCTTGCCCTGCCTTTTTGTTTTCCAGAAGCTCCAGCTGGATTTAAGCCAAGCACGAGCAAGTGGGTAATGCTGAAATGATTCGCACTTGAAAGAAAAATGATACGGAGAAGATGCGTTTTCCTCATTTGAAACCATTTTGTCAGGAGAGCCACTCAGGGAGAGATAAGTATCTTGAACTCTCCAAAACCACAGAATTCATTTTCATGTTTAACCTCCCATCACCCGTTTCTCTCAGGGAGCCTAAGAGGATGCAGATAAGGCAGAATTATCTCTAGAGCAGGTAATAGCTGGAGGACCCCTCTCCTTGGACAGCCTCCTGTTTTGTCAGCGCTTGCAAATGAGGATGGGCTGGTTAGAAAGAAAAGGGTGTTAACGACAGAAGTGGCTGCTCCCCCCGAGGGCTTTGCAGGGGATTCGGGCAGGGGAGGAGCGCGGTGCTCCCCCTGCCCAAAATGTGGAGGCCGAGCCACCCCCATGTCCCCAGGGGTGACGGGGACAGGCAGAGCCCGCAGCACCCCGGGGTGCATCCCCCCCTCCCCGGCACCTTCACAGAACCCTTACGGTCGGAAAAGACCTCTGTGAACATCGAGATCGTCCCGGGACAGCCCCAGGGGACCCGTCTGGGAGGCAGCTGGGGAGGGTTTCACAGCCGGGCTGACAGGCAGGGACAGATGCCTCCAGCGCCCTTTACTCAGGACGGAAAAAATAGTGTGTGTTGATCAGTGGGATCATTCAGAACCGGGACTGTGCCCGTCTCTCCCAAGCACAAACAATCCCGCTGATTATCCCGCGCGTTTGCCGCACACCCTGCACCAGCTCCTCCTCCTCCTCCTCCTCCTCCTCCCTCCACAGGTCCCTCGTATCCATTTGACACCACGGAGCCTTCCCTGGGGCAGGAATCCTGCACAGCACAGCCAAAGAAATGAGCTGCTCTCCCTCACATGCTCCTACTGACAATATTTTTTTTTAAATTAATTTCTCATAGAGAAAAAAAAATAAATAAAACTAAAAAAAAACTGCTAAAGGCTAAGGAAAAGGTCAAGATGTTTGTTTGTGCAGAACGTCTGCCCTGCTTCCCCGGAGGCAAGGCAGACTGATGCACACTATTTAAAGAAATCAATTCATTTCAAAAAAGATCATTGAATTAATTCTAACTGCTGCCACCAATTTAGCGAATTAAAATTCCTAACAGCAGCTGATTCATTAAAGAACTCGGAAAATATAGAGAAACATAAATAAAAAGGGACCCAGTTGAAAGGGAGCTCTCCAACTGCGTAGTGTTCAGTGCATTAAAAATAAGCCAGTCACTTACGTGGATTTTCTAACAATTTGGTCTTTAACTGATTTTCCAGGGCTTGTTTATTTTGTCTTGCAACAAATCAACACCTGAGCTATCCCAGGAAACCGGGTTCTGGGACTGAGTCAGCACTGGGCTGGGTTTGGGTCTTCTGGCTCCAGCTCTTCCCAGTGAGTGAGGAGGTGGGAGAGAGCCGATTTCTCCTCCTGCCTTACTCAGGGGAGTAGGTGCTGAGCACCCAGCGGGAGGGAGCAGAGCCCATCCCAGCACGGCTGGGCTGGAGGAGAGAAAACATGGGAGAACCTCTCAACATGTGCCTGGGGCAGGCAGCCAAGCAGGACTGGTTTGTAAAGGAGCTTTCCAAAGGTCTCGGCCACGCTTGGCCACGTGCATTTACAACAGGAGAACCACAGCACTGACACACATCCCAGATCTCTGCCTGATTCCTTGGAAAAGCAGCTGCTGGGGGAGAGAGAGACAGAAACTCACCTGCAGTTGTGTCATAGGAGGGATGGGGGAAAGGTCCGAGAGCAATGGGCATGGGGAAGAGGTAGCCATGCATGCAGAACTTGGGGTGTGCTTGGCTGGCTGGAAAAGATGAAAAAAAAAAGAAGAATTAAATCCCTGTTTGCTTTTGCTTCCAGCAGAATCACAGTTACAGCACTGAGATGGTGATGTGCTCTTGTGCAAAACCTGCAAAACCCTCAGTGACATCAGAATGCTGGGGAGGAAAAAAGGATAATAAATCATGGTTAGAGAGAAAAATAAAAATAGAAATAAGAATTATGAAAGATCTGAGACTGCTTCTTGCACATCTTCTCATCTTCATAACCTGAGTCTGAGGTGGACAAAAGCCATGAAAGATGGAACAGCTGAAGTCAGTGTCAATATTCCCATTGCTGTTTTCCTCCAGAGAATGTGCCTGACCACCGGGAAGGGTCAAAATGTTTGGGTACCAGAACAAGGTACTTCCAAGACCTCCAGCTGGTGAGAAGGAAAAGCACAATTAGAATGGAAGTGCCCCATCAATATTAATACCACTGAGGCTTATCATGATTAACAGTAATAGAATGAATGTTAAATGAATTAATTAATGGTTGGCCACTTATTTAAATATGTTCCCCAGCTCAAAGGAGCACTTTATAATAGGTGGACATTAGTTCATGCTAAATTGACTATGGAATACCTATTGAATTAATTATTACATCCAGAAGAGCAGCAAATTAATTTGCCATGATCAATCCCATTATAATAAATACC
The DNA here is from genome assembly GCA_013397975.1 of Machaerirhynchus nigripectus. Taxonomy (NCBI): domain Eukaryota; kingdom Metazoa; phylum Chordata; class Aves; order Passeriformes; family Dicruridae; genus Machaerirhynchus; species Machaerirhynchus nigripectus. The sequence continues at coordinate 238,737 of VZRQ01000730.1, forward strand.
TAAAGAAGTAGCAAAAAATTTGCCAGTTGTCAGAGTGACTCATTTTACTTCAGGTAAAATTACATTATGTATTTCCATATAATGTAATTCAGTAGCAAACTCCCTGTCTCAAGCCTGTCCTTTTTTATCACAAACTTTCCGTGAGAAAAACCTCCCATTGTTCAGTTGAACGGTGGCGGGAATTATTCCTGCAAGATTTTACAGGAAACAGGTCAGGGGCTGGGGGACAGCGAAGTCATTTGAAATTTTAATCACTGCAGAGTAAATTTAGTGCGGTAACCTGCATTATTTGCAGGGAAGTGCCCTCTGAGGTGATTGTGCTGCTCCACAACCACAGGAACATCTTCCACCAAGGCCTCGGTGGGCACAGGGCCAAGGGTTTTGTGGTGTTTAAAGCCTTTGCAGAACTTATTTAAAATCTGGAGGGGTTTTATCCCAAATCCTGCTGTAGAGTTGTGGCTCCCAGCAGGGCTGGTGCCAGGCATGTCCTGGGGTGGTCTCACTCCTTCCCTATACCTAGTGGGAGCACCTGGTGCACAGGGCCAACCCTTCACTGCAAGAGGGCCAACAGGTTGGCACCCATGGTGTCACAGAACGGGTTTCACCCTCTCTTTCAATTTGTTTTTGAAGAGTCAATGTGTTTTCAAAAAAAAATAAAGGATTTTGCATCCCTCTCTGTTTATTCTCAAGTGTCGCCCTGAGTTTTGCAGTCTTTCCATGTTTTCATTCTTGTAGTAGAATTTCTCAG